>VXBT01010983.1:440106-595283 GCA_013400235.1 Oriolus oriolus
GTATCTGCCCGGGACAGCTCCCCCTCTCTCCCGCCCGACGGATGCCTGATCCCCAAATTCCATCATTTTACGGGAATACTTAAACTTGTTTCAGCCTTAAGCGTGGTGATGTTATAGGTAAACAAGTCTTGTAGTGGCATATTTTGTGTAATTTGGTCCGTCGGGTTTTGTATTCAGCCCGCCCCACGTATCCGAAGTACAACTGTAAATAAAACAATTAAAGTCCAACATGTATTCAAAGCTGGCATGGCGAGAGGCTTGTCTGCTGCACTGAGCTCGCCACAGCAGCCAGTGTGACAGTCCGTGTTCCTCCGTGGTGGTCGCAGCGCTCCCCGAGGAGGCTGGCTAAGTTTTATAAATAAGTAATTGCTGTTCCAGAGACACGGACCTAATCCTTGGAGACAAGTAAGCGGTTTTATTTCTGTACTACAAGGACAGGCTTATGTCCTCCTTCCCTTCCCGTTCTCTGGAAGGAGGGAGGAATGGCATGGCAGCAGTGGAAGCGAAGCGAGGGCGCAGCCTACTGCTGAGCGGTCTCCCTGCTGGCCCAGGGCGAGCAGCAGGAATTGCCATCCCAGCGCCGGGCCCGGGCGCTTGCTGGCCCACCCCTGTGCCTGGCCTCGGGCGTGCCAGGGAAACCTCGCCGTCCAACGCGCCCCGCACTGGGGGTGCTCCGAAGCGCCCGGCAGCGCAGGTCCGCACTGGGGAGCCAAGGGGCGGTGACCTGCTGGTTTGTGCCACAGCAAGGCGCAGGCTGCCAGGGTGGGTGAACGCATCTCTCCCACCTTTCCCTGGAAGCTGGCGCCTGTGACTCACCGGAACAGCAGCGATATTACACAGATTACTGGCAGAAGACAAGTGCGGGCACCGTATCTCTCGCTTGATCGTGTCTCAAAGCCCATGCAGCACGGCAATGGCACTCTCCAGTACCTCCACATTTCAGTCTTTGTTCTCCCAGTCTCTTAACTTGTCCCTGCTGATCCCCCTTGTCCTCTCCCGACCCTCAAATTAGTTATTTTCCTTTAGTACGCATTTCCTCTACATACTTTCCCTCGGACACCTCTCTCCTGCCTTTCTTGCAGGCAGGAGCTGTGTTGCAGCTCTTGGACCTCATTATCTTCCCCCGGTGTTAGTCAGACCCTCTGATGCGAACACTCCTCATGCTTCCCCTGACACGGGCATTGCCCAGAACATTCCTCTGTTGTTTGAACAAGAACAGAGCAGAAACAGGTAATTTTTACCGACTTAGAGATTGCTGTTCAGTCCTAATGGGCAATGCCGATTGAAAATAACCCTTTATTTGGTGGTAAAAAGCAAAGCAGCTACATAGGAGGATTACATTAGCTCTGCACTTCTGTAGCCATTTCAGAATGCCAGAGTTTTTTAACTATAACATCAGCCTGTCCTTAAGGGGAGCCGCTCTTCCAGCCAGTTTTGTCCAGTTTTGTTTTCCAGGCTGCCCCGTGCGACATTTTGTGCTGCAGTCTTGTGCCCGCTGCTATTTTAAGGCATGACTCACACTTGGCCTGTGACCCTCTTTGTGCCGGCACAGCGGACGCAGCGAAGGCTCGGCACGGCAGCGCCGCTTGGCGCGGGGATTGCCCCGGCACAGAAGGCCCGCGGAGGGACCTGGCGCCTTGCCCACCTGCGGAGGAGAAAGGAAGGCGTCTTCTTCCAGCCCAGTGACTCCAGCTGCCCTTTCGAGTGTAGGGATGCAGTCACAAGGGATCGGGCAGCTGCCCAGCCCCAGGTTGAGGAATGCATCCAAAAAATTTTGTCAAATGTAGTGCTGGCGTAAGAGCAGTTTTTCTTCTGGAGGGCTTTATAGTAGAGCTGTGAGGAGAGGAATATATATACTTAGATGAAATATACATATATGTGTGTGTGTGTAAAGGAAAAGGGAGATCAAATACAAAGTATTACGTGTTAAGCAGCCACCACCTGTCTTCTGCAAACTCAGGCTGCTCAGATCCTTTCAGAAAGGGATGGGGAGCTGGAATCACTCCAGGCTCCTTCTGTAAAGACTGCTGGTCCTCCTTATATAGAAAACTTCCTTTCTTTACCAAGCTCAGAGAAGAATTTTTTTCCTTTTGGCTCATTGTCTAGTAAAGGTACCCTGACAACATTTACGCAAATGAGTACATTAACCAACCCAAGTATGTTTATTATACATTTAGGTGCAGAAATATTTGCACTATTAAATTCATGAGTAATGGCTGAGTCTTGCCTACTTCTATATAGTTGTGCTTCTTTTCCTCCATCATGCACAATGATGAAGCTCACAGGGTAGAAAAACATCATCATCTCAGTTGAAACATATGTTTAAAAGTAACATCTCACTGAAGGGAGAGTTAAAGACTTAGCAAAATAAATATTTATATGCTATTGATCCGTAATTCTCTTGACTAGATAATTGCATATTATTGTTATGCTCCATAGTGGTTAGTGGTTATGCAATGTTGCATCATTTATAAGAGAAGCTTGTGGCCCTGGAAGATGGGTGTGTATTTTGCAATTGTAACACTCCATCCAATGACAGACTGGCTCTCTTCAAGTCTAATTTAAAATAATATAAGGTTTATCATTGAGGAGAGAGGAATGTGCATGTTACAGAAAACAAACCTGACAAGTAGGTTGTGGCATTATATGCAGCAATAGTTCTCCTTTTTTAGGCTTAAATCCCACTAACACAGAAAAAACGGCATTTCTTGTGCACGTTAAATCCAGGCTGAACAAAACAGTCAGCAGAGCGGGTCAGCTTCTGCTTGGTTAGCACAGCACAGACAAATCATGTGGTGTCCTTGAGGCTTTTGCCCAGGGTGAGGAAGACTGTGTTCAACACCATGTAACTGCAGTCGTGTACCCTTGGAGGAGTCAGGTGCACACAGACCCCTCTAGGGACCGGGGTCTCCGCATCAGGGCTGCCATCCTGCAGAAATACAAAATCCGGCAGCATTGGGCAATGGCCCGTGTGAAGGTAGGAAAGACCTTGTCACAAAAATATATTCCTTGGGAGAGAAAGTGAGTCATGGAGTTTTGAGAAGCTCTGAAAGTTTAGAATATCCGGTTGCTGGCTTTTCTTCTCTGAAAAACTGGTATTTTCTAGTCACCATGTTATCATATCCTCACTGTTTTCAGTGAAATCAAGCTCTCATTTGCATAATAATTTGTGCTTTTTCTGTAAATTAAAAATGATTGATAACTTTACAGATACACCTTGTTGTTTTGGGTTTCTTTTTCCTAAAATTTCTGTAATTTCAGAGACTAATTCTTGTTTTCAGAATTACATGTTTACTCATAAGCATGTGGGTAAGATTGTACTCTAAATGTCTCTGCTCTTAATTTCCAGCTTAATAATTAGTTACTTAAAAATTAATAATTTCATGTTAATAATTAGTTTTAGTAGATTGTGGCAAATTGTTATATATGTTATGGACGTATTTATGAAGAGATGAGATGGATTCTGTTATCTTTCTTCTGTACATTCCACACATACTATACTGTATGTTAAAAGCATAATCAGCCCTGAAGCTACTTGCTTCAAAAACAGAACTATGATTAATTCAGTGCCAAATATTTATGGATCAGGCAAAAATAAATTAGTATTCTTTATAAATTCAAACAAGACAAATTAGGTGGCAATTGAAACTCTTTCATATACTTCAGAACATACTGATTCACTCTTTTCTGCCTTTAGAGAAAACATTAGTTTCTAAGGCATAACAAAAACGCTTTTGTGTAAAGAAATGTCAGTCTTTAATGTGTACAGCATTCCTTATATCGTGTTCTGGACCCAGTTAGAATCACAGAATCATAGAATGACTTGGATTGCCCACCACTGTCCACCTCCTGTTGTGATGGACAGCAGTGGACAGCAGAAAATTAATTCTACCCCTGCCAAAAGCAGCACACCACCGCACAGCTGCTGCTACAGTATTACGCTTCATTTGGCACTTCCTTATGTCCCACCTTCTAGTTTCAGGGGGCTGTGGTCATAAAATGGGACATAGGTGCTTGGCCATGTGCCGTACTGGTCCTAAATAGTGTAGGTTTTGTGTTTGATCAGCAAATGCTTGCAAGAATAAGGGAAAAATTCAAAAAAACTCGTTTTATTTGCTCAATCTGTAAATAATACTCTAAATACTTGTAGTCAACAGTAGCTTTAGCTTATTATTAATTTGTAGCCTTTATAGAGCATGTTTAATTTTTAAATCTTAAAGCACTTGTATAAATTACGTCTTTTTGAAAGTGTCTTAAAAAGAAAGAGTCTTAGTGACTCACAGAGTACTTAACTAGGGGAAAACATAACCAGTTGAGATGTAGATTTTTCTTTAACTTTTCACCTCCGAGGCACTCAGGATCACTCACTGTTCACAGGACAGTCTAGTGTTCTAATACATGAAAATGGCGTACTCTCTGGAGAGATTTAATTGTTAACAGTGGCCATCACCGAAACCCAGCTGGCCTTATGAATTATACCTGGACTTGTGCCGTGTATATAATCCAGGAGTTTCATTAGCATGCAGCCTTCCATGCTGATTAACCCGGGGAAAAGAAGAGAAACCACGAATTTCTTGTCGGTAACACACGAAGCACGACGGAAAAACAAGAGGCAGAGGGAGGGGAAGCGTGATGCCACGCTGCCACCTACTGTCACCCCGCGGACTGCGGGGAGCCTTTTCATCCCTGAAATAAATATTGGACAGACGGGCCGAAAGAACAGCAGCGAGGCACCCTGAGAGCCACAGGTCTTGTTTATTGATTCAGGGGCTCCAAAGGCGGCCTCGGGGCTTCTTTCCCCGGACCCTCTGCAGGGTTGCGGCCAGGGCAGGACTGAGATGAGACATTTCCGTGTGTCAGAGGCTCAGCATCGCCCTGCCTTCCCTGGCCCTCTCCACGGTGTTCCTCTGCATCCCAAACACTTACAGTCCTTGCTTACAGTAAACACTAACAAATAGGAGCTCTTTTATGATAATTATGTGATAATACAGTACACAAAATTCTAAAAAATTACTATGTGGTTTACCTGTACTTAATGTGGCAGGTAGAAATAAAGAGTCCTTAGGCAGCCCAGAGCTAGATCATGATCTGCAGAGTACAAAAAGGGCCTTGACAAAGGGCACAGTGTGACTGTCAGGTACAAACACCTCTTTGCCAGCACTCGGTTCAGATAGCCAAGTCGAAAGTCTCCCTGTGCAATGCTTAGGAAGTTTCTCCACTGGCATGTAAGCAATACAGGACCCCCAAGCTGCTGGAGACCCACCTATTCCCATGTTCCCAGGCACATGAAGTCCTCCAAGGAGCTTTTTCTTTTTTCAGTTGTCATTTGCTGTAAAAACTGGTAACATTTATCAACAGCAATGGAGTACAAAAGCTCTAAAAAGTACACATTCTCTGCTGCCATGAATAATCTAACAAATTGGCTGAGCTCAATGGGAAACCTCGGCGTGTTTGCTTAGGCTCACTTGAAGTGCAAATAGTCATAAGTATTCAGTTTTAGTTTTTATGAAACAAACAAGCTGAAATGCATTATATTGCACTCAGTCTGAAGAAAAATGTATTCTGCTAGCATTGGGTTGACAGATTTTTGCACATAAAAATGCCCCAGTCCCTATTTAAATTAAAACTGTGGCCACAGGAAGGGGAATTATTACAGCAAAGTAACCTGAACTCTTTTAATTTTTTAATTTTTTAAAATTTTTATGTCATTACACTGTTTTCCCACAATTAAGGCTATGAATAAGCTTCTAATACTAAAGTCTCACTGTTCTTTCTGAGACGGTGATGGGGTTCTTTACAAACCTTTCAAACTGAAGAAACTGAACTCTGGGACACAGTGGTTCATAAGAGGACATGTTCTTCAGCTGGATAAATTGAAGGAGTGGCAGCTTTGTAATAAACCTCCAGATTGTATGCCTCCAGCAAGGAACAAATTAAAAGGAAAAACAAACAGGACTCTCACATCAGAACCATCTCCCATTACCTTAGACCTTTCCAATTACCAGCATTTCCAAAAGCAGTTACTCCGCTTCTGAACTGTAAATCCACCTGAAAATGTTTTATGCATTAAACCTGAATTTTTAAAAGGTACTGACTGAGAATATTTCACTAGAAAATATAGTATTTGCAAGACGTACAATTTATGTATTGCAGCCATAAAATGCACACAGTGCCTCTTATGTATGATTTATGATATAAATCGATGTGTGCCTCTAATTTAAATGTTTTGTATAGTTTTTATTGGATTTTTAAATTTCTGTATACGAAAATATAAAATGTAAAAACAGGAATGTTTTTATATTGTGCTTGTATATGCATTACCTGTATTCAGATTTTTCTGAAAGCACATTCAACGCTGGTAAGATTTGTGTGTATATATAACTAGTTAAGCATATCTGCTGGTGTTTTGAAACCTGGAAATTTCAAATTTTCTTCCACAATCAACAAGAATTAAACTAACCTAAGAGCATGACCTTTTTTTTTTACTGTAACAGAACAATGTTAATTTAGATGACTTTTCTGCACGTGTTATTTTCATTTTCTGTATAGAAGACAAAGCTTACTGAGGTGACAGCTTACTCCTGACACTGTATTATTCAAGATAACAGAAAGGGACCGGACTGAAAAACTGCAGAAGGACATTATGGAATTGAGGGATGGGCAAATACAGCAGTGAAATTCAATGTAGGTAAACATCAAATAACATGCATTGGAAAAAAGAAAATCTTAATTTCACACATTGAATGACAAACTTTGAACTGACCATCGCTCAAGAATAAGATCTCAGAGTTATGACAGATTTTTCCACAGGCATGTCAGCCCAGTGTTCAGCAGTGGCAAATCAAATGCCATACAGTTCACAAAAGAGTGGGAAGATGGAACAGGTTTCATGTCAGGGATGGCCAAGCAGGCCTGGGAGAGAGAACTGGAGAGCAGTCTGTGTAGCAGTGGCCCAGGTGAGGGCAGGTTGTTTGTTGTCCCTTCCAGTACAAGGACTGGGGACATCAAGTGACAATATGGGAATCGGGTTCAAAGAAAAAGAAAAAAGTATGGTGTTCTTCAGACCAGTGGTTATTTGAGCTCTAGAAGTACTTGCCAAAGGATATTGTGGACAATTAAAATTTAAATGGGTCAATGGGAGACCGAACAAGTTTATGCAAGAGACATCAGCTTTATTTCCCTGTCCTTGTTTAAAGATTTCCTAATGCATCTTTTTTTATGTTCTGCCTTTCCTGCTTTCATCGCACCATGACGTTCGACTTAGAAAATTCTCATAAGTACCATAGAGTTTATTTCCAAAGAGGAGACTGACAGAATGGCAGGCTAAATAAATACTTCTCTCTGTAATTATCCTAATTTCTAATAGCTCCATCATATTGCCTGGCAAAAATGTTGATAGCTGTTCTATGAGACCTTGATTGCAAGGAATGTGTCCTTAACTAGACAAAATGTTTATTCGCAAGTCAGCAGAAGACACTATTAGTATAAATAAAAGATAAATGTGCAAATATTTTCAAGAACATAATTGTCAAGTGGCTTCTAGCACATTAACAGCACGCCTTAGGCATAATTAATAAGAGCTGTAGTCTATATCATGCGTAAAATTACTGTTCTGTAGCGGTTAATGCGGCTTAACAGTCACCCCAAGACATCCCGTTTTGCAGGCTGCACCGTGTTTACATAGCAGTGATGAGAATAAGCGCAGACGTGATTAAATCTGATTTGGTACAACTCCTTTATAAGCAAAGAGAAGAAAATCAGAAACAACCCAACCCCAGACAACAACGCGCAGCAGCGCGCGCCCCCTCAGCGCGGACTCGGGGCGGGGGAGCGCGGCCCGCGATTGGCTCGGGGAGAGGCCCCCGGGTCACGTGACCATCAACGCGCTCCTTATAGCCGCGCGCGGGGCGCGAGAAGGTGGCTGGCCGTGCGGGTGCGCGCTGCGGGGTCTGTGTGGGAGCGGCCCCCGGTGAGCGGGGCCGGCGGGAAGGAGCGGGGCGGAGGGGTCGGGAGAGCGAGAGGGGGCTGCTCTCCGTCTTGGTTGAGCCGCCGCCACCGGGGGCGCGGTGGGGCCGCAAGCTTCCATGGCCGCGTTTGGGTGTTGGCGGGCTCCCGCCTCGCTATTCCCCATTGGCCGCGGCGGCGCGCGGGGAGGGAGGGGCTCTGCGAGCTCTCCTGGCGGGAACAGGAACGGGGGGATGGTGTGGGTGAGTGTCCAGTCTCCCCTCAGCCGTGTTGGGTGTGCGCCTGGGACACCCTCCGCTCGTCCCTGCGGGGAGGCCGCTCCGCGGGGCGCTGCCTTCCTGGCGCGCCCGCCGCTCCTGTCTCGGGTGTTGCAGCCCCAGGAGGGGCTCTGGCGGAGCCTACCGACCACGCCGTGCATGGCTGACTGCTTAAGGCTGCCACGAAAGCTGATAATCCGGAATTGTAATGCTCTCTAACTAGTGTCTCCCGAACTTCAGGAGTAGACGGATGCTGTATTAATTTTATTGTTTTTCTATTGCAGTTGATCTTACGAATTCCAAAATGAAACAGACACTGACCGCAGAAAAGTCCTCAGGATCTTTGCAGGTATAAGCCTTGAAGCTGGTACCTCTGTCTGACACAAGCTTCTCTGTCCACTGAAGGAATATAAAGAGATCTGTTGCAATGTGCTTCCACCTGGCTTATGTCCATTTGGCTTGAGTAACCTCCTGGCAGACAGTGTGGCTTGGGAACATGCTGTCCTGCTTGGGCACATGTGCTTAAGACTACATTTTTCCTATTGCTCAGCAAGTCCTTTTTACTTTGACACTGAGCTTACTGTCTCCATTTAATTTTTCAGGGTTGGTTTGTTTGTCCTGACTATGTGCCTTTGTACTGAATATGTCTGGCTTATGCTAAGGGGTTGTAGAGTAGATTTTGTAGTCTGTTCTTTATAGGTGAGAACTTAGGAAGAGTTATATCTGTCTTGTGTTGAACATGTTTTAACTGAAGTATTCAAGCAGGCAGTTCACTTTCTAAAGTTACCCTCATGAATCATAGTTGCCTTGGAATTGGTGGAAATGCTTAAACAACTTAGGTTTTTAAGAGTTAACTGATTAGGTACAAACTTTAGTAACTTTTCTTGGTGAATCTTTTAATGTAGGCCCTAGTCGGAATGGTATAAAACAGTGTATAATAGAGGCTAGTAGTCCTTGTACGATGAGGCGTAGTGACTGTAATGAAAACTTCAGGTATTAATGAAAATTGCCAGTTGATCTGATATATGGCAGTCTTGTCCCATAGTGTCTCTAGGGTATAAATTCCTCGGTGTGTCTTTTTGCACTTTCAGTGGGTTAACTTGAGTATTGGCCAGTAATTTCTTGGCAGAGTATACTTCGCTCTAATCCCGAGTAGCAGCAAGCAGTGTCTGACACACGGTGTGATTCTTGTTCCCACAGCAGTTAATGTTTGTCCTTTAGTGGAACAGTAGGATAATTGGTGGCAGAAACTACCGTGGGAAAGGCGAGCTCTTGTCCTATGAAGTACGGTGTGAATCGGTAACTTTCTCACGCTGGTGTGGCATTGTATCCTGGCTGTTCTTGCTTGGTTGTCTGCCATTGTTTGCTATCCCATGGTGGCAGTGTAACCAACCCAATCAGAAAGCTTTGATGCAGGAAAGAGGTATTTATGCATGATAGGAAGGGTGATAAACATACTGGTTAGACAAAACAATAGCCTGTCTGGATCGAAGTAAGGAAGCTTTTGATCCATGTTAATGGATAATCAAATAACACTTCTATTTAAATGAGCACTCCTTGGTGTGTTCACAGGTTACAAAAACAGCTACTGCCTCAAGTGATGTGACTTTACCACCTAACCTTGCAACTGCAGTCACTTTTGTCCCTGTCCCCAAAAGTCTGATACTGCTGTCCTCAAACTCAAGTCTGAGAGTTCCAGCTATAGTCATTGCATGGTAACTGGCCTTGAAATCTAGTCAGAGTATTTCTGCCATAACACCTGCTCAAGTTCCTTTATGAAGGGTAAATATTTTCTAAGAGGCAGGGATTGATGATGGCTTCATGTGATTAAGATCTCTCTCTGCTACAAATAACTAGATCCCCTTCCTTACAAAAGCCTTAATATAGGCTACAGTGTCAGTTTTTTGTCTTGAAAAGATGAATTGTGTTACCTTAATGGAAGCATGATGGATTCATAATAATTCATAAAAGAGTGGCAACTGTCTGAACCATATTTGTCTTTTCAGAAGTACCTCACAGATACCACATGCAGTGCTGCCCCGAGACAGACTCTTAAAATGATTCAGCCTTCAGCAGCGGGCAGCCTGGTTGGCAGACGTAGTGAGGTATGAACTAACAGATAATCTGTAGATACAGAATTACTTCTATTCATAGTGAAGTGCTTTTGAGCTTTTAACTGAAAACTAATATATTTGAAAAAAAATCATGTGCTAACCAGTGTGACACAACTTAAGCTTACTATTGTTCTAGTGATAAAAATTATTAAAACTTAGCAATTTCTGAGTTCTTTGGGAAATTTTGAGGTATTTCTTTTGTTAAATCTGTGGGTATTAAAGAAGATACCTAAACTAGAACTATAATGTGAAGAAAGCAGGACTTAGAGAGACTTACTTGCAGTCATGAGTGTGCAGGCTTAGAAGTTTGTATTTTTGTGAAGGCTGAGATGTTGCTCGAAACTTAAACCTGCCCATGTTTTATGCAGAAGAAATCTTCAGCCAGAAGGAAACTCTGGAATAACAAGTTTGCCTCAAAGGTTTGTAAAGCTGAGGTGTCTGTGGACAAGGAGCAAGAAAATGAGAATGATGTCATTCAAGCTGTCGATCTCATGATGAAAGGTATGTGGTAGTTCCTGAAATGTTTTCTTGCACTTCAAGTGCTATGCTGCTGTTGGAGTACTACTTGAAACATATTTCCTTTGTTGTTTAGATAAGGGCTTTGTGGGTTTTTTGTAATGCCTTGCAGGAACTGATGACACTTATCCTCTATATTAAATAAAGTATAGATGTCTGGTATTCAAGAATGAGTTCATGATAACCAAAAGCTGAGAACCATTGTGTGCAGCAGTGTTAAGGAGTCTTGTAGTTTATTTTGGCTGAGCTGTAAGTTTTCCAGTGGCTAATAATTAAGTTGAAATGAAAGCGTGTTCTGGCACGGTGTGTTGTGTGCGCAGTTTCTCAGAGCCACTGTGTGTGGACAGTGACTTGGAAGTGACACTTCTGTCTTGCACAAAGTGACATGAAGAGCGGTGTTTGCAGATGTGACCATCTTGCAGAGCCTGCTGCCATGCTTGAGGCAGCTTCTGGAAGGCACTCTGCACAGCCATTAATGCAGTGTAGGATCTGTTTCCTGTAAGCTTGTGTCACTAGTTGTAGTGCTGCAACTAATCTTTGAAAACACTATGTGAAGTGAGTTCTTAGTACCACAGCTCATAGATTACTTGTATACAAGGTAGATATGTTAAGGTGCTCTCCCGAAGTCAGTCTTGCCACAGACTTACTGTAGCCTCTAACTTCAGGAAGTCCTTCATCTCAGTATTGGAAAGAAGTGGCTGAAGAAAGGAGGAAGGCTCTGTATGAAGTGCTTCAAGAAAATGAAAAGGTAGCTACTCAAAGATACCTAACTGCTTCATCACTGGCTATTGTCTTCCTCTTCTAACATTTTATTATTTGAACCCAGTTGCACAAAGAAATCGAGCAGAAGGATGGCGAAATTGCCCGCCTAAGAGAAGAAAATGAAGAGCTCATGTCCCTTGCTGAGCATGTGCATTATATGACCAGTGTGATTGAGGTACTTAAAGCAATTTTCAGTTAATGTTGTAGAACAAAAAAGTGAGAAACCAGCCAAAGTATCTATAATGAATCACGACTTCTGTTTTATGTGCTCACGTCACTCTTCATTTTAAGTTGCTCTCTGACCCGTTTCCTGCAGGATTGCTCTTATTCTAGAGTCATAAAGCTCCTTCTAGGGGATGAGTTTTTCCCATCTTAGTACTCTCATTACTCCTGTAGGTTCTAAGATTGATGTTTTCTGAAGGGGGGATTCAACCTACTCTCTTAACTGAACAGGATTTGCATGTTGGAAATTGTGATAAGGGAAGGAAGGGTTGATTTTTTTTTTTTTTTTTTTTTTTTTTTTTTTTTTTCCCCCCACCTTTTTGGGATGACTTAAATTCATGTGCTTAATAGCTTGGTACTGGCTGCGTCCTTTAAGAAACTAAACTTGAGACAGAGTCACAGAGTGGTGAGAGGGAGCACTATGTTCTTTAAAGTCATGGTTTTCTTGTCAAGGCAGTACCAGTTTCATAGCCCAAAAAGGGCTGTACACAAAGTCTCTGGGGTTCATAAACTTAAATTTCCTAACAGCTCCCTCTGAGAATTCCTTGGGGCAAGTAGTTGTGTCACTAATTCTACAGCTCCTCTACCAGGAGTGGATTGTTTGTGAGAGCCTCTGAAGCTGTAATAAATATACAGATAGCCATGGAACCTTGATGTTCTAGCTTTCAGGTTGTTTTTGCAGGGATTAAGCTCTCAGCTGGGATATGAAACTGGGTGCCTGGCAAATACTTGGATTCTGTGATGACTAGACTGGGAGGTGGAAACAAAATAAAATATTATTGCAAGCAACTTCATTAATCAAGAATTAAACTTCATCAAGTTAATTTTCAGCTAGTGCAGTTTTGATCAGCCTTGAAAGTACCATTTTGCTGCACTTGAATTTTTTTTGTATTCGAGGAGCACTGCTTGTTAATGATAAACCCATGGGCAGAAATTATATTACTTGAGGACTTGAACTAATGTAGTTGGAAACTTTTCTACAGTTTCTCAACAGTTAAGATCACTTACTAGTTGTAAGCTTCTCAGTTCTGAGGCTTAAATGAACCTTAAGGGATACATTAAACAACCAGAAGCTTCAAAACCAGCCTCTTTACAGTCCTGTTTATCTTCCTTAGATCAGGTTAGGTGAGGAACTTCTAGCTTGCTCAGGTGCTAGAAACTGCTGGGTCCTTAAGTTCATCTAGACTTAATGAAGCTTCATTACCTCTAACTAAAAATTATGGAGTGAATTGATTGCACAGTAATTTTTCTAAAATTAAACCTACATAGTAGATACCTAATTTGGGAAGCAGTTTCCCATATTTTAGGTTGCCTGAGATAAAACCTATCCTAGTGTAGAACCTAAGAAAAACTTAACAGTCAACACAGCATCTGTGGTCTGCAAGTTAGAGGTAGTAATTTGAGTTGAACTTGTGTCTTAAGATTTTTGTAACTGAGGAATGTTTTGATTATATTGACAACCTCCAAATGAAGGTAATTAGTTTGCTTAATTTAATATGCAGTCTTATTTCACTGGTTATTAAGTAGAAAAAAATGCTAAATTCACTGTCTTGTTTCTTTGTAGAGGCTAACTGGGCAAGCACCTGACAATCTTGAGACACTGGAGAGTCTGGCTCTAGAGGAATCCAGACAGGAAAATGAAGAGCATAACTGTGGAGATGAGGCAGACAGCCCTTCTGAAGAAGGGCCATCACAAGTATTGTCTGGCTTAAGGGAGAATAGATCAGATCTTTCTTCAAAGGAAGCAAACCGTTTGCAACTGGAATGACAACCTTTAAATAGGCTTATGTATGTGGCTTTTAATTGCAGACTTCCTCTTGAAAGGATATACTAAACCTCAGGTGTAGAAACTCTTGTGGGAACATTACAGATGTTGGTATTTTTAACTGGAATTATGTAGCAGTGGGAGTTTCTGAATACTGCATGGAAAATTTACTACAGGCTGCATGTAGTTGCTTGTGTGAAATGCAAATACTGTGTATTTCAACTGTTGTGTAAGTATCTTTCTTATCAGTTGGTCTGACATGATGCATGAAAATTGATAAATAAATCTTTGCATTACCAAAACAGCCTCTTAATTGACAGGGGAATGGCTAATCCTAGGTTTAAATCAGTTGTGACTACTGTAGATGGAAGCTTTCAATTTCTGGGGGGGAATTCCTGGGCAGTTTTTAACTTTTTAGATTTGCAGGATTCTGGAGAACAAAGTTAGTTACTTTTTTGGTGGATGGGGGGGGGGGAAGTGAAGCAAAAACTTTGTGTGCTGTTGATGAGGTTTCAGAAAGTCAAGAACGGGTAATAAGAGTCAAAGTCTAAAGTTCAGTTAGATTTATGATTTTCAGGTTTTTAAAAATAATTTCCTCTGCCTTTTAAGGAAACCTTCTGCAAGCTGTGTAAATGAGAGCTTAATGAGGAAGTATTGGACCATTTCTTTTAGTAATACTTCCACTGGCTTATGAAGAGAAGGTGGTGTGTCCTTGGTCCCAGTAGCAGCTGTGCTGGAAACTAGGTGGAGACAAAGCAGCCTATACTTCAGAGCTATTCTGAAAGGAGACTCAGGGTGCTTTCAAGGTACTGCTCTGGTATTTACCAAGAGATGTGACACTCTTTTAGTGAGGTACCTGTGTTCTGAAGGGTTTACAGGAATAGAAAGTGATTATTTAAAACCTTGAGCACTTTATCTGACATCTGTGTGGGGTGAGGATGGGGCAGGAGAGCAAGTTGGGTACAGGTTTTCCAGTACTGAGTGAACTCGGGGCAGTTGCTCTGTAACAAGGTCTTCTAAGGAGGGGCTGTAACAACGGTGGCTGTTGCCATATCTTGGGAGAAGCTTAAAGTTGTGTTGCTTTGAAGAGGCAGAAGTGATCAGAAGGATTGTGATTCATGGATCTGTCTGGCCTTGCCAAAGATGATTGCTTCAGGGTATGTGTGATGTGTGGAGCAATCAGATTGGTGCTTTTATATTCCTTCTGTCTTACTCACTCTCTGAGGCTGTTGATAAGTTAACAGATGTTTAACAACTGATTTCAGTTGTGACATCCAGTAAATGTCAGAACCATTGTAGGAGGTAATACTCCTGGCTGCCATTTTACCTCAGACATGCTTACTAGAAAATGAGGCATCACATTTTCTTGTGAACTTTGTAAACTTAAGATTATATCTTCCAATGTGTGCTTCAGAGGGTGCTTAGATGCATTCCTTTCCATCACAGTACTGAAAAGGTGATAAAGTTGTGTCCTTTATCTTGTACTGATGCTGTCTTGAAGAAAAAAAAACTGGGTGCTGTGCAAATGCTTTGTAGAGCATGGTTGTAGAACTTGGTTTTCTGTTAAGGAGAAATGGATAGTACTTGTCAAGTGATTTAGACCTCTCCTATCTCACAATCTAAGCAACTTTCTTCGCAAAGTAGTTCAACATTAGTAAATAAGGGGACATAAATTTCATTTTCATACAATTGTTTTTTGCAGTTCAATTTAGTTTAGTTATTAATTGTTAACTCTAGGTTTTTTTAGAGGTGGCTTTATTTTTAAACATCAGACATGTTGCATTTGCAGAGGCTGTAGAAGGGAAGAAAGGACTGTGGCATAACTAGCAGACCAAAATGAGACAGCAAGTGGAACTTTTCCACTATTTTACCTCCTGCCTTGGGAACTGCTGTAGTACAGGTGCTGTTGGAACACAGAACTGCCAGAAAGAGGCAAATCCACAATTTGTGTGCAGTATCTGCATCTGTTTTTCTTATCTTCAGGCTGATCAAGAAGAATGCTTACTAGGTTTAAATCTTATGCTTTTTCTGGATTTATTTTATTTAAATAAAAGATGTGAGAGTCCCTTGATATGCTGGATCCTTCTGTTGAAATAGACTGTGTACGAATAAATCATGGAAGTTCTGCAAGTAGGCTGATGGATGTATTGCAAAATTTGGCCCACCTGTAATAGAATAAATTTTTACTTCAAAAAGGCGTGTGCCACTCAGTAATACATACAAATGTTTTAAACCAAAGCTACTGTGGTTTTATTAACTGCAATTAGTCAGGAGAGAGGACAGTTTGCTGTATAAACTGAAAAAAGCTGCACTGCAGGAGAAGGCCAGGTGTGAGAGCCAAACTGTGCCATAGCAATAAAACTTATATACATGGTTTGTCTTTGTCACAGCTGCATTGAACCTTGATCAAACACTGACTATGCCTATTGTATGAGACATTAATGTATGAAAATATTCTCTGCAGTTTTATGGTGCTGCAATGATTGCTGTTTAAAAGTGTTCTAAAAGGGTTGAGTTTGTTTATTGTTCTGAAAATTCCTGAGTGCTTTTTCGAACATGCATGCAGTAGCACTGTGCTGCACAGTCTAGGGACTTTGTCAAATGTGTAGAAATTATACAGAGATTTGTTTTTGATTAGCTTTCCTACAACCATCTGACATTTTATTTTTAAGTATATAGGGAAACTCATTTATCACTGGAACATGTAGCAGCTGAAAATCAACATCATTAAAGACAACCTTTATATCCAGCTAAAGTAGAGAGAACATTCTATCTAGTACAATAAAATTATCAGTTCTGGAACCTAACTCTAGAATATGATTCTTTCTAAGAAATCATAAATGCATTTGTGCTACCAGCACCTTGACTCCTTTTTACTGCAGAGGGTACAGACACAATCTTGCCTTTCACTGAAGCGGATTCAGGCTGTGTGGAAATGGGGTGCATCTACTGTCTCCTAGCACTTTTCCCATCAAGTGTGCATGTCTGAACAGGGCTGAATTTCAGCCATGCAAGAGTAAAGTGTGGGGAGGTGGGTCATTTGCAGGTATCAGATGTTTCAAGAATGAGCAGCTGTGCAGGGGCAGATGGATTGTTTATGTGAGGGAGAGTTACATAACTGGTTTACACTAAAAGTTGTTACTTTTGCTAAACACCCATTGTACTTAGGACAATGTGGAGAAATTAATTAGACCATAATAGCTACTTGTTTGGGCAGCTGAAATTCACTTGGTGTTTGGCACTGGATTGCTTATGTGAGGGCCTGCAGCATTGTCCTGTGTTGCAGCTTGTGGTGTAGCCTCTGCATAAGTAACGAAGTTGGTCATAGGTTTGTTCGTTTTTGTTTTTTTAAGAAAGTGTGATGCATATTCATTTATTTTTCCTCAAGGGCCATCTCAGGTTGTTTTCAGAACTGGATTTGAGAATTTAATAAGATGATGTGCAAATTTGCCAAGGCTGTGCTTTTCCAGCACTCCAATGTTCTGTATTGCATTGTCATCAATGTTTTTTTCAGCAGAAAGTGTTTATTGTGTTTCTCATTTCTCTTTCCATTCTTGTAATGACAAAAAGCAGTTCAGCAACTGATAATGGTGTTCTGAGGAACCTTAATTTGCTGCTGTTTGTTAATCTGCTGGCAACATGTAATGAAATGTGATGGGGACATGTTTGAAATCAAACCCTTGGGTGTGAGGTGTGCGCCTGTATCCTACCCTTGTGGGCACTGCAGCCATCTGAAGCTGGATGCTGTGGATCCTCTCCTCAGGATACTCCCACTGCAAAGCAGGGAGCCATACTTATGATACGCAGTCTGGCAGTTGTATTGACTCCTAATTTTGAAGTCCACATTAATCTGTATATCACAGACTGCAGGGCAGGGTGAAGCTATAAAGGATAACTTCCCTGAAGGTCTAATGGATACAAGAGGCCTTGCCAGTAGCAGTGTGAAACGGGGCAGCCTAACATGCTGCTGCTGTAGCTACAGTAGTCTAGGAGTGCTACAGGTTTCTATTTATGGGGCCAAATGCTGACACAGTGACAGCAGGGCAGGGGGGTGGTAAAAGCCACGACAGCATAAGGTAAGGATACCTTTACCACCAGATAAACCCCTTTCCCAAGTGCACTTCCAGCGAGCTCCCCATCTCTTCCATCTGCACTGCTGCTGAGCTACTTTGGTATGGGAACTTTTTCCTAGCATACTTTCCTGGGGTGGCCCTGGCCTTTAAATTTGTCCAAGTAAGCTTGCTGCAGCCCTAAGAGCTTTTGTAATTACTGCCTGCTGCTTCCTTCTTTACTAGTTGGCAAGCATGAGCCTTGTGATGCTCACCTCTGTGCATCTGGTTTTTCCTACTCCACAAAGGAGGGAGTTAACATGCCAGGAAAAGGCAGCGTTGTCAGCTCTGCAAGCATAAAAATGTACAAGCTATGAGACAAATTAATGGTTTGGTCATTATTTGCCTTCAGGTTTTGGAAGCTTTAAGGTCTGTTCAGTTTGTTGTCATGAATCCTGTTAGAAGACAGTTATTTGTGTATTTAGTTTTCTAAAACAGTATTAATGCTTCAGGTGAAACTTAGCCTCTACACATCTGTATCCCAGGTTCAAGCTTGTCAGTCTCAGATACCACAACAGGAACTCAGTTTGGTCTAACTGTTCATACTAAAAGTCCTGTGCATTTCCTCAATGCCTTTATTCAGCGCACAATTTGTTCCTTCCTATCTGGTTCTTTTGAACTGTATGCGTGATTTTTAATGGTTGTAGGGGTGTAGCAGATCAGCTTTAAGCTAATAAACTTCTCAAAGGGTGTCTTTAAACTGCAATGAGATGAGATACATGCTCCGTTTGGTGCAGTACCTCTATATATGTGAGCTGCCCCCTGTTCTCTGCAGCTTTGGCTCCCTGCTCCATAGGCATTTCTGCATTCCCCAACGTGTGTGCTGTAAGACTCAACGTTTGAAAAGGGAAAATGAATGGAAGGAATGTCTTCTGTCTCAGGAGGGTCTGTCTTCACAGAAGGAAAGAGTAATCTGTGCAAGTGTGGTAACAATCCCAGGGCCTCTTCAGCATATTTTCTGGTAGTCCCTGTGGAGCCCTTCTTGATAAGTATCTTAAATGATACACAAAACTGGCTTGCTCTGAACTTAAACTATGAGCCTGATGGTGAAGAGGCTGCTGATGGAAAGAGTGACTATACATATGGACTGATGTGCTTAGTAATTAAAAAATAATCTTTATTATAACTTAAATGTGATAGGAAATATGGTGAGTACAAATGCCACAAAACTAAAAGAAAAAAAAAAATTTAAAAAAAGAAGATACAAAAGGACACCTTGAAAGAATTCAGCTGATGAGACAGGTGTAATATAAAAACCATAACATGGCTATTTCACCTTCTGCAAAAAGAGTTTATATCCCTCAGTAAACAAGTAAGCATTCTGCACTGTACAAAATGTACTTCTTTAATTAAAGGAAGAATATATATATTTATAAATATACAGATATGTACATTCTTGTAACATTCACAGTAAAAAAGCAAAACAAAATGACCCCTGCCTGCCAAAGTGTTTGGCTCACAAGGTTTCCTTTTGATGTGAACTGTTTGCAATATTTTCCATGTCGTCTATGCAAATTTGGATACTTCAATTGACATCTAAATAGCATTTCATGCATAATGAACACAGTACAGGAACACTCTTCTGTTAAATTCTATTCACCTCCTCTGTTAACTTAAGGCTCGTAATCAACAGTTTGAAGCACTCGCTGTCTTTCATCCTTGCAGTGCTGGGAGGGGAGGTGCATTCACTTCCCCCTCTGTTTATTACTGCCTCCGAGGTCCACTTAGTTTGTTCTGTTCTTTATATTGAAATCACTCTACAGAAACTATGCTCCACTAATTAGAATGTATGAAATCTAATCCCGCCTGCAACTTGCAGGACAAAATGGTTTTGGGGACTCGTGCAATTAGCTGTATTCACTCCTTCTTCTCAGAATAAATAAATGCACTTTACCTTTTCATTTAGTTTTCAGAAACCTACACGATTTGTTTGATCCCCCTCATGAATCGCTGGATTAATGATGGTTTGTTGCTGGAGGGCAAGAGAAGGGAATAAAAGACCAGGGGAGGCATTTAGAATGAGTCACCAAAGTGACGCCTCCCAGGGTTTACATCACGCTGTTTCTTGAGGCAAAACTTGTAGAACTTTCCCTCTATTTTATTACCAGGACACAACTGAGAAAGCTGAGCAGTGTTTCCTGCCACTGGAGTGTTGCTGGGGACACTGCATGGCAGCAGACATTTTGCTTGGCATTCGAGGGAAAGCTTCTTTGCAGTCCTGCTCAGGTGGCCTCCTGATTGTCCTTGTTACGTATGGTATCGCACATCTCAAGCTTTCACAACAACTTCAAGGAAGTAAATATAATAGGAAAATATATGGAGATGCCAAATTCTAAAAAACTCACAGAAGTCTGTTGAGGCTGAATAACTGCAATTACATTTTTTGTTTAGAACCAGTCAAGAAAGTATTGTTCCTCAGCATCCAGCTGTTCCATCATGAGCTGCAACGAGGAGCCAATAGGAACTCTTAAGCTGGATTTTAGATTTTGCTTTTCTTTAAGAAGTCTGTAAATTGCTACATTTGGGAACATTTTCATAGAATTCTTCAAAGTCTTTTTTCTGCTCTCCACACTGAAGCGCAGCTCCACCCTACTTTAATGCCTATTAAATATTAGCAGGTTCTTTCCCATCTAAAAAGCTGTGGCAGCTTCAGTTCCACGGCGGCTTCCAACTTTAACAAATTCCCGGGGAAATTTGTCCAGCTGTTCATATGCCAGTCTCCCATCTTCACCTGAATGCAAAATGGTAAAGCATAATAATGTATTATGTTGTTGCCCCTGGCTTCTCTGCTGTTAGAAAGTACTGATTGGCCAGTAACTTCTATCCTTTCTTAAAATTTATCTTGTTAGAAGCAATTTCAGAAATTACTTGGAAAAGTTAAACATGCTCTGAATGTCCAATTTTTTTCTTCTCATGTTACTTGCTTGGTTATCTAAAACAGACAGAAGCAGATGTGGCTCGTAGGATTAGATGACAGTATCTGTACACTTGTCTTACTGAATGACCTACTGACCTTAAGCTTGTCAAGGTCTCAGCTGCTGCTGTGATGTACTTGAGGTAAACGATGTTTATCCACTTCGGCCTTGGACAATATACAGTTTATCCACCTCCCACTTCCTGGCACTTTAAAGAAGTGAGTCTATCCACATCTTTACTTCTGTGTTTGCTAAATGTAATTGTGTCTTTCAACCCCTTTTTCCTTAGCTACTGCCATCTATATGCACTTTCATGAAGATGGCATTGAGCCTAGTGTGTTGAACTGGCCATTAGGAACCACAAATGGTCTCTGTATGTTGTCTAGAAGAATGGCAGAACAATCAGAGTTTCCAGAAGTGTCCCTGGGCTAGTTGTTTTATAACCTGAGCAATAACATGTCCAACAGCAGACTGAATTCCTGCTGAAGTGGTGAATGAAAGAGAGCATATTTGAAGAGTTTGCATAACTGCAATCACACAAGGACACCTCTATGGAGGAGAAATTCATGCCTAGCCAAAAGGCCAGAAAAACACAATTTTTCTGTGCCACTGAAGTACTGATGCCCTGAAACTGTGCAGATTAATTATCAATTATTTCTGTTTCTCAACTTCTCCTTTGCTACCTTTCCTTTTCTACCTCCCCCTCCAGACTCACACAAGTCAATTTCTCTCTTTTTGGCTCATTTTCAAAATGAATGATTTTTAAGAATTTGTATTTTCTGACCTGTTTGAGTCACTATGTAAAGTTTTGTTTCAGTTTAGAGTCTCACATTTGCATAACTCAGGTGTCTTACATGCTGCTCTGTTAAAAAATAAAATGAAATACGGCTCTAAACCAGACAACTCACCAAGGGAGAGCAGGGTTTCGGACGCCACTTTTCTGATCTCTTCATTGTCAGACTGGCAGAGCGTGATCAGCATTTTAATGCTCTCAGTAGCCTGGGAAGTGCAAAAAGAACTGCATTAGCACCACACACTACACTCTGGGGTTTTTCCACAACCTTGCATGGAAATAGTAACCATCTTCTGCATTGTCCTTGTCACTCCAAGCGAAGGGCATTGGTGGACACAGGAGGAATGGGGTTTCCCTGAGGGGAAGCATTTGGAAGAGGCATATTTTCCGCTGCTGGTGTGGACCCTTTCTAATTTTCCTACCCTATGCACCACATACATAACTCTGGCAGACCAGCTATGTCTGCTGCTTCTGACTGTGGGATGGGTGGTGGGCTGTGGACCAATGCCATAGAGGTGCCAAGGCAAGGGTACAGCAGGGAAATGAACAGGAGACAGGGATCTAGCGAATGGGTTTCCTATAAAGCATGTCAAGCCTGTGGTCACCAAAAAGTCCATACTTCTGCCTTGCCTCTGCTATTTTGGGAAGAAAGCAATGATTAATCCCATTCTCTGATACAAAAATGTCAGGTCTTTGGGGAGAGCAGCTGTCATAGAATGTCTCTGGCTGGCTATTTAATACTATGAGAGAGATGAGTGAAAGGAAGGGCAGGTACTGCCCCAGTGTGACACATGGAAGAAGCACTGAGCCACAGAGTCAGTATTTGTATGGGCCCTGTCGATCCAAGGGGCACAGGTCTGGTCTACATGCTCTGAATGAGGGCTTTGCTACCAGAGCCATTAAATCTCACCACCTTGTCCTCAGTGTGGTCGCTTGCGTGTGACTCGGGTAAGTCTGCACTAGGGGCACACTGGGGACTACAGCTCAAATGCTTGTGAGTGACGGAGCCACAGCAACACAGAGCTTGCAGCAATCTGAAAAACCCCTCAGAGATTCAGTGGGACCTTGTGCAACCAATGTGGATTAAACTGCCACAGCCACCTATCCATTGTAGCATTTCCATCTCTGAAGTAGTAACTTCCAGCTTCAGCTTTTTCTTTGAAGATCCCAAATGATACTTCCTCTCAGTAGGCTTTTCCCCCAGTGACTGCCATTCTCACTACTCAAAACTCACTGCAGCCACACTGCTCAAATTAAACTTGTCTAGCTCCAGTTCCCACCACTGTTTCCCAGTCTGAGTTTTCCTGAGAAATCAAAAACCCCCCTGCACCCTGCATGCAGCAGAGATGTAATGTCCCTCACCAGTGCCTCTCAGGGATGCCTGCTAGCTTCTCATTTAAGGGAAAAGTTTTTTCATATTTAAACACTGGATTACGTATTGGATGGCATCAGTTGTGACTGGGATGAAGCTATAGTTTAGAGCTGTCCTCCAGGGGACAGATTAGAGGGAGAAATAGTCAGTCCAAAGTGCGTCTGTCTCATGGAACACATTTTTTGCCCCAGTGTCCCGTACCAGCCAGGCTTGGGTGGCTGCTGTCTCCCATGGCTCTATACAACCAAAACAGAAGTGCATTTTCCCATCCTGTCATAGGCTAGAGTGCAAAGATGGTACCAGATGCTAGCTGAAGCTGTAGTGCCCAGATGTACCAGTTACTTGTCACAAAACAAGCTGTGATCTCTCTTTTCTGCTACTGCAGCCTACATGCATTAGAGCTAATTTTATCCTGAGAAAGCATTTTTTTATCCTTCTCAGTCAGTACTTTACAGATGAATTTTTTTTCTCTGTGATGTGGAACTGAGTCTCCTGAAGTCAGTATGAGAGGGAGGAAAAGATGATACACAAAAGATAAAACTTTGCCAAGGTCGCAGAGCCCAAGTGTTTGTGGTTTAGAAGCTTCTAAACCATTCCCTTTATCTGAAAAAGGATGGAGCACAGCAACACCAAACAAAAACACTACTGCTGCTGTTATTGCAATTTCTGTTTTGTTGTTTGTACCTGTCAGATGTCCTTTCTCTAAAGCAAAGCCAAGCATCACCATGTATTCTTTGTTTCTTACCTTGAGGTATCTTAGAGCCAAGCAAGCTGCTTTCTGCAGCTGGACGTTGGGCTGGGTTAGTGCTTCACAGTAATAAATCAAGGCCTGAAAACAGATAAAGAAGAATAGCAATGAAAATGTCTGTGCCTCCATGGAGCAGAAGGGTGGAGCATGGAGGTACTGCTACCCTATTAAAAGGAGAGCAATTGCAGCGTGCCTCCCTGACAGTGAGCATGTGGGATGGCACAGTTAATGGCAGGGATAATTCCCTCCAGCAGATCCAGGCCAGACCACCAATCACAGATTAGCAGTCTCAGACCAGCTTTTGGTGAGGAAAAGTTCATGTTAAAGTGAGATGCACATTCTGGCACCTTTGAAGGCTTTTTACCATACATCACCAAAGAGCTTTGAATGCGCTTTGGAGCCTAAATATCTCAAGAGCTGGCCCTTGAGACGGGCTCTTTAATGAAGGGATAACAATGAACTAGTTGGTATAGACCCTAGGGAGACTTAAAATAATGATTACAGTGTTAGCAGGAGCTGTTAGACCAGTTTACTGCTTGCCCCTAGAAATCAGTAGCTACTACTGAGCAGCAAATCTCGGCAGCGCTCAGCTGTGCAGTGAACTCATCTGCAGCATAAGGCTGCACAATACTCTCTCACAGAAGGCACACTGTGGTCCTTCCTGCAGGCAGTGGATCAGATATCAGCCACACATGCCTGTTCCAGGAGAAGGTTGTATCTTCCCTGAGATGCTGCCTCCAGGAAGCTGGGGATGGAGAAGAATGGTATGAAATACCAAGAGGCTGGTACCTGGTTCCACCAAAAATGGAAGATGAAGTGGGAGAGCAAGCAAAGGAAGGGACTGGACTGATAGAGTGAGCTCATTTTTCTCCTCCCTTTGCCCTCGTTCTACCACTCTTCCTTTTCCAGCCGCCTTTTCTTTTGCTCTTTCCTGACAAAGAACAAGAAGGATAGTAGGGACAGGTCTGCCACGAAAGGGTAGAAGCCAACCCCTAACTTCTTCTTACTCCTCCTTCTCCCCTCTGTTTAATTTCTGTGTTTAACCTGGCCCTGCTTGTTGCTTTTGGTATTGGTGATAGACTCAAATCTTAGCTCTCACAGCTGAGCTGTGTTTGCCCAAGGAAGTCCATCCCCTCTGGAAATGGTGGGAAGTCCCATAGATGGCAGACTCCTTTGGAAAAAAAAATAAAAATCTGAGACCTACATATTTTTGTGTTGGTGATGCAGGGGACTGTTACCTTGAAGCCTTGGACTGAAGCCAAGTCTGAGACAGGGCAGCAGAAATGCTGAAGTGTGAAAGACAGCTGGAGAGTACAGCACTCAGTAACTATCTGCAGTTTTGGTTAGTACCTGTTTAGTGTAATGACAGGTAGAAACAGACTGGCATAAAGACAGAAACAGACCTGCACATGTGCAGAAAAATTAGACAGGATATCCCTCTGGATCAGTTTAAATCAAGCTTGGAGCAGTTACTTTATATGCACAGATATCTGAGACATGCAGGTAGAAAAAAGTGATGATGACACAGGTCTCTCATGCAACAGGTGATTTTCTGCCACTTACCTTCTCCCTGAAGTGCCTGTTTTCTGCAGTTGCTGTCAGAAGTGATGCCACAGTCTCACTGACTTCATTTTTATTTTCATTGAGAAGTAAAGCCAAAGCTCTCAAAACTTCCTGCTGTGGTAGAAGGTTATTGGAGTTTATTTTGGACACATTTTGCTGCAGTTTTCCATCTTTCACTGACTGCAGCACCTGAACCACAGACGCTAGAAGTGCAAGAAAAAGGTCCGTGTTACTTACTTTATCCTTTCAGTATTTTGGATTGTTCCTTTCCGTATTTTGGATTGTTCCTTTCCTTGCTAGCAGTCCTTGATTTATACTACACACACAAAGGATATGAAAAACATCCCCATCTGAGCAAGTGCAGCATGGCAGTCTGTCTGCATGGGGAATTGTCTGGGCTTTGAGCTGGGCCAGTTTCTCAGACATTCTTCAAGGGATGAGGTGAGCAGATGGGCTGTGTGGGATAGTGCAGTGCTTTGGCCTACCCAGAGCTAAAGGCCCACCTGTCAAATCTCTGCTTTCTGCTGGAAGATGTAAATTCTCGCTCTAACAATTGAAACCAAATATCCTTGTCAGTGTACTGACTTCCACGGCATCGTTGTGAGAGCTTTTCCTGGATAGACTGATGTCTGCCAGCAAGAGCCAGGGCTAATATATTTCAGAGGTGAGTTGAAATGTCATTTTGCTTCCAGGCTTTTGAGCAAAATCTCCCTAGTATGCCCAAATAAAAAGGAAAACTAGGCAAGGTTCCTCAAACTCCCACTCAAATAGAGAAGAAATCTTGGCTTGCCAGGGACTGCAGTCCAGCACACTTAGTGCAGTGTCTGCTTCTCTCCTTAGCTCTTGGTGGCAGAGCCTGCAAAACTCTGAGGTGCTGTGATCCCTTGTTTCCTGAGAACTGCTCAGCACTTCAGAAGGTGTCTCCATAACAGATGGGGAAAGACCAAGACATCATCCAAACTGTAGGCACAGAAAACTTCCCAGACCTTGGGCTCAGCCCACCACCATCAGCCATCTCCTAAAAAACAATGCTTTCAACACAGTTTTTTTCCATTTGAATATGGAAATAGAAATGACTGAGGGTCTATCTGCATTGGCTCCTTTCCCTTGACATGTACAACAGTTCAGGTGCATTCACTTAGCAGCCAGGGCACTTCTTTGTCTCTTTTCTCTCCTTTTGCAAAATCAGCCTCAGGGCTCAACTGCTTTGTGGTGAGCTCAGAAGGACAGGGATGTACTCCCTAATTAGCCAGCAGAATTTATATACTCTACCTTCTTTTGCCAGCTGTAGCAAATAGCTTCCAAGGTCACTGACACTGTGGCTGGCAAAGTAGTTGTAATACTGAAAGACAGTAATGGTCTCGGAGGACATGCTGGAGTAAAGGACAGGCTCCGTCCGGTCCAGGATCTGAGACACCAGGATCCTGAAGACTGCAGGCAGCCATGGACAAAGGGACAGGTTAGTGAGCGCAAAAGCTGCTGGCAAAATCACACAGTCCACTTCAAAACCAGAAAGAAAGAACTGCATCTGCAAAGCCAGATACTTCCCAAAGTTTCTAAACTCAACTGTGTTTAGGTTAGAAGCTGGACATGCCTTCTTCCTGTCCGGGTCTCACTACCAGAGAATATCTTTGTAAGGACGAACCTCTGCTAGTTTGCGGATGGCCAGTGCAGCTTCCTGTGCAATCCATACAGCATCATTCCTACCCAAACAATGTCCTGAACTGTGAACCCCTCTCCACATACACTGCCTGTTACATCTCCACAGTGCCACTGAGGCTGGGGAGACGTGCACAGAGGCAGGATTTGGCTTTGCTATTTTGCATGCTCCTGCCTGAGTGTGGCATGCAGAAAGCTAGTCCGAGGCAATGTCTGTGAGAGCTGTGGCGTGGAGCAGGAGGGAGAACACTGCCCTCCATAGGTATCTACAGTGCAGGTGCCCACACCAGGAAAAATCAGCTTCCATCCCCATTCTGTCCAAGGGAGAGCTAGTCATTACAGCTGGAGTTTGAGGCGTGGTACATCCCACTCAAGGTAGGAACCTGTGCTCAGACAAACTCACTTGAATGTGGATTAATTTCATCCCAGTGCACTGTAATGGGGTGGGGACATTATATAGACACACAAAACTATTCCACACAAAGGATTCCTGCTTCATTCAATCACTTACAAACCTGTATTTGGGAATAGACTTACTTTCTGGTTAGCTTATAAACCTCACCTTTTTCTCCTAGTGTGATCTGATTATTTGGGGCCAAAACTGTTTCAAGATTTGTAGCATTAGTTTTCAAATGAGATCTTGGAGCTGTGGCCAAACAGATCTCCAAGGGGTTGGAAAACGAAGCTCAGTACACAAGTGTTCTCCATTTTGATGGCTGACACCATTTTTTGCAGCAGTCTGTACCTGTTTCTGCAAGTCCTGGACACTCCTCATTCACAGTGGTGGCAAAATTGATATCCAGCTGCTTCATCATCTTGTCTGCAGAGGTGTGATACACTCCTGAAGGGCCAGTACACTTCATCCAGAAAGCCAGCAGTGACAGTTTCTTGTGGAACTCTGGAATTGCTGGAGAAGACAAAATGAATGATGAAACAAAGCCATGCTGGAAGCATCGACTTTGAGAGGAGAAAAAACGGTAAGAGTGGAGGAAATCTCACCCTATCCCACTGATGGACAGTTACTGTTTGCTGGGTTTCCCAGAGCCATTACCTTCACAGAGCAGGACCATGTGCTCGCCCCAGGTTTGTAACATGCTTTTTCTGTTTCCCATTGTAATGTGAGAAAATTTTCTCCTAATCCAGTGCTTGGCACTGATGTCTCTTCCTTTTAAATAGCACAAAATACTAGGGGAACACCACAAATGGTCTGCACAAGTTTGGTCCCTGTCCTAGCACTGCTCTGTGGCCTCAAGTAAGTCACTCCATTTTTGCCTCCATTTTCTGATATAGTAAATACACCTTGTAGTATTTACCTATCCTGCCAGAGTGTACATGAGGGTAGCTATGTGTTTGTCAAACTCTTCCAAGTATTAAAATAGATGCAAAAAGAAAACTAACTAAGTGGTTCTCCATAGAGATGACTAAAAATGAAAATGTTCATGGAGTTGTATTATGCCTCTGATATTGTAATGCAAATCCTGCCTTTCCTCAGGAAAGAAAGGTGGAAGAAGAACTTAGGTCTTCAGAGGTGGTAGCATCCCCACCCCATCACACCAATGACATCTGTCCATCTCCTGCACATCAAGCTGGATAAGAAGTCCTTTCTCTTCTCACTTGTGTATTTCTGGATACCAGTGCTAAGGACAGAGGCAGGTGACCCCTGCCTGGCTGTGGTGACCGCTGCACCTCCTGGTGACGCAGAGCCAGCCTGTACTACAGTGGCATCTCCTGCACTGCTGGCAAGCTCTGCACAGCGATTATTTCAGCAGACACACGTGCCAAACAAACCCTTGTCAGAAGCAAACCCCCTAAGCTCTTACCATCAGTAAGAGAGGTGATGTTTCCCAAGTTCTCAGTGCTGATCTCTGCAATATTCTCCATCACGAGGATCTGCCTGGACAGCTTATCCAGGAGGTCTCTTGTCACAAATGGTGTTTTACTGGAGAACACAATTTGCTGGTGAAGAGAAATGGGAAGAGACAAAAAGGAGTCATTGAACCAAAAAAAACCCCAGCCTCAGAAAAAAACAAAAAACTCCAAAACACCTCAAGTGCAATGACAAATTCATTGCCTGGAACCACAGGATCTCCTTAACTTTAAGAAGTTTTTAGTCTTTGGATATTTTTTGGTCCTGGTTGGTATGCATCATTCCTTGTGCCTTCAGTGTCTACATCCAGATCCAGACACCTGAGTATCCAAGCAGCCATTTCCATAGTTTCTGATTTACACACTCTACAAAGCTAAAGAAACCTGTCACCATAAGACTTAAAGCCAGACAAGAATATTAGTCTGACTTTCACACAACGTAGGCTGTAGACTTTCAGGACATCCCCACATAGAGGAAGACCACAGGTTGCTCTTTCTCCATGCCATTTCAGCTCTGATCAATTACTTAGGTGCCTTTATTAATTTTATTAATTAATTAACCCTTGCTAATACTTCCTACTGCATCTTCTTCAGCAGTAAATAATGTTCGTATCAAATGGGCTCTGTGTTTGAACATAGCTCAAGTTCACCTCACTCAGCTGTGTATTTACTGTGTACTCTTGTATTGAGAACAAAACCCTCCCTTTTTCTCACAGTTGTGAGTCAGCAGAGTTTCCAGCCCAGCATTAAGGGTGCTGGAATCAGGCTTGTGCTGTATTGCTTCAATGAGCCTTTGGGAAAATAAAGCTAATTATATCTCAGATGGAAGAACAAAATAATTGTAAAGAGGAAGTTGCAGCATGTTTTGATTTGTCAAGAAAACCCCGATGCCCTCACTTACTGGATGTTGAAATTCACATTTGCCGTGCATGGGCTCTGAAAAAAAACTGCAGAAAAATTCCTCTAGTTGTGAGCATGAACTGGCAGTTTTGGTGTCCCAGGGGGGCTGTCTTGTGCTGCCTTCACTGTGTCTGTCGCAGACAGAATTTCTCTGCCTCATGTGCAAAAATTCATCTCTGCTTTTGAACGCTGCAGCCTCATCTGGGGCCCAGTTAAACACTGGGGACAGGGTTCCTGTTTTACCTCTGAAGACATGGGGTGCTTTAACTGGGGACTGACTCCCCTGAGGACCTCCCAGCGAAGCCAGCAGAAGTTTGTAACCCAGAGCAGGGTCCCCCCCCATCCCCCACTGCCCTGCCCCTCAGCCCTCCTGGGCAGCTCGTGCCCAGTGCCCCACAGTTCACGTGTCAGGTCTGCTCCAAAACAGGCCAGGATGGAAACGATGGAGGCACATCAGGCTGGGGCAAGGCGGTCACCACCCTACCCCAGCACGGTGTCTGTCCCAGCCCTGCACTCCCACTGCCTCGCAGGAGCAGCGCTGACCTTGCCAGCCTGCTTCAACCCATGCTGCAGGCAGGAATGATTTTAAAATAAAAGCCCCAAAGGAGGCAGGCCTGGTACCTGAATGAGCTGGGTGCAATAGTGCAAGTGCTTAACTATGGTTATATCGAGGCTGTCGTTGCCTGTGGTCAGGGGCAGAGGGCTGCCAGCCACGCTGGTGCCCACACCCGTGTCCTCGGTGAGAGCTTCGCTCAGGTGGCCTCTGGCTTCTGGGTGCTCCGTCCTGTAACTGGGGAGGAGGGAGGGAGGAGGAGATCAGTGCAGGGCCGGCTGCTGCCACAGCAGACACACACACCCACACACACACACCCACACAAGGGGATGAGCAAAGAGCACGGCAGAAGAGCTGAAAGCACCCAGAAACCTGGTGATGGGCACATCGTACCACAAGGGAGCAGGGCTGCCCTGGCTGGGTGCAGGAGGGACACACCCATCTAAGGGACAGACCTGTCCCCTGACTGGCTTGCCTTATGTGATGTGATGCCCTCAACAACAAGCTTTGTTAACCCGTGCTTACTGTCCCTTGTTGGTGACAGCTTTCTCCTATCTGTGATGAACCACCTGCCCAGTCACTCTGGATTAAGCACCATGACAATTTGTACCTTCTCAAGCACTGAGCTGCTAAGAACAGCTCTGTGCTTTCATTGTCCTCCTGCTGCCAAATTTAAGGCTCATTGCAGAAGGAAAGGAAAACCACTGCTGAAGTAAGAGACATGATGTTTTCATATGCTGTTTTAGACACAATGTGTACAGCTTACTTTGCCAATTGTTTCTGCAAGGATGTAGAGCTAGTCTTACTGTGCTTTAAATCATTATTTTCAATATTGTCTTGCTGTACAAATGATCCTCCCTGCGTTTAAATGCAAAGCCTGAGGTCAGTCCCCAGATGGCAAGTGTGTTTGGCTGCAAGTTCAGGAGTTTCAACACTTGCAGTCTTTACACTGAGTCACACACTTACACATCTAAAAATGGAAGCGGGAATCTGCACTGTCTGGGGATGAGCCAGAGGGCAAAAAAAGAAATTTTAATTTCTGTTTTAACTGGTTGAAGCTAGATCCTTAAATCAGCACAGACTGGACTGAGGTCAGAGTGCCAGTTTAGCAAGCAACACCATTTCCCAAATTTTTTTTCCCACCAAGTCTTATTCTGGAATGAGGACATGAGATGATGGGAACTGCATAGTGGTTGCTTGTTGCACTCAAATTGCTTTAAGCAAGCTGGGAGTAGTAGAGCTCCCTGGTTGGAAAGCACGGGGTGTGAGGGAACCGTGTTCCTTTCTTTTTTTCCAGCTCTAGTGCCGCTTACGTGCCTGCTGGGCATCGTGTCAGCTCAAAGGATGCAAACATGCTTTTAAGATCTCATGATTGAAGCACACCATCTTAAAGTCACACAACAATGGCAAGCCACGGCACAACACCACAGCTTTTTTGTTTTCTCTTTTTTTGCTTTTTCTTTTTTTCTCAGAAAGACCAAAAGTGATGAAAGAAGGGCAGGTAACACGCAGGGCCATGAACAGAGTACCAGTCATCACTCTTACATTCCAAAGGAAACCTACATCATGCTGCTTAAATCTGGCCCTGTGTTATTGTTACTGACAAGCTTAATCCACTGCAAAGACTCATTCGGCTAGAGAGAAAAGACAAAGGGAGGGGGGAAAAACCACAGAGGATTAGTAATTACATCCAAGGAAAGCCAGGTCCAAACCTATGTCAAGGAAGAGGCTCTGCCAGTATTGATGTCAGCTTAATTTAATTTACCCTTCTCCTCTGGAGGACAGACTGCATATATTTGAACAGGGGAAAAAAAATGGTCCTGGAAACTAAAGATTTTGTATGCAGCAGCCATGGGAAGCCCTCTGACCCTAAAACTCATCAAGGATTAGTCAGTCTTCCTTGAATAAATTGTGCACCAGGATCCCCTCTTAGCGACAAAGAGCCAGGGTGTCAGTTTGGCGTAAGCGTAGCTGGCAGGTACTACACACTTACCTATTCTTCTCAATCTCAGTATCTGAAAATACCGAGTCTGCACCTCCTCCACCATTACAAACCTCCACACCACCACCATCCTCATCATCAAAGTCAGAGGTGTTCAGGAAATCAAAGCTTTCTAAAGCACTTTCAACTGTTAGACTTAAACTGGAGGACCTGCTTCGGCTTACTGCTGGCTTGCACTGCAAAGGCAGAACGAACCAATGAAAACCCCAGATATTAGCTACTACAGAAAGATAAGAAAAAAAAAAAAGGATAAAGCTTAAAACTTCAAATTCTTCATTTTATTTTTAAAACTTCATTTTATTGGGTGTTTCATTTCAAGCCTTCATATTCATAGCATATACAATCAAAGCCTGAGAACTGGGAAAACCCTTCCATTCCTCCTCCTCTCCTCATGCTACCCACTCTCTTCCCCAAAGGAAAACCCTCAAAGGCAAAATTCAGTGTGTTTTATAGAAATGAGCAGTACTTCTTGAATCCAAGTTTCGCAGCTCTCGGCATTCTCCAAATGGAATGATGGCAATTAAAGCAATGGAATTTGAAAGGGGAAGGCACATTCCTTAATTGCTGCTCTAGCTACAGAAGCCAATTTATACATATCCAATGGCACTACCTGATTTATTCCAGATGTAACTCCAACAGACCTTAGCCAGGAATGAATTTGGTCCCATATCTGCACATTTATTAATGAAATGAGAAGACTTTTGTGGCCTTTGAAGCCAAATGGATTATCAAGGAAAGCCAATAAGGCATCAGATTCCTAAGTGACAGAGGAAGGCAGTATTGTAACTTAGAAATGTGCTAGAGAGAGGGGGAAACCATCCCACCTCACTGCAGGAAAGAAATGCAAAGGAAACCTTGCTGTTGCTGTAGGAAATATGAAAGGCCCTGGCCCCACGTGGCGATTCATCCAGATATGCCCACAGAGTTGCTTCCAGGGTCACCCAGAGGAATCAGACATAACTTGAGGGATCATTTCCATTGGGTGGTACAATAACTTCAACATTTTCCACACTATGTGATTATTTGATCAGGAACAGACATGAGCCACCAGTGCCATTAATACAAGCCACATCCTCCAGTCCCAGGCAGGAGCCATGACTTTGTCTCAGCTCACAGAAAGAAATGCATTGGCCTCCAAGGAGTTCAGCTTCAGCACCAGCTGCTCTAGAGCCGAAGGGATTTGGAGTTATATTTGTAATTCGTTTGCACACAATACTAATGGTCACACATTTGCACTTAGGATGTTTGTGTCCTTGAACTGACTGTGCAGTCGTTAGCTGATCAAACGCACTTTCCAACACATCTGCGACAAGGACAGGTGCTGTATCCTGCTTCTTGTGCAGCACCAATGGTTTCAGCTTCCATTTTCTTCAGGGTTTGCTAGTGCAGCTTCTTCAAGCAAAAGCAAACAGCAACATGTGGGCTGTTTTCTCTGTTCATCTAACATAGCTGAGAGAGGTTTCTTCAGCCACAGCTGGATTCCAGCTCAATCTTTCTGCATGAGGAGTCCATGCAGCCCCTTTCTGCATGGTTGCTGGTGATGCCGAGTGTCAGCCTGCGAGCTGATCAACAGCTGACATGCAGATCTGGAAGAGGTGTCCATCTCAAGTGTGCAGGAGTCCTGTCTGCACACATCCATCCTCTCTGCCCCCATCCCATGTCTGTCTTTGTAACTTCTGATCAAAGCTGTATAAATAAACAGTCTCCATTGTCCCTCTGCCCTTTGGATAGTTGACCTCTTTGTACCAAGTTAGAAAATAAAAGTAATGGTACCTTTGTCTGCTCAAACCTCTCTAGGAATAAATAATGAAAGGAACAGGGGCTGCAGGCTGTCAAAAAAAGCATTTAACCTACAAAAGTACCATGCAGCTGTAAACACCAATGGAAATAAGGAGGTTAACAAAGTTCCTTTGTAAAGAGATAATGCAGAATAAATGATTCCCTCCTTCCTCCTCAGCCATGTTTTTGAATGATGAGGCTTAAATGACTAGCAGACCAACTTGCATATGAATATGAAGCATTTGAAATGATTATTTCCCATACAATACTGTTTGCACAGTAATGTGTCATGAGGGGACTTTGTTATTCATGGGGGAGATACGAGTCACAGTGATCCGCAGTAAACATATTAACAACACACATACAACCCCCTTTTCTTCCGACTTTTAACATTCTCTGCATCTTGGTGTAATGATAGGATGTCTCGCATTATGAAAATGGATGAGGGAAAAAGGAAAAGGCCATGCCTGGGTGACATGGGGACAGCGACCTTCAGTGAGACTCGTGCTTCTAAATCCCTCTGGCAATTTAGAAAATGCAGCTTCTATGGCTACAAGGCCTGATCCTCAGCTAGCATAGTTTTGCACAGCTCCACGGAGTTCAGGAGTAGTATGCTAAAGTACACCCACTGAGGATGTGACTCATGGATTTCAAAGGCAGAAGTTTGACTATATTTGATCTCCAGTACGGCACAAGCAATGGGCTCACAAGTGGTGATTCACAATGGTTCACAAAGCGTTCAGAGAAGGGTATAATTTAATTACCCCTCTGTCATAGCACCTTTTTCTCTTTCCCCCAGGTTTTGATAAAAGATCTGTTGCTTGAGGACACAAAGCTATGATATGCACATTACTGACAAAAGTTTAAAAATGCAACATTGGGAATGGATAGTCCAAGCAGGAGCAAATCTACTGCTACCAGGGAATTCTACTATTCTCCAGAAAGTCTACTTCGATGTTTGCGAGGCAGGGGAGGAGAATCTACCTGCTCAGATTTTCTTTAGGGTAGTATTTTCTGAAAACGTACTCACTTTTAGGATGTCATCTAGATGCATCACTTCTTGATCCAGGTCCTGAAACTCTTTATACTGCTCTTTATGTGGCTCAAGAGCTAAGAGAAGCCCTTGCAAGGCTTCCTCAATGCTTCCATCGAGATAAGACTTATATCCTTCCGACTCCCCACTAATGGACCCCTCGCATGGCAGCCTTTCTGGGGTCAGGGGTGTCTCTGCTGATGTAAGCCTTTTGACCAGCTGCTTTGTGATGTTGCCCTCATAGGTATCCAGCTCCACAGGCTTGAGTTCCGAACCTTCATCCGTGTCCTGCAGGAGAGACACCGGGACACTCGTTTCCACAAAGACACGATCACTCCCAGCATCAGAGATTTTTTGGCAAACTTCAGGAGCTGCGCTTGGGGTGCTCTTGTTCTCAGCCACTGCTCCCTCTCTGTGGGACAGCAGGTCCTTTGGCTCAGCAGCAGAGTCTCTGCGGGAGTCGCTGCTGCTACAGTCTAGGCTTGAGCTCTGGGAGGACTCGAGGACTCGGTGCTGGGTGGGGGTCGCAGTGATGTCAGGGCTGGAGCTGACATGAGCAGATGAGGACTCTGCTGAGTTGGCAGGGGGCACGGCGTCTTCGTAAGGCAGGTCACCAAAAGTGAAGGAGAGAGGCCGCTTCTCGGTGGCCACCGTCCCATTTTCAAAGACATCATCTGGCAAATTCGACTGAAAAGGTAATAGGGAGAAAATGTTTTTCATGCAGCACTGGAAAGAGGAAAAATATACAGCATGTGCCCAGGATAGAAAAAGGCAAGGAAAAAGATTCAAGAAGCATTCAAGACTTGAGAGATGGAAAAAATATTTCAAATCAAACTTCCGCTTTCATCTGGCATGACTCCTGAATTTCAGCATGAAAATTGCTGGAAAATTTGGGCTCAGCATCTCTCTGCTAAATAGAGAGCTCTAGGAGGTGATCTCCAGAAGAGAGACATGAATTCTGCTCACCCTACCATATTCTCTCAGACAGCATTTCCAGTGCACTGCTCTAGTTCATGTACCACGGCCCCTTTTAATGGGATTGTACGTAAGCCACCTTGTCCGCATTTTCCTACTCATTACAGATTTCTGTTCTATCTACGTGCTGACTTCTAAAGTAGCAATCCGTAAAATGCAACACAGTTTGCTCCAAAAGTTTCTCTAGTGCCATGGTGGTTTAATGGTGCTATCACCATTAAAATATCACTGTGCTGTTTCTTTTTATTCAACGTCCTGCATGCGGCATGGCTGTCTGTAACAACTGTTGAACTTGAGTTGTACAGGAGTCCCGTCCAACATGAGTTTCTGCTGAAATGAGACAGCAAAACTGGTGGTGTACTGAGCAGGACACATCATTTAAAAAGCAAAACCAGCCTATACAGACTCCAGAATTATCAGGGCAGAAATAGATACATATGTTCATCTCTGACTGACGTATGGGGAAGAATCACTATGGGAGTCACAACCTGCCTATCTAACCTACAGATCTTGCTTTGTTTCGTGGCCAGCTCACGGAAATACGTGGCACAGATGGAAGACAACTACTATTTTGCTGACAATTTGCTGGAAAGAACTGGAGGCATTCACATGTTGTTAAGCTTAAGGTTTCAGTGTCCAAAGCTTGCATTTCTTTTTCTAGTATTATTAGCAGCTTTTTATCCCTAAACATAATCATAGCCAAAGGTTTATTCCTTCTTTCCCTTGACATGGGTATGCTTTTAGCTTCTGAAAGTCATGTTACTAGGGAAATGTAGAGCGTCAATCAGTGTAGCAAGTGATTTTTAAGAACACTGTTGGCTTGTATTCCTGCCCTGCTCTCTGCCCACAGATAGTCGACTTCTGATCATTATCTCTGCAGAAACCAAGAGGAATTTTGATTTAATGAGAGCCACATGGACTCACAGTTATGTCCTGCCCTCTAATCAGTCAGCAAAATGAGTGAGTTGCAACAGAGAGCAACACATGAAGCATGCGTGGGAATGGAGATGCCACACAGGGACTGAAAAAATCCTTCACCAAACAAAAACCAGGACTCACATATAGCTCTAGCCCTGCTTTTGGGCTTAGCCTGAGCGACGGCAGGTCACTAAAAGAGCGACTGCGACGAAGCTTGTCAAAGAAAGTGTCTTGAAGAGCATCTAAGATTGTCAACTTTGGCCTGTCTTGCAGGGGATGCAGCCATTTCTTCAACAGTTAAAGCAAAGAGGGTGTGAGGAAGGGCAAGTTAAATGAATGCTTTGTAGCAGAGTACTAAATTACACGCATGGGATGCAGCACTTGTAAAATTAATCTCTGTACAGATGGCCTGATTAAGCATTCAGAATTCGATTCATGCAAAATGTAGGAACACTCTGAATATCTTCAGTACAGGGGCAAATTTTATCACAGGATACTTAAAAATACTTGTGCTATAATGGTTGTTTAACTACTGTTGCAAAATGAAAACACATTTTTTAAGGATTATTCAAGTATCATAGCAGTCAGGCAGGAAGGACAGGTATGCATTAATTGGCCACATAATTTCAAAGATGCCAGGATCATAGTCACCTTCTTTTAGGATTAGCAGCTAGGAATGCACTTGCTTTTTAAGTATTTGTAAGGGTAACCTCCTAGAACCAGGGAAAAAAAAGCTTAGACACGCAAAGCAATGAAATGTTTGCAGTGTTTGAACTGCTCTAGGGTTTCTCATTACATAAACATGAAGCCAAGCAGAGCTTACAAAGAATGAGTGGTCCTTGAAGGTTGGTGTTTCAGGAGTGCCTTGGCTGTACATGGACATTCTCCTCTGGAGAGCAGATGCCTTGCTCACATTTCCTGTGGATGGGGTCAAGTCTTCAACATCAAAGGGGCTACAGATACACAAACAAGAAGGGAGAAGAAAAAGGTTGTTAGGCTAAGCACGAGGGACTTTCAGGTCCATAGAAAGCATTTTTGAAAAGGTGGTTTATTAGCACATCAAAACCCAGAGGTAGCGAGTTTTTAAACTGAAGTGTTTAAAGAAAATGTTGTTAATGAGACAGCAGTCTCAGAAGTGTGGTTTTTGGTTCTGATAAAAGCGTCTGCTCAGAAATAATTTATGTAGTGCAGTCTGATGTTATTCTTCTCACATGAAAAGTATTCTTGGATTTGAGTTGCCAAGTGTCACACATACTAATGAGAAAGGTGCTCAACTATTAATAGAGCTGTTGCATTATAAAGGAAACCAGGGGCTGTTATTGCTGGCTTCATGTTAATTGCATTACAAGAAACATGATTGTAAAAGGTAAATGCGTCAATGCTTCTTCAGAAATGACATTTACTTATTTCAAAACAACACAGTGAGAATTGGGTTTGTATCCTAAGGCTACCAGCTCACCTAGGCTGACCGATGTGAGTAGAGAATGCGAGGAGATTTCCCATCACTCTTGTGGTGTATGAAGCCCTTAAAAACCAGCTTTTAAAGATGGGCCAACTCCTGAACTTGGCTAGGCTAGCATAAATCCATAAATCCAGCACTGATTTTTACGCTGATTTTTTTTTCACATTAAAAAAAAAGAATGTATGAGCACTCAGTTATGTCTCCTTTTTAAGCTTTGAAGAAGTATAAGCTTTAGGCAATTCTGAGATCTATCATCACTAAGCACTTCCCATGTCAGCATTTACCAAACCTAATTTAACAGCTGAAACTAGACACAACCCTTTTTACCACAGGAAAAGCAGGCAAACTGTGGATAACCATGAACTATTTCTCATATATCAAACTTGGGCCACAGTTCCTTCACAATCTTCCTCGGCAGGGAAAAATATGGAGACCACAACCCACACAGATGAACCATTTTTTCTTTGGTTTAAGTTTTACGGCTAATTGATTGATTGACCAACTGACCAACCAGTTCTACTTACTACCAGGTGATCTCAAGGTTCAGCTTTACTGTGCCAAGGTCATTAATGTCTACTGCAACCACCTGAGGCCGAGCTGCAAATAGGTCTTTTGTCTCACAGGTTACACTCCCCACAAGGATATGAGTAGCAAGTCCTTTAACTTCTGTGACCTGTAAGAGACAAGAACAGGATCTTTAGGACCACACAAGGCATTGTAATCCTTAATCTTGAGATAACAGTTTTGATGTCTGGCCTGGCCCCCTTGCTAAAAGGCTTCTAAAATATGATTGTTTGTTGCATTACTTAAGGAAAAAATCTGGGGTTTGGTGGTGGTTTTGTTTTGGTTTTTTTGAGAAGTGCATAGTTGCATATGATCACAATTCTATGTTTTCTTTATGTTTTTAATAGGTGTCAGAAAAGAACAACCATACTGGCTCAGACCAAGGGGCTGCCTAGTCTCGACCTTTTGCACTAACAATAAGCAGAGCCCAAGGGAAGAGTGAGAACAGGGAGAGCAGAGTCTCTCAGCAGTTGACAAATTCCTGACTGGGAATGTCCTGGTGGAACCTGCCTAATTAACAATTCCCAAGGGAGCTCTCTTCCAGGTGTTCCTCTCTTGTAAGTCTGAAGCCATGTAATTGTTTGCACCAGTGATGGCCTGTGGTGAGGACTTCACAGATCTACTGTTGAGGAACCACCTCCATATCTGTTGTTACAGTAAGAGTAGAGCAGTATTCATATTTAGAGATATATTTGCCTGGAAATTCAGAGTGACAGTTCTATATGCAGCTCCTACACAAACCAGCCTTTGGCTGTTTGCTTGAAAGTCAGTCCTTGAACCTTTTATGTGAAAGCATTTGGACAGAGTCCAAAAAGACAAGAGAATATACACATTAACCTTAATAATACTGGGATTCTTATGTACTATAAAAAGGGGTTTTCTCCTAATTTTCCGCCTTAAACCTGTGTGTTGGATCAAGGAGAGTGACTCACCCTGTGTCACAACTTGCCTTTCATTGAAAAGCTACTGTCTCACACATTTGGGATTATTTTGGTTGTGAGTTTTGTAATCACCCTCATTTTTTTTCATGAAGTCTTCGCAGCGTCTAAGTGGGCCATTTCCCCTAAGACTTTTGAGACATTCTTCTGTTTAAGCTGCCTAACGAGGGACATCTGGAATGGTTTTTAGCAGCAATTTCTAGACAGGGGTCACAGAATGGGTATCTCTAGGTTGGAGGCTTGTTGGAAAGAAAGCGTATGGACTTTCAGCCAGGAGAACACTGTGTTGGGAGGCCAGGGACAATGAGGAGATGGAACAGTGATAGAAACTCTGGTTTGGGAAGAAAATCTCTCCAACAGCTCTCACAAACTGATTAGTCTTGTAGTATCTAAACTGGACAATAATAGAGGACTTTAGTAGGTGTGTCAGAAATACTAATTATGGCTCATTTCTAAAGAGCCTAATGATCTGCTTCTGTGTTTTTGCTGATGGTGCGTGAGAAAGCAGGCTCTTGACTCCTGCCTTGCTTGCAGGCAAAGGAGTCAGCATGCATACCTTAATGGAGATCAGTCCAACAATGAGAGGGAGGAAAACCATCTCCTCTCCATCCCAGCTTTGCTTGCCATTCACTTCTATTTTGCCTTTCAGTTTCCATCGCTGGCGACCGTAACGCATGAAAATCTAAAAAAGAAAAATCCTCTTATTTTCTTGAGAAATCTGCTCTCATGATGCACAAATATCAGAAACAGAACTGGCGAAAGGGTCTGAGAAAGGCTGGAAGAGTTAGTGGCATAGGTGCTCCCCTTCCGCTTCCCACCGAGTCAGAAGGAAAAACCTACTGGAGGATCTCTGTTTCTCAGCTCTCCTAATTGCTCCTTTTGGTAATGTACCCCTCATCGAAGCTTTTTACTTCATGTAACTTGATCACTCATAACAAAGCTGCAAGGCATTTAATTCCATTTACAGGGAAAGTGGCAGGACAAGGGAGATCTGGGAGGGCAAGATGAAAGCACCCATGGTCTTTCCCAACATCTACAATTTGCTGGATCTGCTCTCTTCCCAGGCAGGTGAGCTTTCAGCCATTCCCCATCAGAGACCTCCCCAGCTGCGAGGTTTTGGCTGTCTGATAATGGAAATGAATGACATCCATAGCGCAGTAACACAGTTTGAAGCGTCAAGAGCAGGAAGACCACTCTGGGCTGGCTGGGAGACATCTGCACCAACAAACAGACCCTGCAGAGGAAGCAGGAGTGAGAGCAGCAGGAGTCATTCATCACAGGGAATGAGAGTGGGAACAAATGAATCTGTGATCAAGGCAGCTAGGAAGTACTGGTTGGGGGGATCCACTATCAGTCCACTGCAAATTTCTTGCAGGGTTAGTTCTGTTCTGGTAGAGCTGGAGGCTTTTATTTTAATTTCAGTTAACATGCTCCTGATGTTCTGTACTGAAATACTGCAATGACCAGAGATCCTGATGCAGCCTCACAGCAGGTAACATCTGGGTCTCGAGAATGGTTATTCAGGGTCTTTCTGCTGCTTTGCTCTATGATGAAGTAGAGCCTATGCATTCAGTAAAGGATGCTTGCAAGGATGTGTTCCATTTGCCCTACGTGCATGGGATGGGGCATATGCTTTCTCCAGGGGAATTAGAAACTTTTGTCACAAGTAAGATTTTTAAAAGCTTTAAAAAAAAAAAGTTCATAGTTCTTTGAATAGTCATCACCCAGTTCTCTGAATGTAAAATTTGGGTCTTCTGAGAGATGCCCTGACAAAAGCAGACATACAGAGAACTGCAAGGTTTTTCAGAGCACATATGGGAAAAATAACAGCTGTTTATTGGGGTGCTGATGTGAAAAGGTTTTATTCATCATGATGTAAAAAGCAGGAGAGATCTGCCTTCCTTTTGATTCTTTTGCTATTAAATAAACAACAAACCCATGCAGACATACCTCGTATTGATCTCCTGGGCAGAGCCGAGCAAAGCCAGCCAGACCTGAGAAGGAAAGACACAGAGTGGCTGTGGGAGGGCCTGGGCTGCCAAGTGCAGCTGAGCCCAGGAGTGGGGTGCAGTGGGGTGCTCAGGGCCACCACTGCCACACTTGGACATAAGAGAGCAACAGCCCCCTGCAGGCCCCCAGCTGCTGTTTATATCCACCCTCTTTCTGCTGCCTGCGCACCCTCCAAACCAAGACAGCCCCCCATCTTAATTTTCTATTTTCTTCTTTATTTTGTAAAAATTTCATTGGGCTGTTGTTTGTTGCACATGAAAGATTTATACCTTCCAGCTTTTTTCCCCTGTGAAAGCCTAAAGTTTCCTTTTATCCAATAATTATAGAAAAAGGAGAAACAGCTTCTTGACATCACCTGGCTTAAGACACTCGGCTGAGAGCCCTTCCCATGGTGAGGTGTAGGCGAGCTGCTGGTCACTGTGTAGTGCTGCTCAACGCCAACCCCACCTGTGTTAAGGAATCTTAACACAGATTCCTTTCTAGTACATCTTCATAGAGACACAGCAAGCCACAGGGGCTCCTTCTGCTTGGCGTTTCCACACCATCATCATTCCCATAATAGTGGAGTGTCTTTCAATAGTAAGTGCATCACAAAACGTGACTGACATCTGTAATACCAGATTAATACCGTTTTCCCCAGAGCGGGAAAAACAGCACAGCAAAACACTTGTGATATATGTTTGGGATTTTTGGATTTTTAAAGGTAGGACATAATGATACTATTTTTATATCAGCACTGTGCATATGAAATTCAAGTTTCCTAAGGGACCATGCTGAAATCCTAGGGAAATTACCACCCCTCTCCTGGTCTGCTGACCTGCTTCTCTTTAGGATTCAGCTGGTTGTTTTTCCCACAGAGGGACACTCTTCTTTCTCACAGATCCCTTCAGTATGTAGCTACTGCACTTGTTTTGGTATAAAAAGTTATCAGGCTTTGCCCGTGTGAACCTAGATCTATGCCTCTAGTGTTGCAGTGCCCAGAGAAACCATCTTGAGGCCAAAGCCTGTGGCAGAGAAAGGAATGCCACAACGGAACATACAGGGGTGTGTTAAAATCCAGGCAAGTATGAGGAACCCTAGTGCTGGCTGTATTTACAGGGATGAATTAGTCCTGCTAGCTGTACTGTAGGAGCAACTCAATCCCTGAAAGCAGTCATGGACTGTCTCTGTGATCTGCTTATCCACCTCTTCCATTTCTTTGACCAGAAAGGAGTTTTCTTCACTCATCTTAGTGTTTAGCAGAGCAGAGAGGCCCTTGCACAGAGCTCATATTACCAATTCCTTTCTAATTTATTTACTGTTTATAAATAATTTAAGATTACTAGCACTCTACCACTGCTTCTCTCTCCCCAGGCATGCTTTTATAAGTGAATTTGATCTCTGCTGGGACACAGCACCAAGGGCATCTGAGGAAAATAAAAGGTCCTTTCTTTGCCCAGTACATGGGGTGGTAGGGTGAGGAAACTCCAACTTAAAACCCCATATGGACGTTGAGGTCTGTGAGTTGTGACTGGCCCAATCAGGCTGGTCAAGTCTTTTCAGCATGATGAAGAGGGGGCTGAGGGCTGACTTGACAATAGGGCATAAGTACTTTCACAGGAAACAAGTTTTTGGTGACTGAATAGCTTTTTGGGGACTAAAACAATGGCAGGAACCAATGTCTCTGTCATACAATTTCAAACATCCCGCCTTTGTAGAAGCAGACAGGACAGGAGATTTCTCTGGGGGGTCAGCATGAGTAACTGGGGGACAGGGTCATCATGTGGCTGTGGTAAGGAGGCAGGGCCACCTGGAGCTCATGCAGCACGTGCAGCTCTGCTGGTGTGCAGGATGCTGAACTCCTGGACCGCGGCTGCTGGTGGTGGGCTCCGTGTCACAGAGCCTCTGGGGTGTCAGGCCAGCATACTGTTCTCCTTTGAGTGAAACATCTGGGCTTTTCACCTCCTGCTGTGCTGGCACTTCAAACACCTGTAAGGGCATTTTTCTGTACATCGTGACAGGACATGCAGATTCCATACAGGAATTTCCACACTGGGTTTTCCTGGTAAATTTCAACAACTGATTAATCCTGACCAGTCATCTAAGCCTGCTGGCACATTTATAATCTTGATTTTGAAAAATGATTAGGCTTTGTTTTTTTCTTTAAATACCAGTCATAAAAGCACTGTGCAGCTCCCCTGCTTCCTGACAGCATTGTGTAGGTTGGCTTGCTTTCAGTGTAAGTGACAGAGGGCACAAAATAAAAATAACTTTCACTGGAATGGCTAGGAAGAGACAAGCTTTGGGGAGAGGAATGCTTTGATTTTAAATTAGATCCTAAAGTTAGCTGGATATGCTGCAGTATAACTTAAGGGGGAAACTCACTGTGGGATCTGCAAGCTTTTGTGCTAGAGCTGTTGCAAGCCTTAGCAATAGCGATGGCTGTACTGTCTTATAGGATTCCTACTCCTAGGGAAAACTATCTAGATAGAAATCTCAGATGCCCTAATTAGAGAATACTTAATACGGCATTTCTCTTTGCTGTTTTCTAATTTGGGCTTCTTTATGTGATGCAAACTGTGTTCAGAAGCAGCTGCTGCTTGTGCTCTGCTGCCGCACGTGAGTGCAGTACCTGCCTTCTCCAGAGCCCTTGAGTTCCGCCAGAGGATTTGGCATCCAAAAGAGAAGGGGCCAGACCTCTTCAGTCCAGCCATTTGTGACACCGTGACACTTTCTGCAACATGTCCTGCTGCCAAGAACTGTGCACTGCATTCACAGCAAGTAAAGAAATGCTCCAAGGGAGCTGTCAAATCCCTTTATACACTCTGTGACATTGTTCCATTCAGCATGTCCACGCTGTGGTTCTGCTGTGGGTTTCTGCACAGAAATATCTGGCTCAGTCTCTGTGTGTTCATCTAAAACCTGAGAGATGGAGCTAGGAGAACTCCAACAGCTGCTGCAATTGTTTTCTCTAATATGAGAGCACAGAGTAGCTATTTTAATTTAATCTAAGATTAATCTTAATCTTATGCAATGCAATCATAGGAAACAACTGTGACAAGGCAGGCAAAATCAAAACCCTGTATGAGATTTGTGAGCTCTCAAAACTCCACCAGCAATACCGTGGATGTTTTAAATGGCAAGATTTCAAGTGAAGAATTAAGAGTTCATGAATATTTAGATGCTGATTTTGTTTTACAGAACTATTTTCATGGCAGTGGTTGAAGATCCAAAAAAGATATCCCCTCTCAATCTCTTCTTTAAGACACTGAGTCTTAAAGGGATAACAGCATCAGCAATACCTGATGATCCACTGAGGCTTCAGGTAAAACTGATTCCATTGTATTCAAACCCATAAATTCCCCTGTCATGAAGACAAGGAATAAAATGGAAAGGTGAATGCCATCATGGAGTTATCTAGGAAAACTATCCCCAGCTTTTTGCTTTTTTTACATTTGGTCAAAAATGGTATTAGTCACAATTAGCAGAGTAAAGGACTTCGAAATAGCTGATGTCAAATTAAGAAGGTATTTTGAATTTCAAGTTCAGCTCCATGGAAATTCACATAATTTCCCAGTCATCTTAAAGAATTACTGAAATAGAGGCAAAAAGTGCAGCAGCCTCCGAAAGTGAATCGCTTTGGCTGTTGGGAGGTGTCTTTGTGGGAGGTAATTAGTCTAGAAAACAAAAAGCAGAATCTCAGAAAGTCTGTAAGCACTGACGTTCCCATTTCTGTGATCCTTTGCAGTGGGCAGGGGTGTAAGTTGGGGGTTTGAAGGCCCAGCAATGGGTGTGGGGGGCTAGGAAACCCCACCTGCCATAAATCCATGTCACACAGCATGTCTTGATTCCCTCACCAATGCGTGCAGCAGCTGCCACTGTTTTGGAGAAAGAAGGGAAAGGTGAAAAGGCAATTACCTTTCATCTTGATACAAAACTCCCCCAATAGGTTTTCCAGCTCTGCTTCTATGGTACACATGTTCTGTGTTAGAAAAGAGAACAGTGAGGTCAGACAAATCCTTTCTGGGCTTTTTTTTTTATTTTTTAAGGTCTGTTTGTGAGGATAGATTCTGTTAAGCAAATGAAAGATATTTTGCAATAAAATCAATCTCAAAGCCATCCTTCTTGTTCAGCTAGGACTGGCCCTAAAAATGGCAGCTATGCCTGCTTTTGCTGACACTGCAACCCCGTGCTCCTCTGCTGCTGCCTGCTAATCCTCCTGATGGCAAAAGGGAAGCTTTGGCTCTTGGAGCATAACCTGGTCACTGTTCTGGTCCTCTCCAGCCAAGACGTGTGCCAGCAGCAGCAGCTCTATGCCAAAGTGGCTCCCACCATGATTTAATCTCTCAAGAAACATGGACTACATTAAGAAAAAAGACTGTGGGAGATGGGTATCAGACCCTCTCCAGTTCCTCCTTCAGATTCTGGAAGGTTGTCAGAGCTTGTGTGCCAGGATGTTTGCAACACTTTCAGACTGTTGTTCATCATCTACTGTCTGTTTAATAAAATACATTTTGATCAGGGCAAGTACAAGAGGGAGGATGCAGCACATGTCTCTATGCACGTGGTTTCCAGTCAACCTGCCATCCCTAAATCCGCAGGCAGGAAGGAAGTAGTTGGAGTTTAAGTAGGTTTGGGGCAGCTTTATGCTTTTGCTCTTGTGCTGCAGTTCCTGGGTATAACCCTGCTCTCATAGAGTCTAAACTGTTATTTCAAGGAACTCTTTGAACCCATGTAACCTGTCTTTGAAAGTCATCAGGTATTCACCTGAAGAAAAACAAATACTAATTCTTCTTCGCTGCGTTTGCTTTTATTTCTTCTTATTTATGAAACTGTCCCTGAAAATAGTGGCAAAGTTCCCATGGCTTTCAAACAGCATGAGAGTGAAAAGAATGAACTGATGAGGATGTACCTCTGTGTACTCCTTGTAGCTTCTGTTGATTTCAGTCAAACTCTCTCGAGCTGCTTTGCTGGCAGGAGACATTGCAAATGCTTGCTTCATTTTGCTGGCACCATCACAGAGACGTCTTTGGATACAATAGGCTTCGTAAAGCTCATCCACCTAGTGGGAACAAGGAAAGTGTACTGAAAAAACCCCAGAAAACCCAGCAAAATAAAACCAACACAGTGAAGTCATTCCCATTAAAAGAAAACTCAGCCAAACCATTATATCCAAAGGAGGGGCTGAGGAAATGAAGCTGTGATACTGTTAAAGTCTATGGAAAAGAAACACAAGATAAAAGTAACTTCCACTGTAAAAATCTCAATAGAGCAGCAATAGAGCAGCAATTCACCTGCTTGCCCTGCGTGCCTCTAAGCACTGCTGCTCCTGTTCTCCCCATCGTAACAGTGAGGCAGGAATGCAGCCAGCATCTCACACATCTCTCCGTGGAAGAGCTCTTTAAAAGGCAACTGCAATGACCACGCTGTCAAATGCAACTGGAAGCGGGAAATGGCAGAATTTAACAGGGTCAGCAGCGGCTTTGGCTCCCTAATGTCAGCCATGGATCAAGGCTGTTGCAACACTTGACTAATAGGTAGTACTGGAAGTCGGGAGTGATATTTTGAATTCTTACCATCCATGCTCTAGAAACTGGGAGTAATACTTGGCATCAGCACAAGTAAAGGGCTTACAAACAGCTGATGTCAAATTTAAAAAGTATTATGAACTTCAACCCCCCCAGGCATTTACATAATTCCCTAGTCATCTTCTTATACTCCTTTGACATAACTTAGGCATCCAGCATAGTCACACACTGTTTGAAGTCTCACCTGGATCTAGCTTCAGAGGACAATGGATTTACACATCTCATGCTTTGGTTTCCCTTTTCCCTCTAATCCCTGCACTGAACATATACATTTACTCCATCTGAGTTGTTCATTAAGAGTCTGCAGTAGTATAGGCTGAGATATATATATATGTATAGATAGATACATATAGATATACATGTGTGTGTGTAGATAGATACATATATACACAGACACCAGCTATATATAGTGGTTTATATTTTTATAAACTAAATCTGTCAGATACAGAAGATGTGGGTTTTCTAACCTGACTATCAGAGTGAGGAGAAGGACAGGAATGGAAGAAGCTGTCTCTTCTTTCTCCTTCTAATGTCCCTGCTAAAACAAGACGATATTTGGGTTTTACCTAGAATAACTTTTTCCATTGTTATCTCCGAAATCAAGAGATCACCCTGTGTCCCACAGTGCTCCTGCTCAGTAATGGATTTTCACAGCAGAATTTCTCTCTATGAAAGCATCCAGCACCTTGGCTTCATCAGTCTACAACTCTGTATTGCTGCATCAGAGATGAGCCCAATGCAACAATCCACGCATGTTTCAAATCCCATTTTCCAAGCCTGCTTAACCTCTAACAAAAAGTGCTGCTGCTAATTTGTTTGGAATAGGACTTGTCTTCCTTATGGCTTCAAAGCCTTAGGTCAATTTTAACAAGACTATCTTGAATACCTGGTGGCTGAAGCCTCTGACTTGAGGGCACCCTACCCAAAACAGGGAATGCTTTGCAAAGTGAAAGAGTTCAGCAAAAGGTAATGAAGACACAGGTAGCATTCTGCCATTTTGAAGTTACAAAAAAAGCTTTCTGCACTCATACTCACTCCTGTTTCTATTGCAAGCCAGCAAGCTAAAGACAGCTACTATAAATAGCTGTCACTTGGTATTTACTTCTGACATCGGAGTGGAGCGTTGGTCTGGGACTGATATCCTGCTCCTGCCCACGTGAGTGTGGCTAGGACATGCTCATCTGCTCCCCAAGTATGTGGGATCTGCTGGTGTACATCCCGTTTTCCTTGCTTTGTTCCTTTATAGACTAGTGGCGGGTAGAAGACAGAAGGCATCTCTGTGGCCCTAATTAAGTACTGCTGAAAAAGAGCTTCTCTATCACTGGAAACAAAGATGTTTCTCCACCTGCCCTAGCCTGTGGGCTCTATGGCCACACACTCGGTTCCTTTTCTCTCTGTTGCCGTGGGTTACGGAGAGTGAACTCATGTACTCTGCAATCCTGAGTAACACTGACCAGCATTACCTCTTGCGTTTGGTGCTTTTCACTCTTATTATAAACCCAGAAACCATTAGCTCTGAGCAGGCTGAAGTGGGAAGGATTTGAATGGAAATGTTCTTCAAGTACTAATTTTTGCCATTCATGTTGCCAGCAAGAGAGTAGGTGGCTTGGGGAACAAAATCTCAGTCTATCGCCTTAAGATTTATATTTCTATTTTTGGCTCCAAGAGTAAGAGAAGACTGAAATGAAAAGGTTTGGATAGGTTGTCATAATTAGAGGACTTGAAGCTGCACAAATGCTTTTCAAATGACTCTCAAAAGACATTTCATCTGTCAAAAATAATTCATTCCTTTGTCAGGCTCAAAAAAGCAACTAATCGCTGGCAGATATGTTTATAAGTAAGAGAATACATGCCATGGATTTTGTCCAGCTCTAAAACGTATTTGTGTAAATCACAAGTACCTCCACTGAATATTCTCACCAATGTATTCAAGTGGATGTGGGCCTCAAACCACACAGCAAAAGCATTAGCAGTGAAATCCAGGAATAAATCCAAACTAGCTGCTGTGTGTGCTAGAGATAACTGCTGAATTAAATTGCTTTCAGATGCAACTCTCCTTCTACCTAAAATCTGACAATAAGCATGCTGTGAGATAGATTTTCCCCAGCAAGTCTCCAACCCTATGTTCTCTCTGTACCTAAAAGCATGTGGGAGTGTCCTGGGGCACGGCTGGACCTCTGGGTCTACGTGGAAACCCTTTTTTTTGGCTCTGACCACCAGCCTATCATGGAAAAAACAGCAAATCTGGGAGCGGCCTCCCCAGCACAAAGGGGTAGCATGAGGCCAAGGGTTTGTTTCCTCAATAATATAGGAACAGATGCAGAAGAAAGATGATAGGAGAGAGCTCGTTACCTTGCTAATGTGGAACTCCAGCCTTCTCATGTATCTCTCGATCGCTTTGATTTGCTGAAAGAAAGCAAAAGGCAGAGGGTGAGGCACCTTTAAATAAATCAGTAAGACACTGCCACACTAGCTCTGCTCATCCCCATGGATCCGAAATACCCCTCCTTAAAACACACAGGATTTCCTTGACCATGAATCTGGAATCAGTTGCCTCACCCTACTACTGTTAAACTGCTGCTCACAGTGGAGCTCCTTCGCTTCTGTACCTAATATACATTTTTAAATAAAAACAAGTTTTTATTTGATGGGATTTCTCTAGGTTTTTCTAATTATTATAAAAAAGTAAAAGAAAGCAGAACATTTTTTAGGTTAAAAACCAATATTTTCAGTACTTTGAAATCCTGTATTAACATTGATCAGGTTTTGCATTTCAAGATCCATTGTCTCCCTTAGCAAGCTGGTTTTGAGAATAAACCCAAACTTGGCATTTTGGCTGAAAAAAAAAATGTCAGACTTGTTCAGGAAATGTTTTTGAAAGCTTTTCTTTTCTTTCACCCAGATTTTCCCGCAGGGAAAATATATTTTCAAATTTTCCTTCTTCAGATCTGGCAGGAGCAGGAATGAACTGGGGCTTGACTTGGATCCCGCCCCAGCCCCGCAGTGTGCCCCTGTCAGCCCCCATCTGACTGTAGCCAGCTGAGAGAAGTTGCACAAGGGAATGGATTTAATGGCTGTCAGCTGACATAAAAAGGAAGTCTCTCCTCTGCTTCCTTCCTTCTTCGCCTGGATCATGAGTACCTGTCTCTGCCTGTGCCCATCCTGGAGCCAGTCTGACCCAGCAGACCTCAGAAAATGGGTTGGTGGGGTACGTTTGATGCCAGATTAGTGAGCACACTCTGTTTGAAGCTGCATTAGTGGGCAACACCAGAGCCCCTGGGAAGAGCAGGGGAGTGGGACTTCTTCCTTTGAAAGTGCAGGTGCTGGCGTGGCTAGTAGATCCCTCTGAGAGAGGTTTCCATGTACACTGTATGGATATTAACGCCTCCTTGCAAAATGAGTGTTAAAAGGAGTAACATACCTTATCTAAATCGTACAGGACTCCCTGCAACAGAAAACATGAAACTGTGATTAATTTTGCAGCACAACAGCACCATGAGAAAGAAGTGTCTGACAGTCAACAGAAATCACAAAGAAGACCATGACTAGAAGGGAAGAAGAGCACCCGTGCAAATTCCCTATATCCCACTCCCTTCCCCTGGCTGTTCCAGCACCTCAGGAAGATCACTGTGCATCTACATGATGAAAAAGCACGGCACGTACCAAGCGAGAATTCCTTTTCATGTCTTTTAACTGAGTAGTCAGCTTATCCAGCTCTGTCTGGTGAACTTCCAGATACTCACTGCAAACACAAACCAGAGAACGACGCATGAGCTCTGCAGCACATACCAAGCTGGCTGATGACCATCCTAAAAGAGAATCTGCCTGACAAATGGCTTTCCTCACTGGATGTGTTTACAGACAAAAACTCATTTACACTGATCTGTCCTAAAAGCAGCTTCCTGCTGCCTTTTTGGGAATAAATAGGAGCCCACTTATTTAACTGTGTGTAAGAGCTCAGTGCTCCCTTTACACTGAACAACCAGTTTCAAGTAAGCTAATCTGCTGCTTAGTTTATGGGCTGGTGCCTTCCAGTCGCTGCCCCTGTATCTGGCTGATAAAAGCCCTGTTATCATCTGGGATGTTATCTGAAAGGCAATACAAGCCTTTGATTAGGAATATAAGAAACTGAGAGGGAAAAAAATCTAATGCTGAGATCCCAGACTTTGGGAGCTCTTCTCAAAATGTGAACGGAAGTGGGATTCTGCCTCTTGTATTTCTGCTTCCCATACAAATATTTTTGATCTTAAGTGTCACAATCCAGACTTCAAGAGGTATAGGTTTGTCTCTTATAAGGAAAGATCCCTGTTCTTGTTTCCCTAGGCTCTAAGACATCACAGAAAGCTTCAATCAACAAGCAGGATAAAAGCACTTACTCCAGGCCACTCTTCAGGGCACGGTAGACCTCTTCCATCCTTTTAGGCTGGGGTTCTTTGGGTGTGGTGCTGTTCTTATGGCCCAAATTATGCATTTTCTTCACCTTTGCTTGGGGCTTCTTGAGCGCAGAGGAATTTTCAATAAAGGAGTTACACCTGCAAAATGAACATCAAAGAGGAAGAAATCCCTATAAATCATAGAAATCTCAAAGGAGTGTAGCTTGAAGAAATCTTCTGATACTATCTCTACTAGCAAAAATGAATCTGCTTCTGTGCCTGCCAGTTAAAGGACTGCATTTCTTTACAGGTTAAGAATCCAAACAGCCTGGGATATGTGCTTCCCAAGACACAAATGCTTGTCTGGAAACGCAAGGCCGAGTCTGAGGCTCATCAGACATTTCTGTCTTATACCATGCCTGTCCTAACTCACACTGCAGAGCCCATGAGAGGGCTGAGCTATATCCAGGTGCTAAAAAGAAAAGGGAGCCCAGATAATTTCAGGTGTAAAGCCTGTACCTCCTAAGGAAGATTGGGATTTGGTTAGGAGGGTTTCTGGAGGGCAGTATCACACCACTGGTCTTGAGTATGGCGTGTATCTTCAGTATGGAATGTGTGGCAAAGTGAGGGCAGCTGTCCTGCATACAGGTGTCTCTTTGGTGACTTTTTGGGGGGTAGGTCAGCATCTGACAACCATCACTGACTCGGGATGACAGTGGGAGGCAACCCTTTGCCTGCTGTTCCTCCTCAATTGCTAACTGGTGGTCTGGCACTGGGAGACTACACAAGCTAAAATCAATGTCAAGCAGCCTCTGGGAGCATCAGGGACTGGATGACCTGGGCATGCCTGACTCAAAGCCCTAAGTCCTGTCTAGCTAAAGGGAAGTGCATGGAAAGGCTCTGCAGCCAAGCTCAGGGAAATGGCTTTGTTTTGAATTCGTAGCAGTGCAGCAATGAGAAAACTGTCTTTCAGGTAGCAGTGGTCTTAAACTAGGGGTGATGGGAAGTGCATCATGTTCCTGCACACTCCACACATTGAAAAGATCACTGCACAAGTTAAAAGGATTCTCTGAAATTCTCTCACAGCATGTGAGGAAGCCCTGCATTAATGGGGGAGAGGCAAAGAGGCAGAGGGTAACAACTTAGTCATACAAACAATATACAGACATTTTAGCCTAGGATACTTTATCTGGCAGAGAGAAAGAAGTCCTCTTTCACCTCCTTTCCCCCTCTGTCCCCTAAAGCCCAGGACTACCTTACAGTCTGATTTTGAAATTCCCATTAGAGAGCAAGGGCACTTGCCTGGACCTTCTTTCCTGAAGCCCGCTGAAGCCAGCGAAGGACTGGCTTCTAATAATCCCATTAGGACCTCCTGGGGAGAATGAATGTGATCCTATTGACATGATTTCAGGGAGCCTCGGAGATATTCCTGAAAAACAACAGAAAGCACGTCAGTGACGACAGAGTTACGGTCAGAGGCAGGCAGTGAGGCCGGAGAGCCTGGTGTCCATCAGTGACATCAAGGGGTACCTGAACCCCATGAGGGGCTGCAAACCAGGGCACAAACCTGTTTGCATTGCCAAATCACCATCAAAACACTCCAATTTTAACTTCTGACTTACAGCCCAGGGTCTACTGAAAATGCACCAGAGACACAAAGAGGGTCTGGATGTAGGACTAGAAACCAGATACTTCAGTGTGATAATCCCAATGCCATCCCCAATTTCTGCCATGCCTGGCATGCTTCACCACCAGCCCGAGTGCCCCCATCTCTCCTGGAAATTATTGCGGGAGCATGCAGAGCTCTTAGGAGGCACTCACCATCACTACGAAGTGTGACTATACACAATAATAATTTTTAAAAGGATTGATACATCATGAACGCCCTGCAGCCCCCCCTTTGATCCCTGCTCCCATGGCTGCTCAGCCCAGGGGCTGCTGAGAAGGAAGACGCGGTGGGTGTATGCGCAGCCATGCCATGCCGTGACGAGAGAGGAGTAAACAAGCTCCAGGCACTGTACACTCTGCATTTCATGTGTCCTGGGGGGCCTCAGCAGGGAGGAAGCCCTTGCCCTCCGTGTGCTCATCTGCAACACCCAGCTTGGCAACTGCACCAAACTAGGATGATTTCAATCCATCCACAAATAAATAGCAAAGGAGTGCTACGGTTCACAGCAGCTCTGTCTGCTGCCACAAGGGAAAAGGGGGATGCCTCTATCTTCATTTTCTCCTTAATCCACTGTTTTTCTTGTCTGCCCTTGGCAGACAATTAAATTGATTTTTCTGCTGCCTTGGTTTTGTGCTGCTCTGGAAAGAGCAATGGCCCCACCGATCTGTGAGGAGCACAATGGCCAACACAGGCCAGGCAGCAGGGCAGGGAGCAGGAGGGAAACAGGGATGCTGGAGAAGAAGGTGCTGGTCAGTGGGTGCTGCCAGACATGGGCTCCCCCATCCTGCAGGACCCATCTTCTCCGCGCCACCCATCCGTCCTGGGATGTCAGCTCAGCTGATGACACCACTGTGCGGTGAAACAGACTGAGAAACTAGGCCAGCTTAAAAATAAGCTGACAGGAAATGAAAAAGAGGGGTTTTAACAGTTTTTTTCCATCAATTTTAAAAGCTGGACCCAGCCTGTCCCATGCCCCCAGTTCATTTCACTCCAATAGCTGGGATGAGGGATGAGCTTGGTGATGAAGCAGGATGGTAGGGCAGGGGGTGGAGCTGCCTGCAGGCAGTGGAGCTGATGTTCTGTGAAACTCTGACCTACAGGGCTGAGGGGGTGACAGCAAGCCTAAACCACCCTCTCACCCCCACAGATGAGCAATGATTGCGAGTGCCCAAAAAAGCAGCCATTTGTGAAAGCCAGAGACCTACACGGTGAGCCTTCACAACTGAACATATTTATTAATGATAAGCACCAGAGCTACGCGGTGCTTGCATGGCAAACATTCACTGCAGAAAGCAAATACGTGGGGAAACATTGTGCACTGCTCAGTTATATTTAATTTGTAGCACTAAGCTGGGCAAATACTCTTTGAGGTGGCAGTAGGTGCCATGGCAAGCTACTGCTTCTCTGTCGAGGGGACTGCATTGCCCCAAGGAGCTGCTTTGTCAGGAATACTTCTGCAAGACCTCCGCCAGAAACACTTCTTCCAGTCCCAGCATTGCCAGCACTACTGCTAATGAGACATTTTCTCTGTTGCACAACCCAACCAGAGTACATCTTTCTGTTTTGGAAGCGAGGGCTGCCCCCCTGACTGAATAGCCTCAGAGATACCACATGGGATGCAGTCAAGGAGTTTTCTCCTCTGCTGTGGTCAGCAGGTAGTGGTACTGAATTCACCATTCATGTCCCCAGCCTAGCCCAGATGCAGCCCACCCAGCTCAAGGCTCAGAGAGTTTAACCACAGCAAGGGTAAACCCCTGGGACAGAGGAGCTGCTCTCGGGCAGACCAGGACCATGAGCACCTGCACTGGGCAGAAACCTATGGTCGGGGAGAGGGTGAGAGGAGCAGAAAGACTCAGGAACAGGGATAAACAGCTGGAGGTACTTAAGTCTTTGGTCAGTGAGAGCCCAAATTTGGCTCTGTACTCACCCCTAGCTGCATCAGGCTCTCTGCACACCTCTGCAAGGCTGAGCTCTGCTTAGGCTTGCTAATATCTGGCACAGCACTTGCCAGAAGGCCTTTTGCAGCTTCCAGGATGAAACTTCACATCCCTGTAGATGTTACAGAGTTCCCCTGTGGCAGCTCTTGTCCAACAGTTCAAACTCCACAGAGGCACCTCCTGAGAGACAGAGCAGTAACCACCCGACCACAGCACTCTGGGGGTCTGCGCAGCAAGTGCCCTTCAGGGTTTGCAAATAACCTTGAGACAATTAGGCTGCAATCTGCATGCTCCCATTCAAGGATTTGCATTAAAAATCGGGTCCGGAGTGCCAAGGAGCAGAAAATCCCTCGCAAGTGTTCAGCACTTGCATCGCTCGACAGGATGATTAACACGCACGCTCTGGCAACATCTGGAGACCTCGGAGGAGCTAAACAACACTGACAGCAGGAGGAGATTTAGCTGCATAAACATCAACCATTCCTTAAAAAATAAGTGAGAGAAAGCAAAACTTGAAGTTGGGTGCTAATCACGACCACATCGGCCATGAAAAGATAAGGGTTTAAGATTCAAAACTCTCGTGAAAATGCCAGCATCTTCTGCGTGATGAGTCTCTTCTCTATTAATATGAACAGAAGATGAATGACTTTCACTCTGAACAGAATCTTAGTGTCCAAATGTGACGGTGCAGAAACACTGGAACTGTTTTGGTTTTCTTTTCCTTTGGGCAAACATAAAAAATAAATAATCTTGGAAAAGGAATGTACTTATTTATTTTCTTTATTTTGCTCAAGCATTCAGATGGCTTTGAAAAGCTTTAGTAGCTAAGACTTTCCTCAAGATACCAGAAAAAATGTGCAAGAAATGCAATTGAAATGCAAATTGCAGACCTGCCTGGAGCTACTTTTGCTTTGCTTTTGCATAAAATGGTCAGAACTCAGAGCCCAGATAGGCTTGTGGCCTCTCCCTATATATTATATATAATCTTGGTGAATAATGTATGTTTAATTTCTGTACAGAAGAAAACTGAGATAAAAGGAGGTAACAGAGTTGGAACTGGTAAAATCTCCCAGTTCTGTTCAGTTATTTTCCATTGGTCAGGTTAGAGGTTGACTCTATGTACAAGCACAATCTGTTCTTAAGACTTAAACTAATATTGCTGACATCTCAGATACTTCCAACCAACCTCAGCAAACTGCAGACTCTGCATCAGCCCCTTGGCCCAAATTCAGAGACAATGGCTGCATATGGGCACTGCATCAATGGATTATTTATGATACCTGCGTCTCGCAAATACACTTTGAGTGATGAATATCTGTCACATTGCTGTGATATCCTTCGTTGAGAGGGGTTGATTTTCCTGCCTCTTAAAGCATTCACAGGCCTCTGTGCTATCAACTACCTCTGAATTTAATAACACAGTTGTATCCTGATGATATGCATGGATGCAGTTGCTAGTACAATTTCAGTAAGGCTCAGCCCATGAGGACTCACCCAGATCTCTTACTGACCTGATGGGTATCCCCACAGCTGAACACTGCTGAGGGGATTCTGGTGCTATGCCAATGTAGCTATCAAGTTTCTCAGTCTACATTTAGCACTTGTGTGATATAGTGCTACTGTCTTCTACGTGCAGCGTAAATTTTGCTCTCAATATAATGCAAGTTGCACATCTAAAATTGTATTAAATGCTTTTGTGATTTGAGAGATCCACTTCAACCGTGGATATAATGGCTACACTTACACTTTTAAATCTATATAGTAAATGAACCAGGGATGTTTCCTTTTAAAAAGACACCAGTCTCCTTACTGCTAATAAGCACACCCTGTGTAGAAGTCTAATTAATGTAATTAGCACTGCCCATGCTAAGTGCACAGCAGTTGAATGATGAGCCCATCAGTGAGTCAAGGGATAAGGTGAAATCCTATCAGTACTCCTCTGCCCTATTCGCTGACAGCTTGCAGCAGAGAACAGCAGATAATTGATGATGTCTCTGTCCCCAGGGAAATAAAAGTGCCCTTTCTCAGCTCTCCTTTCAGTCTGGAAACAGGGAAACAGCTGAGCCTGAGCTAATGAGTGGGGAAGGGACCATCACTTCCAGAGGGCTGCCCTCTCTTCATCACCCTCAGCACAGACCTCTACCTCCCACTATGCCAAAATATTAGATAACAGTGTGGACTTTGATCCAAGTTAAGAGGGGAAATTCAGGCAGAAACATATTTGCTGAATCTAGTCTGAATCTTGCACAGTCCTTTTTTCTTTGCTTCTTCCCCACGGCCAGTTTGGAGATGGTATTTTTTGCTCACCACATGATGAGGGGAAGTTGGTTTTGCTAGACATGTGCTAGCAACAATGTAAAGCTGCAATACAGAGTGGTGATGGTGCCCTGGATTCCTCTGGTTCTCTCCTTGTAGCAGCCGCAGTTATGGCTCCAGGTCGAGGACTGCTGTAAGGTGTGAGGGAGCCATCTGCAGCTGAGGCTTCAAGGACACTTTGGGATTATGTATAATCACTGATTAAATGGGAATGTGGGGTAGGACTGAGTGACTGAAAGCATCCTTGATAATCCTTTTTTCCTGTATTATTTTCTTGTGTGACACATGGTTCAAGGTCCGTTCTGGATCCAAGGAGAGGTAATCCATACCATCCAGAGATGGTTGGTATGTTGATTCTTTTGTTGATCTGTGGAGGTCTGCAGGCTGTCTGTTAAAATTTAGGTGATAATTATTTAGGTTAAGGTGACCTGAGGGGGGTCCACTAAATAATGTGAGTGGATGGCTACAAAACTCAACTGATTCTGTTTGGCATGCTGGGAACATTTCTTACCTGCAGACCCAGGGTATGTCTGACAAATGAGCTGATGTCTTTGTGACTAATGAAAGAAAAGAACTTGTTCCTCCCTCATCTATGCCAAGGTTTATGTTCTGCTTATTGGGCTGGCTGGCCTACAAAGGCAAAATCTTTTAAATGCAGTAAGATGACATTTAGGATCATGCACCTCTCCAAAAGAAAACCGCAGTAAGGGAAGGAACTGATTATGCCCTAGAAGTCATGTCCTCCTTCCAAACAGCCAATTCTTTCTGCTTTGCACTCATGAGCCCAAAGAGCACAATGCAATGCTGAACTTCCACAGGCTCGGTTCAATGCCAGGCTCATTCAGTGCACCTTCAACTCACGTTGCTTGCTTTTGTAGCTTAAAGTCCAGTAATTTTTAATATTTGTTTTCCAACTTCTTCCTTCGGATTTAGTTGAAACACCTTGGCAATACAAGGCCAGGCATGGCTAGTAGCCCAAATAAGCACCTGGATTTTATGATTTCCATGTTCCCTAGGCTCCTAGAAGGTACAGAGGTATGCATCTTGGATGAGAATGTAGACATCCTTTTGCATTTTTTAATATAAAAATTTGACAATGATATGTGGCTAAGAGTGCTCAGGAGCATTATAAAAACTTTCACAAGAAATTTAATTCTTGCACAAGAATTTTTACACTTTCAGGACAAAAACTCTTAGGCATGAGTGAGCAGGCTCATAATTTCTGTATGTGTCAGGAACATTTCTGTGGGGTGGGGGTCTCCTGGAAGCACCTGTAGAAAGGTGTCTTCTGCTGGTCATTCAGTTACACAAATTACAACCTTCATGGCACATTTTATGCTCCCAGTGCTTGGGCTGCTCCTTCCTTGTGCAGGGCAGCATTTGCTAGAGTTGTACAGACACGTGAGCTCCATCTGAAGAACTATTCTTGGTTGCCAGAATAAAATCATGTGCATTTGTTCCACCGAAGTCCAAGGCTTAGAGATATTCCTAAAGAGTAGCATATGGCTACACTGACAAGCACACTTCCCAAGCCTACATCAGCCAGTGAAAGGGCAGCAGATCTGTGAGCTTCAGATGTTAATTTTAGTGTACAGCAAGAGCCACGTGGGTTTACCCGCGTGGCTGCGGAGAGCAGTGCTGCACAGAGAAGGAGCTGTAGCTGAGATGGAGCCCTCTCCCTCAAACAGGAGATGTGGGAGCACAGGGGACGTGCTTGGGTGGGCAGCAAAGCCGTTGGTAGCCACAGCACAAAGAGAAAGTTTCTGCCCCATCTCTTGCAGCGACGAGAATCTTATTTTAGCCCACTGCAGCTCATCCTGCTCTTGCTGAGGTGGGCCTCTTCCCCCATCTTGGACACCCAAGCCTTGGCACTGACTGTCCAGCAGGATCTCTCTGAAGGCTTCAGCGCACTTCTCACTGACGACTTTGTGTCCATCGGGGACGCCTACAGTGATTTTTTTATGAGCTGTATTTCAATACCTTCAGTTTGGGGGGATTCGGTTTTTACAATGCACAAAGAAATGTTTATGCAACTGATGCATCTTTTATAGCTCTTAAGCCCACAGCTGGGAGCTTTACTTTTTCATGCAGAAATCCCTGCAAGTGAGCACAAGGCACCATTACCTGTTTCTAATAAAGGAAAATGTAATATTTCAGTACCAAATTTCAGCTTTTGCTTCAAATAGTTTCAAGCCTTAGGAAAAAGATTAATAGCAAGGCTTGTACTTTATGGTCTCATTTCCGTAAGAACATTTTAAATGTTGCATATAAGGGCATTTTCAATTCAAACGCTACAGTATTTGCTAGCTCATCACTAGACACCCTGAGCAGAAATACAAATTGTCTGCCATCTGGAACAGCCCATGTTGTTTGTTCTGCTCCTCCTACCCAAACTAGATGATGTACATAAACCAAAAAGCAATACTAACAGTAAGGAAAAAAGCTAACAACCCAGGTCAAGAGCAAAACAGTAAAGTATATATGGCTGTGAACACATAGGACCTGATAGCCAATGCTCCCACTGCAATATAGCTCCATAAATTCAGTAAGTCATCTCTCACACCAATCTAGGTACCAAAATCAGTGTGAGGACTTTTCATTTCATCTTCTATTTTTATTGTAAATCATGCCTTTGGCTCTAATTCTTATCACCTCACTAGAACACAGAAATAAGGATTGGCAGTGGCTAAGGTGAAAGCAGCACCCTTTTTGTCTCATACCATGTTAGCTTTCTTCCTCCCCTTTTTGCAGCTACTCCTTCACCAGAGCTCTCAGTCCACGCCCCGTTTCCCTATTTTTGTTGCTAGGGAGCCTCTGCTTAACCTCCCCTCAGAGAAAGACCTACACTGCTCCTTCCCTTTGGTGTAGCTGAAAACCCAAGGAGAGGGAAATGCAAATGAGTTGTTTCACTGTAATAAACCCAAGGAAAATAAATTTGATCCTAATGGCTCTGCACACAACAGATGGGTTCATGGCAGCTGACCTGCTTTTTTTTTTTCACTTCCAACATTTATTTCACACTGGTGGCTGGGGCGAGCATGCGCAGGAGCCCACGTGGAGCCCTCCCTAATCTCGCTCCCTACAGCATTAGAGACACAGGGCAATCATATTCAGCTGGCATTAGCATAAATAAGCAAAATTTGGTCTGTAACTGTACATATGAGCGTGGCCGAGGGATCAGAATCTGACCACCTAATTACACTTGACATTCATTCATTTCAAACCCACTCCAGTATGCAGAATTATCTTTGATTAGAAGTCAACTCCAATTCTACTCATCACTGATAATTCTTTATGTCAATGTAAGATTTAATTAAAAACGAAGTCCCACTGCCATTCAAGTGCTGGCAAATAATCTAAAGAAAAAGCACTTCTGAAACCCAACTGAGAACAATCCTCTCATGCTTTGAATCCACCTTGCACAAAATCCCTAACAAGCGGTTCAGCGCGAGTGACCTGAGCACACAATTAACGACAGCGTCATTTCGGCAGCACTGCGCAGTAATAAAGGTGCAAGACTCTGGACTGCCCTGTTATCTATCCCTGCATTAGGAGATAAACTACTAGGAGCAATCTTGTGAGCAGTAGTAAGACCAGCAGGATGCAAAACAGGTTGAGGGAGCTCCTCCATCTAGGAGCAGCCTGGCTACTTCTCTCCCTCGTTTGGCATATGCCTGGTTGACCACAGATGTTGGGCGGAATTTTAATTTCTCAGCTCAGACCACAAAAAGCAACCAACCCATTGCCCACTTTGGCAAGCATTAGCGTTAGGGGAGGCCTAGGAACCCATGAGTGCCATGGGTGGTCTCCCTTGACCCTTACTGACCAACAGTCACACCTGGGCAAGCCCAGGAGTAACATCTGAGCACAAGTCGGGTAAGACAGCCCTGATGGCAATAGATCCAACTCCAGTGGGAGTCCTTTGGCAAAATCCACAATGAATCTGAGCAATGACCTAAATTTGCACGTCAAGTCTAAGCTGCAGAGTGGCTTCACTTTCTCAGACTGTGCAAGGAATGAATATAAAAATCTTCTCCATGACAGGAGAAAAAAGCAATGACCAGCAAAATTGTCCTTGAGAGTGCTGATTTCTTTAATTACTTTGCACCAGTATTTTTGTTGCTTACAACCCTCATTTAATGCACATGGTAGCAGCACAGGCAAGGACAGCAAGCTGAGGATATAATTTCTTTGCATCTGCAGGAAAGTAAATGCATCAAGTAAACACATGCAGGATGGTTTGGGTAACCAGTGGGCTGCTGTAGAGATTATTTGTTTTGCCTCAGCCAAGACAGACAAACTAGCTATTCTCGGTATCCACTCCAGGTACGCTCTAATATAAGCATGAGTGAGCTAAATTAAACAAGTAAGACAGGCTTTTCATCCCTGAAAGGAAAGTAAAACATCATTGTTGTCAAATCCTTTCAGCCACTAATGAGATACAAACGCTTTGCTGCTCCTCTTTAAATACATGGGATTAGGGTGACTTAAAACTCCGTGGATGTTTATATGATCGTTCTATTTCCAGGGGTGTCGTAATGGCACACTGCTCACTAAAATACTGAAGCTACACCGTTACATGTCCTAGGATAGAAGATCTTTAAAGGTGGATATTCTTCTCCCAGACATGAGCATTGCAGAAACAGATTTACTTAATCTTTTTGACACCTTATGAGCGTGGCCACTTGAAGAGCACTGCCATAAAAGTCCTGTGTTACTTCATTTACATTTGGCTATAGCATCTGTCTGAAGTTCTCTTCCAGTACGTCAAGCAGCTGAACACTGTCCATGCACAACCAAGAGAGGCTGTGTGCTCTGATGCAACTCGTTTGGCTTAAGTTATTTTCAAATTCAAAATTTCAATCTTCCTACATATATGACTCTTAGGAATTTTACTTAAAGTTATGGCAGAGTTCATTATTCTCCTGGCTACAGTATTTTAAGTTTTAAAAACCTCTTGAAGGCACAGGATACAAGAGTACATATCTAATACCACCAAACAGCCTAAATTTCTCCCCAAACACCACCATTTTCTCTGGTCAGGATCATTAAAGGATCTGAGAGAAGATAAAGGAGTAAGGTCTGTACCAGGATCCCTTTTGGAAAAAGCTTATGTTAGTGACACCAGTGCTGGAAAAAGAGGTCTGATGACCAATGGGGCAGCTGAGCAAAATAAAAAAGGTGATTGCTATGTGCAGACTGCCAGAAGACACAGCTATCACAGCCCCGTCCCACACTGTTATCTTATACCACGCATGCACAAAAAAAGCAGGACAGCTTTATAGACACACAAATGTTTACAGGAACCACTTGAAAAAACATCTTGAGTTTTATGGAGACCTGCTCTCCTTGCCACCACTTTCTGAAACCACACTTCATTTCAACACCCATCAAGATGACTCAACAATGCACACCTGGAGCCCCAGAAAGTCCACAGTATTCTGGGCTGCATCAAAAGAAACATGGGCAACAGAGCGAGAGACATGGTGCTGCCCCTCTGCTCTGGTGAGACCCCACATCAAGTACTGTGTCCATGTCTGGGGCCCCCAGCACAGGAAAGACATAGACACGTTAGAATGAGTCCTGAGGAGGGCCACAGAGATGATCAGAGGGATGGAGCACCCATCCTACAAAGGCAGGCTGAGAGAGCTGGCTTTGTTCAGCTGGAGAAGAGAAGGCTCCAGAGAGGCTTGACCGTAGCTTTTCAGTACTTGAAGGGGGCTTTTAAGAAAGATGGGGTCAAACTTCTTAGCAGGACCTGTAGTGACAGGACAAGGGGCAATCCTTTATAACTAAAAGAGGGTAGGTTTAGACTAGATATAAAAAAGAAATTCTTTACAATGAGGGTGTTGAAACACTGGAGCATCTACAACAGAGCAGCTGCAGATGCTCCATTCCTGGAAACATTCGAGGTTGGCTTGGAGTGTACTTTGAGCAAACCTGGTCCAGTGGAAGGTGCCAGTGATGGAGGCAGGGCTGGAACTAGATAGCCCTTAAAGGTCCCTTCCAACCCAAACCATTCTGCAACTCTGAGTTTCTCAGTACAGAAAAGCTGTTCTCTCTGGACTCTGCAAGGGCTCTCTGCTCCCTGGGGCAAAGGAGGTTATGCTGAACAGTCACTGGCACAGTTCTGGTTTGGGTCAGGTAGAGTTTTCTTACACAACTACTGTGCACATTTTGGGAAGCACGGACCAAGGACCATTCCCAAAGCAGTCTTGATGTACTTCTTTCCTTTGAAGGGCAGGGGAGTTTAATGCCACAGATACAGGCTGGTTGGTCTGTGCCTGTTGCAGCTCCTGCCCAAAAACATTCCCAAATGCCTGTAGTTTACTGGCACAGACAAAGCTGATGCAAACCTGATGAAACCCTTAAATATACAGCAGGCAGATCTAGTCAGGGTTAATTGGTAAATTTAATTCGTAGTGGACATTAAAAAAACCCCAAATCCTGAGTTTAAAATGCCATATGCGCCAGCTATGCTATAGGATTAGCTACCATTTGAGTTTTCCAGACACAGAGACATCTCGGATAAACTGAGCATGAATCGAAAAGATCTGACAGTGCTTATTGTCACTGAACTACAAGGTAATTATCTTGTGTAACTTTTCATTGCACAAATTGAGGCAGCGCATCTTGGGGCACATCCCTGCTGTTCCACAGTCTGCCATTTAAAAGAAAGACCTAGTGGGGCCATCACAGGCTAATGACAAGCTTTTAGGAATGACCCCGTAGCTTGTCCTCTGCTGCCCTTCCTTTCTCCTTTCCTTCTCTGTTGATTTCTGCATTTTCCAATTCACATCATATTAATGGACCATCATTCAGGATATAGGAAAAGGAAGATACCATGGCTTTTCATGAGGATGGAAAACTATTTTGCCCTTTTGCCAATGGGGGCAATTGTCTTCCTCATCTGGTGGCAGCATGACATGCCCACAAGAAATACAGTGTCTGGAGGAACCCTGCGTACAGAGTTCAGCTTAAGATAGGAGTTGCTACGCTTCTCCACCAGGAAGGAAGATTATTTTCTTTTTAAGGGTAGAGCTAGGAAAGAATGGGGAAAAAGCAACCTTTTGTTGGGTAACTGCAGGTGGAAAGCCATCTAACCTTCAGGGAACTTCTGTTTTCAGCATAGGGCATGGAAATCAAATGTATTAAAAGCATTTCCAGTCCAGCCCCTGCATAATGGAACAAGGCTTTGTGGTCCAGCTGCCATCTGGGGAGATGATGACAACATCCCCCTCTGATTTCAAAGAAAGCAAAACCTTAGTTTATGCAGGCAGTATTTTAAGCTGATTATTCTCTGGCCTCAGCTGAGTCTTAGCATTTTTAATATAGCTTTGGTTTGGTTTTGTGCAACACAGATGACTTAGCGAGCAATTCCAGCTCTTGGCTTTATTAATCTGAACATCTCATAAACTAAACATTCTTCTCTGTTTACTTTAGCAGACATCTATTCTTATATATAAGATTTTGTGTATATCTAAGTAGATGTGGCCTGCAAGCATCACACTGAATTCAGGGAAAAGCCTCATGGATCAAAGAGCACGTCCCAGCCAACTGCTTCCTATGCCACCAGCACCTCTTTGTGAACACCCAAGTCCTTCTTTGAACTAACAGAACGCTGTTTTGTGGACATACTGAATGAGACAAGGAAAGGGCAGTCAGTCATGCAGGACAACACATTATACACTTAATTGAGCACTGGCGACCGCATTGTCACCCACTGACGTGCCTGTATGGTTGGGAAAGTGCACAGGGATAGCTGCTGCTGCCATGATCCAGCAATGCTTGCAGGGGTGACCAGAGAAAAAAGTGTGTCCACACCCAAGGAGACTCACTGGCCACAGACTGCTTGCAGGGATATTACTGCACGAAGCTGTAACATATGCCACTACTTCTGTACCACAATTACAAAGTTTTAAAGCCAAACATTTTAAAATTAAACGCTAACAGAGGATGTCAAGTTGTTTGATTATGGAAAAGGCCTTTTCCTTCACATTATACAACAAGAAAATGCCTATCAGACTTTGAATACAGAGCTACACTGCCTGCAGCAGTACCACAGACCAGTGTCACCATCTCAACCCCAAGCAGAAGCCCCAGTCCTTAAGGCTTCTAAGGCATCTTCAAGGGATACGTTCACTACAAGCAAAAGTTTCTTTCCTCTGTTCAGATTCAGTCTTCTGGCAGATGCAAGATAAATTTGACAACGAAGAAAGACACCTCATTGAGAGACAAATCAAGCAGTTTTGGCTGGTCAGACAGCAAGATGTTAATTTGGAGAAAGAAAAAGGAAGCTGTGGTGTTCAACCTCGTGTGGTCTATTGAAACATGAACCTCCTGCCGCTATTTACAGGTGCTTATTTGCCTGTCTCCTACAGATTTCACTGAAAAGCAGTTCCTTCATTTGGTCAGCTCAAATAGAAAGGTCTAAATAGTAGAAGATATCATTGGTCTAGACTGGTGTTTTGTAGAGGTAAAGGCACAAGCTAAGACCAGAACCTCGGTGATGACCAGATAGATTTTCTCTGCTGCAACTGCTTTCTGGGGTTAATGGATGATTTGAATTTTTCCTGTTGATGAGGCTTTTCACGACAAAATAATCTGTGACAAATCTCTGGGTGTTGCAGCTAGGTAACGTTTATGAATTTAAAAAAGGGTTGATTTCAGAAGGGGTTATTTGAAACAGTTCTGTGTTACTGAAGGGTTACCAGCAGGCTGCACAACCTGGAAAGCAATTGCTGCTGCTGCAGCTAATCAGGCTGTTTGAGGGCCAGGAGAGAGGGCAGGCTGTGAGCAGTGGGACAGCAGTAATGAGGTGGTTGGCTCTGCCAGCCAAGGTCAGCTTACCGGAGGCATCAGAGACCAGAGAGCTTCTGATGCTTTAAAAGGGCTGGAAGATAAAATGTATTATTGTGACTACTTCATGTGTTGCGCTGGTTCCAGGGAACTGTCAGCTTTAATTTGTTCCTCCCATTGAAAAGAAGAAAGATGCTCACACACTTCTGTGCTAATCCGTCATTTCTTTTGTGCTGGTCAGGAAATAAAAATTACAGGATACCCTTGCAATATAAAAAGACATGAGCAAAAGATAACTTTAGGAAAAAAAGGCCAGTTATTTCTTGTGTCATGCTTAGAAGACTCACTTCTTGAGGCCACTGGGTGCAGAGCCTGGACGCAAAGAATAAGGCAAGGTCTGCACTTGTGGCTGCCAAAAAGCAATTCAAGTACACCTGCCCTTCTCCACACCTACCAAATCCCACGGAGCAGCATGCACTGCGACCACCTTTTTTGATCATGGCTGGGTTCCTAGAGCCTTGCTGCAGCTCCTAATTAACCTGGATGGGGTTGGGGAGGGGGAATCCTCTTTATTCCCACCAGCAAAAACACTTCAAAGCTAGAGCTGAAGAGCAAAAACTCAAGAGACTGAATCCAAATCCCCTGGATGCAGACCTGTAGTGACAGGAGAAGGGGTAATGGTTTTAAACTACAAGAGGGCAGATTTAAGCTAGATGTAATTTTTTTTTTTTTTACAATGAGGGTGGTGAAACACTGGCACAGGTTGCCCAGAGAGGTGGTAGATGCCGCATCCCTGGAAACATTCAAGGTCAGGTTGGACAGGTCTTTGAGGAACCTGATCTACTTGAAGATGCCCCTGCTCATTGCAGGGGGCTTGGACTAGATGGCCTTTAAAGGTCCCTTCCAACCTAAGCCATTCAATGATTCTGTGAAGGTTGAGATCAAACTGGTGCCCACTCGCTGTAAAACTACAGCTATAGGTGTCTGTCCCTAGGCTGCCAAATGCGGGTTATGCCAGTTCCCAGAGAAGATTACCTGGTACCCACTGCTTCCTTTCTCCCTGAAATACCTGCCTGGAGCAGGTGCCAGAGCACCAGCTTTATGGGAAGGTACAGGACAGGATTAAGCCAGCCCCTGGCCAGCCAGGCAGCCTACATGGGTGCAGGTAAGAGAGGGCATGGCATGAGCAGCGTTTGCACTGAGGAGCAGAACTACAGCTGTGGAACAGCTGTGGACAAGAAAATGCTTTGATTTAGGGTATGTAGGCAAGGACAGTCGTGGAGCTCAAACTGAGCTGACTGCCCAGCCTTAGCTAAGCCATTCCTGACATTAGGCAGAGAGATATAATATGATCCAGTTTACTGCATCCAGGGTTGGCTTCCGCTGCCGATCTCCTTCCAGCTCTCCCATGGGGAGTTGGCAATGCCCATCCTGCCATTCGTCCTCCAGCCGCCTGGCTCCTCTGCTCACAGACTGCCCTTCTGCCTGTGCTCTGGTGTGACTGAACTGTCTGAAGGACAGCATGGGGAACAAAGATGTTGGCAACTTTAATTCTCATCGACTCTCTTATGTGTCCAAAGTGCAGACACCATGGTTTGTAAAGTCTCCCAGAGCAAAATCGCTTCTGCTCTCAAAAGACTTTATATTTGACTTTAAATTCAAAGTGGGCCCAGTTCTTTCCCTCTGCCTTCTAAAAGGGCAAGCACATCTTGGAGTCAGTGCCACAACCTGTGCAAAACTAGTTGAGGGGAAAAAAAATTCAGTGCATGTTCTTCCTGATTAATTTTGAAAATCTCTTGCTAAGAAACTTCTTTAGCAACCTCCCTTTCAGAAAATCAGCAGGCACTGTAGGCTGAGTGAACAAAACAATGACCTCCAAGCTCCTGCTAAGTGAGAAAATAACCTTTTCCCCTCCCATTTTGTTAATAGAGTCATCCAGGAACCACACAGCTTGAAAGTGATGTGACAGGCCCCTATCTGATACTCATTCACATCCCAGTCCTCTCTAACAAGCCTGTGCCAGGAGCGTATGTTCAGGCATTGCTCTCCTCACTTCCTTCCCAGTCTGCTTTCAGCTGATGCTCTGTGCTGGCTGAATGGCCACAGACACAAGCTGTCTATCTCCCTGCTTGCTGCTCGCAGCCTAGCTTGCCTGATGAAAACTACCCCCGTTAAGTGGGTTGTCTGGGAGCAGCTTGTCACTGCCACATGTGTACCATCAGGGAAAAAAAAAAAAAAAAAAGTCAAACCAGCCATCCCTTTTTTGGAAAAAGCCAATGCTCCCTTTGGTTCTCACTCCCACTTCTTCCCAGCAGGAAAGCAAGGCAGCTTCCCCGGACCCATTCCAGCAGTGTGCTCTGGATAGAAGTTACCTTTCTGCCTGCTCAGGCTCCAAAATATCAAAGAGCAAAAGCTAACCCTGCACGGCATGTAAACATGCTGCTGAGAGCTTTGAGGCCGTGCTTTGTACCACTCTTAGCCCAAGTGTTTGTTCTGTGATACAGGTGAATAAAATGGTCATGTGCCTTGAAAGCACAAGGGGAGCGAACTACTTTTTTCACTTACAGATGCTCCTTCACAAACCACACACTTCTCCACGTACACATTCCCAAGCATTTAAGAAACAATGATGCAGAAAAACCTCTAAGGTATAACTACTGTCATTCTAGAGAGGAGTAGCAACATGAAAAGGCTGCGTGCTCTGTTTCTTATGAAGGATCCCGGAAAGAAATTCAACATGTTGGTTCTTAAAAACAAAAACGAACAAAGAAAACCTCCAAAGCTCACACTTTGTCAAGGAAATGCTGCTTGGGTGCCAGAAGTTAAACCAGCATCAGGTTATGGATGCTGGGATTGTAAAAGTTCACACTGCACAAGCACTTTATCTGCACTTGCAAGCAGCACAGACACCATCTTGAGTGACTGTCCTAGGCTTCAGTTACTAGCTTAGAAAACGTTGGATTTATGGGAAAAGAGATAAACTTTGCTTCCTTTAGACTCCCACTGTGCAACATATATACCCACCCACACTTACTTAAACGTGGAACAATCTGAAATATTTGCCCATTACGGTTACAGAGCAGGGCTTCAAACCCATTCCAGTGGATACCTTTCTGAGTCCGGCCACAAAAACCGGATCACATCGTATCTCCTCCCGGTGTGTGAAGATCTCGAAGACAGCCGGGCAACTAGCACAGGAATCTTTCAGGAAATACACCTTCCTCCTGTCTCCTTCCTTAAGCTCTCTGGGTATGCTCCTGCTTTTGTTTACGCAGGAGAGGGATACTTGTGAAACCTAATTAACCGCTGGAAAAGACGATGTTTCTGTTTGGGAGCGTGTTCCCTGCCCCGGGCTCCAGCTGCGTGACAGCAGCTCAAACACGGTAATTAAGAGGAGCGTGGCTGAATGCACGGCCAGATTAATGAATGCTGAAATTACACTGGAAATACACTCAGCTCTTCCCAGAGAGATGGATAAAAGGGTGCAAAGGCTGCATGGCCACAAGCACACAGTTTCCAGAAAGCTTTTTGAAACTTTGAATGAGAGACAGCAAAATGCTCGGCTAACACAGCAATAGAAAGACCAGTCACAGGATTAGGGTGACCTTTTGTAACCAGGGCATTCAAAGGTAAACTGAAGAGCAATGCCAGTGTGTAATGTATTTGCATCAGTCCTTGGGAACGAGCCAGGGGACTGAAAAGGGAACTTAAGAGGGCCTAAGCTCTCCTCCAACCAGTAATACCATAAAAGCCCACTGGAAATAGAAAAGACAAGACCTAAGGAAACGCCGAGACTTTTTTACGGAAACAAGGCTAAGCACTTCCACGCTCTGTGAGAAAACATTAAGCCGGTTTCACGTCCCTCAGCGAACACCCACGTCCAAGATTTCCCCCACAATCACAGCCTAAAACCATGCCCAAGGCGCCCCAGAAGAGCACCTGCGCCCCCCTCAAAACCTTGCCGCCGCCGGCAGATGAGCGGGGTCGGGACCCGCTCCCGTGAGCGCGGCTCCTCAGCCCTGGAGCTGGGCTCGGCCACGTCCCCGCTCGGCAGCGCCCCTTCCTTCCCCCGCGGGCCGCACCCCCGGGGAGCCCGGCCGGGTACCTGTTGCTGCCGGCGGTGCCGCCGCGGCTCACAGCCCGCTCCGGGATGCCGCTCGCCCGCCGCCGCCCAGCGCTCCTCGGGCACCGCGGTACCCCATCCCGGGCGGCAGCGCCCGCAGCTCGAAAACTAGCAACAGCGAATAATAATAATTTAAAAAAAAAAAAAAGAGATAAAATTAAAGTTTTAAAAATAAATTTAAAATTAGGAGAAGCGAGGGCAGCTGGTCTCCCGCCACCGCGCACCGCCGCTCTGGCAGCGAGCGCAGCCGCTGCCGGCTTTTCCTTGTGGAGCTGCGGGAGGGAGGAGGAGGCGGGGGCGAAGGCGGGGGCGGAGGCGGTGCTGCCGAGCGGCCGCAGCCCGCCCCAGCCCGCGGGCTGTGAGGGGGTGCGGAGCCCCCCGGGTCGGCCCCGAGGGATGCGGCGGAGCTGATGCTGCCGGTGCCTCCGTACCTTTCTGGCAGCGGCGGCGGTGCGGCTCTTCCGTTTTCTCATTCGGTGCGTCTGGCCCTTCAGGCCGCTTGTCCCAGAGACGGAACATCCGCAAAATCCCTCCGACCCTTCCCCGCGTGGAATGGGGCAGGGAACGGGCTGCCGCCGCTTGCTTTCCCCGTGGCTGGTGGGCCGCTCGCTGCAGCCTCCGTTGCCTTCAGGAGTGTGTGTGAAAGCTCTAAATTTGGATGTTGGGCGGGCTGAAGACAGCAGTTAAAGGCGCATATAAATGAAAGAACGTTGCAATGAATGGACCTTGCATTTCTTCCTTTAAGCATCCTTCCTGTTACCCCAAGAAAAAAAGGCAGGAATACCGTATTTTCCCAGAGACTGTGAGGTATTTTCTTCAAATTTAGTCTTCCTTCCAAAACGTATAGTCCTATTTACTATCAATATATCTCTCTAGAGAGATACGGACTTTGCATATATTTATTGCTACCCTTAGGACTTCTTAATTTCTTTTCTGTGACTTTTTGTTTTTAAAATACTGGACTTTACATCAGCCAACAGAAGTACCAAACATGCATGTTGTGTTTTCTATACGATTTGCTGTTCCTCTGCCAGCATTTAAAGCTGTTGTAGGGTCCTTCAACAAGCTCTCCCTTGTGCCTCAAACAGCTGCAAGTGCTTCTTTTTTTGGGGGAGGGTGGAGAGGCAGTGAGGGGCAGAGGGAATCCCTGGCAAATCGATGGGGTTGGTAAATAGACACAATTTGGAAGGAGGCTTGAGAAGTCAATGCTGATACCCTCCCCACATTCCTGTATCTTTCCCCATTTGGGTCAGGGTAGGTAGAGTCACCATTTTGAATGCAATTGTTTTTCATTGAGTACACTGACCTGTCACACAGAGGATTATACTGTATGAAGAAGTTAAGCAAATGACAAGGAAGACAGAGTTAGGTTTTTACAGAGCATTGTGCACGTAAAACAACCCCCAAAACGGTCTCTGAATAAAAAATCCAAGCTGCCAGTTCCAGATGACCTATCATCTTAAGTAATTTTCAGCAGGAGTAATGAACAAGAGTTATTTATACTGTGTGCTGAAAATAAAGCCTGTAGCCTTAGAAAGCAGAAATGAGAGAAAATTACTCCAGATTCAGTAAAAGCAGAAAAGGATGCTCTTCACTCTGGTGTGCAGACCTCTGGGGCCTACATTTCTGAGTTCAGATGGGCTCTACAGCACTCATGGCTCTGGCATTTCCAGAGGCACCCATTTCTTCACTAGAAAAAGTATAGAGGCTGTTGCCAGCACAATGTCACTGCTGTAGCTCCAAGGCAGAATTTTAAGGGTGACCTTTCTGCATCTCCGACTGAATCAACTATTCCCCCATTTCATGTGTGTCACATAGGATGTGAACTCTGAGGCAAAGGCGGAGAAGTCACTTTCTGGAAAAAGCAGCTGTGCGCTTTGAGCTACGGAATGCCAGAGAAAGAGGAGAGGAAATATTTGTGGCAATGCTGAAAGCTATAAATGTCTCATCATGCATACTTAATATGTGTTTGAGTCCATTTCAGCCTTTTAGGGGGTGGCAGCTTTCACTGTGGAAGCCTGGTTAATTTGTTAAAGGTTTTCAGTGCCATACACTAATTGCAGCATCTTACTTCAACCTGGAGCCTCCTACAATTCTGGTCAATTGTTACAAATTCCCTGTGGCCTTTTTGATCTTATCTTGCAGAAGATTTTTTTAACTTAAGGTTGCAGATGCAAATTATCTCATTCATATTGCAGCCTCCTCTTTCAAGGAAATATCCTCTATCCTATGCAAATACATGTGATAGGGATGTATAAGCTGTTTGTCTTGGTTTCTCAATCTAGTTTAGAATAGCAAATGCAGAAAGCTACTCTCCTCCTCTCCATCACCCCAAGCCCTACACACACTCCCACTTCTCTGCCCCCAGTGCTTGTTGAAACAGCTGGGAGACTGAGAAGGTTTATGGATGCTCTAGATAACATCTTTGCCCCACTTAGTCTTTCTGGACATGTATTAATCCTGACACACATGCTTTTGAAAGGCTCGGGACAGTCATTCCACGTGTGTCTTGTTTTGCTAATCCAGTGGAAATTGCCAGAGAGCTCTGTCTCCCTCCATCATCAGGCAGGAACTGAAGCTGCCATTGTATTGTGGCTGTGATCATGCTACTATGCCTATAAATTATTCACGGTATTGCAGTGTAATCTTCTGTTATGTTAAAAATAGGTCATCATGGGTGTCCCCAGTGAAATTTCTAAGTGACAACAGCTGATTTTAGCTTTGTCTCCAGAAAACAGTGACCTTTTCAAAGTGGTAATTGACAATGATGGTGTACTTCCATCTCCCTGACAGCTCCAGTGCACCTTCACAAACACTAATTCTCAGCAATGGTAACCCCACATTAAACTCGAGACAACTAAACCACAGCTAGTAAATTACCTGCTGAGCTTTGCTGAAGCACTTTGCTTTCTATTAGCCTTTGCTTCCAGGCCAAAGCGTAAATCAGGATTATCAGAGAAGAGATTATAGTCTGAGAATACCTAAATGCTCTGCTCCTCCCAGGCACTCGGAAGGCACTCAGAAGGCTGAGCAGGATTTTCTGGCTGATATGCATCAGTTACACATTGCTCTGGGCAGGGGGTGGATATATGAAGAAGTACTTCACTTTTCCCATTGCCACACAGTCTCCAGCCCACTGAATCCCCTGAATCAAGAGAGCAGGAGGCTTTCAGGTTCGTTGCAGACCTAGAGAAACCTGGAAAGGGGGAGCACGACCCAGTAGTCTGGATAGAGGTCTGGGGGAAAGCCTCTTTCTTTCCCCCATAAGATACTGTGTGGGAGGGCTCTGTGTGGACCCCCCTGAAAGTGTGGGATATTGCTGAAATTTCCCTGCTTGCTGTGGGGATGTATGTCTGTTAGGCAGACACAAAGACTTAGCTCAGGCCCGGGTGACTTCATTCTCCTGGAAGTAAGGACTGGTGGTGGGTGGCAATACCGAGCCGACCATGCAGACAGCAGCTTGTGTGGAGGTCTCCTGTTAGCATGTTCAGACCAGCAAGAGGCCAAAGGAGGTGGGGGGCATGGTTGGGCAGACCACAGCTTTGGGTGTCTGAGGCAAATCAGGCCTGCCTTAGCCTTTAAGGAAGACAATTTATACATTTTTTTTCTGATGTAACTCATCTTTTTTTGTGTTTCTGTGTAACTCCCATGCTCAGAGGGGATGCACAAGGCATCTTCATATTGCTGATGGACATCCCACAGGACATCTCCAGCAGGTATCACACCCAGGCAAGTCTTCTGTGGGAACACAGGGTGCAAACCTGACTGCTCTTACCGGGGGATCTTGGTCCAAAAATACAGGTGAATGATCATAAATAAGAGTGGGGAACACGGCAGGTGCTGGAACCGTCACTTGGGAAAGGTTTTAGGGGAGAGGTAAAAGACAAGAGCCTGACCCCTGCCATGAGAAATCTGGGCAAGGACTTTAACTTTCTGACCATAAGCAAGTTTGCCATTACTCTTTCCAACTAAACATATTAAAGTGTTGCCACAATTCTCCTACTGCACCCTGCCCATGCTGCTCTTTGGATTGACTCCATTCCTGTACTTACACGTTTCTGTCCAGCTTGTTGGACATTCATTGTCATCCTGCAACACTTGCTATCTTTCTAGAAGAGTTTGATACCCACTTGTTTTTCTCTGCTGACATCCTCTAACCACTGTGCAATCATTTCCCCCCCTTTCCTTCCCATCACTCTGTTGCTGCTCCACCCTCAAGTTCCTCATTTCTCGTGATGGTGCTTTTGCAAGTCTTTCCACTTGCTGCTCAGGGGTACTTTGTGAGGAAAAGTTACCAGTGCTGATCTTCTGCAGTGATTCAGGAACAAATTCAATTTTCTGGGACTTCTGGCCAGATGCTCAGCACAGCTGGATCTTTGGGAATGACTGAGGCATAATGTAGTGGTTGCATCCTATGGCATGGTGGCCAGGACACACTTGGTATGCCAAGGAACAGCTCTGCATACAGAGGGAGAGGGCTGGGGACAGGAAGGGGAGTCACCTTTAGCTTTTGATGTACTGGAGAGATAACACTTTCCCTAGGTAATCCTTCTTTTATCTGTTCTTTGTCCCACTTTGCTGCATTTGTGGTGGTCTGAGATAGCTGCTTTCAGATCACTTCCCACAATGGCCTGTGCCTCTGGCAGCATTTGGTGTTCCGGAGGTATATGCACAAGCATGCACCCTACCTGTCTTCATGTATATAACTTGAGAGAGCAGGACAAAGGAGCCACCAGTTGCATTTTTCTTCCTCCCAGAACCTGTTTCAAAATCAGCACTGATGCCTCTTCTGGGCAGGTTTTGGGTGGCAATGTTCATGCAGGGTTGGAGGGAGCAGCACATTCCAGTTTCTCAGACTGCTTAGCAACCAGGGCTGGCTGAGCCGCTCTTAAGTGCATGCCAAGTGTGTGGATGGTGTGTCTAGTACTGCAGCTCCAGCCTTATTTTTTCCCTGTCTCTCGTTTTTGAAAATCATTCCTTGTTTTCTAGTTAAGGCACCTGAAAAACTGCTGGAAACTAATTTTTGCTTTCCTGGACAGCTGGAAGTCAGCTACACTATGAGATGACCAAATGTACTATAGGAGGGATTGGAGACTTGGAGGGACAGGCACTATGAGCCTGCTTTTTGGGAGCATGACTGCAGGGCAATGTTGTCCATGCTGCTGGTAATGGGCTGGCTTGAAGTCCTGCTGCTGGACAGCCATGAAATCAACTTGCCCAGAAGAGTGCAGGGGGTGGAACACATTGCTTTCCATGGGTCTGCAGCATGTGAGATACCTGCTTAGGGCTGCCTGTCCCAGTACAACCAACATGCTTAAGATCAAGAAGGCCCTGTTACACCATCTCCAGGGATGGATTCAGCGTTGTAGACAGAAAGTCAATGTGTTCCTAGCTTTCTCATTAGGATCCTCTTGAATCATTAGGTAATATCTTGCCTCTTACTTGTTTCTTGGCTCTCAGATGCCCGGACCTGTCTCCCTGCCACAACCTTCACTGTCCATCATGACAGCAGGCTGAGATCCTGAATCTGTTTGGGGTTCTCTTAGGGACTGAGGCCATTCTCTTCCCACGTTATCAGGCAGTAATGCCTGGATAACATGCCTTCTGCTGGAACTTGCTGCTTATGTCAGGACTACAGATAAAATGTGGCCCCAGCCCATGTTCACCTCCATACTCCCCTTGCACCCTCACCTGCACTTGAGAGGAAAATTTTAGGCAAGCTCTGAAACACAGAGGAGGAGAAAACCTTTCTTTATACATGCGCAAGTACATTCTGGTCCTCCTCCACCCCATGCTATGAAGCAGACGACTGGCCTGGAAGGACCAAAGATCATGAGAGATTGTATTATATGCGGCAAGACACTGTAGGACATGTTAGCAAACATCAAAGGTATCCTAAGCCCATGACTGAAAGAGCAAGTCAGGAGCACCCAGGACTTTGGCCTGCCTTGCCGTGACCTTCAGCAGCAGCATAGAAACAGGCCCTACCTTCATCCTGCTCTGTGAGCCCCACAGGTCATGGCAAGAAGTGGAGGAGCTGTGGGGGTGATGAGCATGGTCTGGGGAAAACGATGGTCAGGTAGAAGGTTGCAAAGGCTGGGGTGGAGGAAGAGGAGCAAATAATGCCAGACAAGTTTGAAAATCTAGTTCCATGTATGAATCCTGCAGTGCTGCACACCTGTCTTCCTGCCTGTCCCTAACATGTCAGTTTCATCATAGAAACCCGGGAGGAGTCCTCAGGTGCGAAGGCTCCAAGCAATTTCCATCCTTAGCTACGTTAGTGCAACACCAGAGTTGCCTTGTAATCATTGCCAGATAAAGTGCAGTATGGGTGACCCGGCAAGGTCCTTGGTGCAGAGACCGTGCTCCTCTTTCCTTCTTGCGGGCCACGATTCCACACAGAGGATTGCAGCTTTGAGAAATGATTTTCATTCCCTCCCTGCCTCCAAGATACCACCACTTCCCTCTTTTCCTCACCAGCGCATATTTCTGTGGCTTAAATATAGCAAATACAAAGCAAGTGCAGCACACACAAAATGCCATTCGGGGGAGCGCAATGAACATGCTGCCTCTGTAATGTAATGAGCCCCAAGTGCATCTGCCAAATATTTGGACTGAGATTCCAAGGGAGAGGGGGTGGTCTGCAGCACAGAGAAGCTCCAGCCAAACCCTCAGACCAGTGGCCCCAGGCATGTCTTGGGGGGGGATACAGGTTCCTTGTTGGTCCAGCCTGCCTTCACCTGGAGGCAATTGACCACTCATAGCAGTTATTTCCTCTAGGAAAGGTGAAGAGCAGCTTTGTGTGAGTGGATTTAAAATTCACAAATAGTATGTAAAGCAAATAAGTGTTTCTTTAGGGGTGTGGTCTGGCTTCGTGGCTGAGGTTAAATGACACCAGTGAAACCACGCCAGTTTTTGAACATCTGACCCTGTGTACTATTTTCAGTGCAGTGATTTTTGAAGTGATTAATGACAACAACTTGGCACTAGTCAGAGGCTGGTGTTGCTGATTAAGCTAACTCTTCCTTGGCTCACAACAGGCATCAGGAACAGAGAGGGCAGGAAGCTCCCCAGAGCGACAGAAGAGGCAGAGCACATCAGGACCTCCCGAGCTGCCTGTGTTTCAATGGGGAAATTAAAAAAAAAAAAGCTACTGACATCCAACTCCAGAGCTGAGCTCAGCAGTGCTGGAGTGCTCTGCTCCTCCTGTGGCTTTCTTTTACTTTGAGAATATTTTTGAGTGGATTTTTTTCAACATTCCCACCCCTCTCAATAAAAAAAAAGAGCCTCCCTTGTTAAGTGTGTGCTGGGGTTGCTAGTGTGGCACTCCTTGTATGTATTTGTCCGAGGATCTCAGAGATGCTATCTGGTTTCAAATCTATCTACATCTATAAAGTATCTCTTTTCTTCAAGACCCTCAAGAAAAGGAAATCTGTTAGTTCAGTGTGAAGGCAGTGAGCAGGACTCCAGAACTTACAGGAACTCTCAGCTGGCAAACTGCACTTCTACACAGTCACAACCAAGTGCTAAAAGAGCACGGTGCCTTGTAGACAACATCCACGTTCACAACAGAGCTCTTCCACTGCTCTGAGCGACCATGAAGTGAGAAGGATGCGAACAAAGCTCCACTTATGCCATGGAGACTGAATGCTGGCCAGCCTTGTTAGCCACTGGCATCTTAATCACAAATTTGAGAAAGCCATGGGACTCATGTGTGAGATTTTATAAGCTCATCTCCCTGAGGTCCTGTAGGAGTCCTTGAAAATGTAATGACTATGTTAATGACATAAATTGAATATATTCATAGAGCTTTCAGCCATCCTGCCAAGCCCCTCAGAGAGGCTGTCCCTCTCTCTTCTGCCACAGGTGGCTGTGACACCCCTCCAGGGAACCTCCTGGACATCACTCAGCTGCTGCTGTACCTGAACCACAGGTGCACTCCTCTGGGAGTGAGTGTGGTTGCGGGCTTTTCACTCTGGTGTTACACAGCATGAAGAGAGGATCACTTGCACAAAAGCTCATCATTGCAGGTCACTTCCCCTAGGGCTGGGCACAGGGAGGGCAGGAAGGCAGGGCTGGCCTGGGAAGCAGCCTGGTGTGATGAAAGAGGAGCTGTTGCAAGCCCTTGTGTGCACTGCTATAGGACCTCAGAGAGCTCTGTCTGAGTTTTTGGGGCAGTTTTGGGGTTTGCTTCCCAGGGCGGTCTTTTCACCTGAGATTTTGGGCTTGAGCATTTATTTGGCTGGACTACTTTGAGTGTCTTTTCTTCTCTGTGGAATGGGATGTGGTTAATTGAAGGCAGGCTCATGCAATGCCATGACATGGGCAGTAAATCCAGGGGCTGCCCTGGCAAGGGTCTGGTCAGTGAGGCTTGCAGGAGCAGCCTGGGTGGGAGCTCCCCCACCACGGTGCAACAGAGCAGCACCAGGTGCAGGCAGTTTTCCCAGTGGGCCATAACTAAAAGCATCACTGGGCACTGGGGGAACCCAACCCAGGCCCGTGTGGGTGTTACCTGAGCTACTGGGTCCCAGTTAGAGGTAAAGCTCAAGTAAATATCGCTTTAAAGGTAAGCAGCTGCTGCAGGGCTTCCTCATTTAACCTGCTATCACAAAGGTGAGTCTACCTGGCTCCTGCAGAGGATCTGCCTCTTGTTGCCCTGTGGGTGGGAATGCTGGGCTGTGGACCCCTCCAGGCACCAGCCACACTTGTGCCCACTGCTGCCAGGCTAGCACCAGGGGACTGCCATGGTCAGGGAAACAGCCCAGGTCTTCCAGCAGTGAAGGATCCCTATTTCCATGCTCTGAATTGGCACCTGGAGGAGCTTCTTGTTTCAACTCTTGCCCTCCCTCCTTCTCACACACACTTACTATTGACTAGGAGGAACATAAGGTAACCAGTTTGAGGAGCTAGAACACTAAATCTCAGAGAAAGCTGGAATAGAGGTCATTCAAACTGCCCCAACTTGGGTGCAGCCAGATGTGTTTACCCACTGCCATCTATTCAGGCAAAGGCTGGATCACAGTGGGCTTTTCCCTGAAATAAAAGTTTATTTTCTCACTCTTTGTGGCTTCCTTTCTTTCTACCTCACTTTTTGTCTTCCAATCTTTTTATCAACTATTAGAACTCAAGGTATCATTTCCAAGCTCTGCATCTCTGAACTTTCCAATTCCCAGACTACCTGCAATTAAACCAGAGTAAGCCAATGCCAGCCCCCACAAGTTAGGCAGACTGGAGCCTTTTATGCTCAGGATTTCCATAGCAGTTTTGCTTCACCTGTTTTCCAGTTGTCAAAGACACAGGAATATCAGTGACTCTTTCACTGCATAAATCCCTGCATCAAACCATTTCCCTGCCCCTGGATGCCAGATCAACAACACACTGCTCAAAATTCTGTGTGGCCTGACAACATCCCTCACCCCCACAAGCAGTGCTGAGATATAGGAGAAATCCTACCATCGGGCAATCTTCCCACCATCAACTTTTTAGTGCCTCTGTGACATTGTCAAGTGCTTGACTACTCTCCCTCTCTCTCTCTCCCTCCCTCACACATACACACAGACTGTTTTGACTCCTCGCCTTTTAACTCTGCACTTCCTGGCCCGGTTGTTTTGTGCTGGTCACACCCATGGCACAGCAACCACAAGGCTTTGGTTTAGCATCCAGGCAGGCGGAAGCTCATTTCACAGCTGGCTGAGCTGTGCCTTGAATTATTAAAGGGGTGAAGTTGTTTACGCCACCCACTCGTGTTAGCCAAGACACATTTATTTTGTGAATTTAATGACGGGACTGAGTGACAAAAAGCTTGTGTTTCTTGGAACTTTGTAAACATGCTATGTAAAAACAGGAGGGGAAAAATGTGTGAAAAGAAAGGCAGTTTTGCTTCAGCCTTTGGTGCAACGCTTGTTTTGCAAGCTTAGAAGGCGCCCCGAGCACACCTGATCAGTGGTTTCTCTCTGGCTTGTACATGCCTTCCTCTTTTCTCTGAGGGCTGGTTAAATGCCACTTGTTTATTTGACCTGGATTTTCCTCTCACTGTTGTTATTATTAGTGATCTAGAAATATTGTCAACAGATATGAACCAAAAAAGCTGCCTTCCAGAAATGGAGATGGAAACACCAAAAAAGATCAAAGATCTTTAATTAAAAAATAGGGAGAGAACAAAGCAGAAAGTGTCTCTCATTCCAATCTTTTTTTTTTTTTTTTCTTTTTTCATTTTGGACCTCATGGGCTCAAACTTTTCTGCTTCATATATGGAGTGCGATGCCCTGTTAAAAATATCCCTCCAGCTGCCCACGACAGCTGGAAGTGCCGGAGCACTGCGGGTGGGTCAGTGTGGGGGCGCCTGGGGTGGGGATGGGTGTCTCACACTGACTCCTGCGACCACAAAAAGCTCTCTCCCCCGTCTGCATAACTCTGTGTCCGCCCATGGACCACAACCAAAATGAAGCAGCTGCGAGAAGCAGGTGAGCAGAGCACTTAGTGTAAACAGGAATAACAAAAGTGCTCCGTAAGACAGCACCCTTTTTTTCCGGGCCATCCTTGTACTGCATGTTGAATAGGTCTGATCCTGCTCTTGCAGAAAGGTGCTTCAATCTGAGTTTGTAGGCCAACCATCTCACTACAATCCATCCATCTGGATGAAGCAGACACTGTTGCCTTGGTGACGGGACTTCTCATCCTCTGGGCTGCAGGGAGTACAGCACACGCTTTCTCCATCTCCGGGAATGTGAGATAAGCCAAAAGGACAAGTAGGGCTGGTGGGACCTGTAAACGTTTTCAGGACAGTGTTCCGCAGTCTCCCCGCAGTCAGGAAGGAGAAGCTTCCATGCTTGATACATTGAGAGGCTGCTCATCCTTAAAACAGCCTCCTGAAGTACTGGGAACTTGCATGCTGGATAAAAAGTAGCCATGTCAAACTCTTTGGGGGTGACAACATGGGAAAAACGGTATCTGAGGTAGGTGTCTGCTGGAATAGCATGCTGATATGCACACATGAGTATCCTCAGAAGACATAATTCTCTTAAAGTCACACCCCTTTGATGTACTCTGTGGGGAGGGGTCATACCTGAGGGTCTCACCAAAGCAGGGCTAGATACGGCACGGAAAGGAACCTGGTCCCATGGGTCACAGACAAGCTGTGCCGTGGCTGTCCCCCTGTGACATTTGGACAAGCCACTGCAGTTGTAGGTCCGAGAAAAGCACAGTGTCTGGTACTGCTTTAGGGGGAGAGAAAAGTTGCTTAACCTGAATTGTTGCTGAATAAAGAGTCTCAACTTTAACATCCAAGGCTTTATCCTCAGTTTTCTCTAACATCTCTAACCTCATTATGTGCAGGCAGTGCACATAACCATGTACAGCAGCTACCTTTCATTTCAGCTAAGCCTCAAAGCTGGTCCCAAACCCCAGAACTAAAGCTCTCTTCTCTCTTATAAAAGACAGGCAGGCTTTACAAGGATGTAGAGGCATCTGATGCATTTTTGAAGCACACCTTAAACATTTGATGCAGTTACTGTTCTGCTGGGAGCCTTGACGGGCAGCAGTGCTGGAATGTATCTGTATGCCTTAAGCAGCACGTCAGTCCTGGGCAAGGAAAGGGCCCTGGGACTCTGACACTGTGCAGTGCACCATCTAAAATGGGGCTCTGGTCTACTGAACTGGAGCACACACTTAATGAATGTAATGAAAAAGATAGTGTTGGTTTTCCCCCCCATTCGTTGGAAACACTGATGGCATTTTGTGTCAGCTTTGACCTGAGAGGGAGGTCATGGTTACCCCACGTACAACCAGGGGCATATACAGCAGGTGGGAAGTGGAGGTATGAGGGGAGTGGAGCAGCCTCATGAAAAGATCTGCAATAAATCACAGCCTAATTTCTATTTTTCCTGTGCATTCTCAGTTTGGATACGGTGATCAGTGCTAACAAATATTTGGACCCAATTCTCAAAGGAATACTAAATAAGTTTGCCAACAACACTAAATTGGGAGGAGCTGTTGACTCCCTCAAGGGCAGAGAGCGCCTGCAGAGAGACCTTGACAAATCAAAGGACAGGGCAATCACCAAATGTAAGAAGTTTAAAAAGGGCATGTGCCGGATTCTGGACCTTGGATGGGGCAACCCTGGTTGTGTGCACGGACTAGAGAATGAGAGGCTGGAGAGAAGTGCTGCAGAAAGGGACCTGGGGGTCCTGGTCGATGGCAAGTTGACCATGAGTCAGCAGTGCCCTGGGAGCCAGGAGGGCCAAGCGTGTCCTGGGGGGGCATCAGGCACAGCATTGCCAGCCGGGCAAGGGAGGGGATTGTCCCGCTCTGCTCTGCACTGGGGCGGCCTCACCTCGAGTGCTGGGGGCAGCTCTGGGTGCCACAACGTAAGAAAAATGTTAAGCTACTGGAGAGTATCCAAATGAAGGCAACAAAGATGGTGAAGGGCCTTGAGGGGAAGCCATATGAGGAGGCGCTGAGGTCACTGGGTCTGTTCAGCCTGGAGGAGACTGAGGACAGACCTCGTTGCAGTCTGCAACTTCCTCGTGAGGTGAAGAGGAGGGGCAGGCACTGATCTCTTCTCTGTGGTGACGAGAGACAGGACTGGAGGAAACTGCATGAAGTTGAGTCAAGGGAGGTTTAGGTTGGATATTAGGAAAAGGTTCTTCACTCAGAGGATAGCTGGGCACTGGAACAGGCTCCCCAGGGAATCGGTCACAGCACCAGCCTGCCAGAGTTCAAGAAGCATTTGAACAATACTCCTGGGCACCTGGCATGACTCTTGGGGATGGTCCTGTACAGGGCCAGGAGTTGGATTCAATGATCCTGATGGATCCCTTCCAACTCGGCATATCCTGTGGTTCTGTGATATGCTTGCCATGTTTGCTGAGCGCTTGCAAATTCTGTTCATGGAGGTGTCTGCTTGATGTAGGAGCTCCTGCTGTGCCAAGCCTCTGGTCCCAGTCAGAGGCTGTGCTGGTACAGTGGCATCATGCCTCCGTGTGAGCCCTCAGCTCTCCTCCCAGGGAAACCAGGGTCTGCCAAGAGACCTGACTTGTGCCCAAATCTCCCTCCCTCTCTGGACTTGGCTCTTCATCTTAGACAGAGTCAGGGAAAATCCACACCTGTCTGGCTGCAGCAGTGATGAGGGGAAGTCTTGTGCTAGTGGAAGGGATTTCTTTTTAATGAAATATAACTTCAGAATCTCAGGCACTTAGAGTCACTAAAAATTAAACAGCATTTTTGCCAAAGTGGGTATTTTGACCTAACAAAATTGTAAGAGTAACTGAAGACACTTGCTTTGAGTTAACATAGTGAGTAGGGCTTAAAAGAAATTAAACCTATCACTGCCTGTACTTTCAAGAGGCTAAAAGAATTTCTTTTTGAAACTTTTGCATACTACAGCTGTGCCGTGTTCAACACTGGCCCCATTGCAGAGGAGAGGGAGTTGTGCTTCACTGAACCTAAGCACAGCCACTTGCAAAATCTCTGCAGAACCTCTGAAGGAGAAAGCACCATGTCAGTGCAATGCACTGTTATTACAAAACAAGGGAAAGAGCTAACAAAGTTTCTCTGAAGATGAACATTTCGAAGCTTTGAAAACCTATTGCATTTTTGTGAAGATAGTTCTAGCATATTTTGTCACACCCAGCTCTGTGACCTGCAATTTCAATGTAAAATAAGGAAAAACAATGCCTGTTGGAGCGTAAGTAAATGAAAATGGTGGAATTATGAATTATGCTGAGGAAAATACAGAAGTTTTCAACAACTGTTTTGGTTTGCATGTGGGAAAATATCAGTGCCATCTTACAGTCTATACCAATAGGAAAATATTTCCCCCTTGATCTTTCCCAGAAGAGAATTTAAAACTGTAATTCTGAGAAGAACTATCCTAGGAACTCCTTGTTGATATTTCAGAAAACTTGAAACACCAGAGGAATTCCAGAGAGCTGTAAGTTAATGTTGTGTCACTAACGATGTGCTTGCCCGGCAGTGGTCTTGGCCTCGTCAAGGAATAGCTGATGTAGAAGTCATATAAGCAAAATTAAAGGAGATGGAATACAATCAGTGGCACTCTTTAGGATTTTAGAGAAAATAATTCTATTGATAGTGTACTTGGACTTTAGTAAGAAATACAACTTGGTACCACATGAGATCTTGGCATATGTAACCCAGCTGAGAAATCACCACGGCTGCCAGTTTATAGACAGAACATACAAAGATTGGTTCTCCCCCATGGGATTGAACTATTTTTATGTCAGTGACCTGAAAGGGAACTTTAGATAGTGATTGAATATGAATAGCAGATTGAATCTGAATATGCAGATAGCACAATGTCTGGGGAAGTGGAGAACAGGCTACTTGAGGAAAGTGAGATGATTCATCTGGCTTTAGTATGGGCATAGCTGGGAGCAAAGGAGATAAGCCATACTGACAGGAGAACACTGACTTTGTCCTGAGAAATTTGACTCTGAAAGACTAGAGGATTAAAGAGAAAAATCTGCTGGAAGGCAAACTCTCATGTGATGCTGCAACGTGAAATGACTTCAGCAGATCCTTGAACTGATCCTGATATATATATATGCTTTAAAAGTATGACTAAACATACAATGTAACTTCTGGATTTGTCCCTGGTCTAACAATTTTGGAGCACAGCATCCATGCTGGTGTCCACATCTATCCAAGGGACTGGTCTCAAGAACCATGAAAATGCTTAACAAATTAAAACTTTATAAAGAAACAGTCATTGATAACAGTCTGCTTGGCAAAGGATAAGAGTGGTCTGAATACAGTCTGTAGGTAGTTATATGAGATTTTTATATGCACAAGCAATAGTGAGGTCTTAGCTCTCCTTGACAAGAGGGAAACTGACTCCAAAAAACTAGACAAATCAGTGCGAGAAGAAATAAAATGTAGCTGTCTTTAACTGTGATGGTAGCTAAGCCTTGGGGTGAGTTAAAAAGGTGGACAGAGATTTGCCATCATCACTTTCCAAATCGAGCTGGATGTGGAAAATAGTAAAAAGTAGCCCATGGCCTAAGAGCTGAGGTCTGCACTGAGCTGGGAGTTCAGTGCCTGACAAGTGCCTCCACCTGGCCTGAAAATCTGCGACGAAGCTTTGGCTGCGACTGAGTTTTGGCTGGCGCCTAAGTCCGTGCAGCATGAGCGGGGCGGGGGCTGCCCTGTGACCGCACCGGGACCTGCTCCGCCCCGCTCGGATCCCACCCAGCCCGAGGGAGTGCACTGCGCTGGCCAGGGTCAACAGCGCTCCACAAAGAGCAGCCAAAAAGCTAATGTTTCCTTGCTAACCCGTTCAAGAGAGAGGAGAGGGGCTGAAGGAGAAGTCTAGCACTGTGCCTGTGTTGTTTGGGCTCTCCAGCTGCCAGGTTTGGGAGCCAGCAATCCCTCTGTCTGAGAGAGCAGCTGGGATGCAAATGTTCCCAGTTACATGTAGGTGAGCTGAAGAGGATGTCACCAGCTCATTGACTCGTAGGATACCTGAGGCGGGGTGGGACCTCAGAAGGTCATCTGTTCCAACCTCCTGCTCCAAGCAGGGTCATGGAGAGGTTTTTAAAATGTTTCTGCCTTTGAACAGCAGAGTCTCCTCTAGCTGTTTCTGGATCAGCCCTGCCAGAAACAACTTAGCTGAGAAGCTGGAGCAGATTTTTTGACTGGTGTATCATTCCCTTCAGATAACACAATATATGCGTTGACTAACCTGCCCACATTTCTCTCCTTCCCTTCTACATTTCTGATTAAGGACATGGGCTAAAGGTTTCAGAAACTGCAAAGAAGCTTAAAAACCCCCTGGCTCTTCAGAGCACTTGAAAATGTCCACGTCAAGTAAGAGCATGTGGATAATTATCCTGGGAAGCAGCATCCACCTGTGTTGAATGCAGGATGCAGCCAATGCAATGGGGTACTTTCAATGCCAGCTGATTTGCCCAGTGGCATGAGGTGTTTCCTGAGCTATCAGGATTTCTTCCACAATGCAAATGCACTGACCTCTCCTTTCTGCAAATTCATTGCCCTTCTGAGCCCAGACTGGGATACAGGGTGAGAAGTGGGGGCATAGAGACGTGAGAAATGTATTTGAGCACAGAGAGAACATCATTGAAACTGCTTTCTTTTCTGAGCTGATGCCTTTCACTGGGGCTCAGATAACTTGATTTGGCACTATTCACTGCTAAGTTTTCCATACCAACCGCACTGAGCTTTGTTTAAATGAGGCTTGCTGAAGCTGTGCTGAAAGTGAGTTTAAAGGTTCACAGTCTTTGGAGTGGATCCAGGCAGTTCTTTGTGCCTTCAACTCCCTTAGAAACTGTGGAGGGCTGGGGGCCGGGAGAAGATTTGCATGAGCAAGTTCTCCCCTTGGCTTGAATGCAAAGGGGAGCAGCCAGCAGCGGCAGAAATTGAACACCACGGGCCAGATTCTTCCTCCTCCTCTGGGCCCTCTTATCTGCAATTCTGCTATTTTGACTTGATAGCACTCAGTACACATGTAAATGGTGGTACAGGATGCAAGCAAGGAGGAATCAAGCACCAGCAGAAGCAGTTTTAGGGATAAGAAATTATGACACTGGCTTTGTATCCCAGGTTGTGGGAGTTGGAGAGGAGGATGCTGACTTTGCTCAGATAATTTAAGTAGCAAGTCACCTTTAGCCCCTGTAAAGAGCCCCTACTACTCTAATGACAGCTGCACCTGTGGTGTTGAATGCCCAGTGTGCTACTTTGCACAGAGCAGCCACTGTAGAAAATACAGTGTCCCCCCAGCTTTCTTCTGCACTAACTTCCTTGCTGAGGAGCCAAGCTGCTGAACCAGTGTGAAAGTATTTTTATTGTATCTGTGGTCCCTTTGTTCTCCATTCTCTAAGGAGAAAAAGAGTCTGGTCACCCTGTGACCTTGAAGCCCACAGACAACTTCAGATTTACACAAGAAATACCACCCAGGCTAGAAACCGGTCTCTAGTCTGAGCAGGAGAAGGATTAGTTTAATAAAAGATGACTTTACCTTCCCCAAAGGAATCTTCTTCTTCTTCTCCGAGTGCAGTCAAATCTTCTTGGGAGTGCTGCATCGTGGCAGGACACAGCTCAGGGAGCAGCCAGAGCCGAGTGCTTAAACCTGTTCCTACGCTGCAGCTTGACTGTTTCCTCTCACCCGTTTCCTAAATATTTTGGTGGTAACAGCTTCCGCATCTGCACTTACGAAAACAATCTCATTCATACAAATGACGCCTCTTGTTTTTACAGTCAGCCTTTGAGATGAGCTTTGAGGTGGGGTGTCCTTACTGCTGAGAGAGAAGTTGATTTTGAGAGCAGAGGAGGCAGGACAGGCTCAAAATGGACCCTGCCCTGTTGCTGAATGCCATAGCTGCACAGCGGCAGCCCTGTCAGCCCGGGGTGTAAGAGTTTTGCATACGAATGGGAATGTTTTCTGGTGGCAGAGGTAGAGCTGGGGAACAACTCACCCTGTTTGGACTGCAGAGCAACCCCTCCCTTTCACCCCAGGGACAGTGTGACATGAGGAAACCCCCGGGCTCTCTCAGTGTCATGTGCTCATGAAACTAATTTTTCTTTTAGCACGGCGGCAGTGACATCACTTTCTCACGCACACTGGGGTGGCCCACAGCAATGGACACGCGGACAAGCTGGAAAGCCACAGGTGATGGCCGGTGTCCCATGGGCAGATGCCTTGGCAGGGACGTGATTGTCGCAGTTATGCTTACCTGAGTCACAGTCTGGGGTGTGTTACCAAACCTAAGGACCTTCCTGGTCAGGTGTACAACAGAGCAACACCAAAGTAAAACTCGCTGTCTGCCAGCAATAGGAATATTATTTGAGTACCTTTGTCACCACTAATTCTGCATCACACTGGTCCACTCTGTCACTGTGTTTCCTGAACTTTATAAAGCAAGTTGACTCCTTTGTGTCAGGTCCCTCAGTTTATGAGAGGATCTTACCTACAAACTAACTTACTCTAAACTTGTACAAAAATACGTTTGGCCTTGAGGTAGTGTCTGAACCCTGCATAGCCCTGCTGTCTTAATTGGCACACTCGGGGATATTTCACGTGTATATCTGTCCACTGTGGGGCCTAGCACTGGCAGTGCCCCACAGCTCTGCTATCAGAAGTTAGAATGTAATGATGGTAAACCTGTACTGAGCAGTGATTACTCAGTCTAGTAATTGCACGTGTCACCACACCCTTGGAAGCGAGACTCCAGCACAGCAGCCGTGTTTGCTGCAGCTTCCGGCACATGAGTCACAGATATAATGAGCTCTTCTCTAGTTATTATGTTGGGATTTTTTAAAGCTCTCGCAGTGGGTGTCTGCAAGGCACTGTACAACTTGAACTAAAGATGGGACAAGTCCATCTGAAGCATCTGATCTCACTCTAGCCCAGGCCATGTTCATTAGCAAATCCTATGGCAGCACTTTATTCATCATAGGAAGGTGAAAAGACCCTTCCCAGCTCACGCACAGCCTTCCTCTGGGTGCAGGGCCCCTGGAAAGTGGTGCTGCATCCCACCTGCTCATGCCTCCCCCTCGCTGTCCCATCAGGTGCCTTGATTGCACAGTGTGGGAATTGCTGCCTTGCCAGGGTTGGGAAGCTGTATTTTCCTAGGTGGATGTGGTTGAAGGCAAGAGCATCCCAGGACTGGTTTTTAGTGGGGCATTGTGGTTTGCCTGCTGGGTTGTTCCTCTGCCATGGCAGCAAGACTCCTTAAAGAACTCCATTCCCAAAAGGCCCTCCTCATACTTGGCTTTGCTTTAAAATTACACTTGTTCAAATCCCCACAGAGATGACAGCTTGGCCCAACAGGCAAGAGAGAGGACTTGTTTCTGGCCCTGCTGGACAGCCTTGGGGAAGTCACTCCTCCTTTCTAGACATCCTCCCTCACCCTTTTTCTTGCTCTGCTTATTTGAAATGACTGTTTCAGGCAAGGACCTGTTTAGATGGTGGCTGCTCCCTATTGTGCTCAATGAAAGCATCCCTCTGCCTCAGTAGGGCACTCCAGCCATGGTGCTGAATAGGTGGAGAAAGTCATAAAAAGAGAGAAACACCATTATTGGGTGATGAGGGGAGGCAGAGGAGAAGAGGGGATCAGCAAGAGAGAGAGGTATGAAAAGAGGAATAGCAAGAGACATGAAAGCTGCAGAGGAAAAGCATCAATCTGGAAGGAAGGGGTGCTGGCACAGCAGGCTGGGACCTCTCCAGGCACTGCCTCCCAGGGTCACGGCTGGGAACCCCTGAGCCAGCACGTGAAATGATTGCTGGGGGTGAGGGAAAGGAGAAGTGCTGAAGGAAAGACAGCCACAGGGTGTATCTTGCCTTAAAGCTTCCCGGCAAGACCCGCTCCCGGCAATGGACGGCAGCTGCCCGTGGTTTCCGTGAAACAGCAGCAAGTGGTTGGCAGAAATCTTGAGCTCCTGTAAAGTCAATGGCTGAACTGCCCCAGGGTGCTGTGGAGCATGTCAGTCTCTGAGGAGCAGGGTGGGCCAGAAGTGGCTTCTGCTCTGTCGAGGAAGGTTTTTGGGTTTGATTAGAATAAGTTGCAAGATGAATGATGCTACAAATACAAATGTGAATACTCCAACCAGACGGACAGCCTAGCAAGAAGAATCACAGAGAAAAGACACTGCAACAGCAACGCTAACTTTCCTGTGTTGTCCTGCATTTGTAACTCGGGCATGGGAAGTTTTATCCATTTACTGCTTCCTTCAGAAATGTGAAGGAGCAAGCCACACTGTCCTGGTTATTGTGGCAGCTCCCTTTTCTGCTGCATTTCCCTGGGGCTTAGAGCTATTTCCTTACCCACTGTTTTCAGTCAGCCTCTCCGGATGCCTGTTACCTTGACAGCCCTTTTTTCTTTTATTTTCAGGAATTAAAAGGCATCAAAAGCTGTCCTCTCTCCCGAAAACAACTGTCACCAGAATTAACACAGCAGTCGGGCTGGTGATGAATGGTAATGACTCAGCCTCCGTTGCAGATGCACAAAGAGGAGCTGCTTTGATTCGTTCCCGTTTGCCACACCATCCCTTGACAGCAGCCTCACCTACGTTGCTCCCAGCATGATGTTCCTCCAGAGACCTGTCCCCCAGGGAAGCACAGTGCTCCTTCCCTCAAGCCAGGATAAATTAACACGGACAAAACCAGTCCACCTCACACAGATGCCCAGGTTGCCCCTCTCCCTGCTCCATCTTTACCTTTGGGGCAGCAGGATTTTGCACTGGCAGTTTGTGTGGCCATGTCTTTGCTGCTTACTGATTTCAACCATCAGCCTAACAAAGTGCCTTGCTCCCTGCTTTGTTTTGTAGCATATCTAGTGTTTTTCCCCTCTGTACCCACAAGAAGTATATTTTTCTCATTCTTGTTGAGCTGTTCTTTTCACCTGTTGGCTTAAAAAAGCACCACTCCACACCAAAAGAAAAAAAAAGCCCCCAATCAATTTTGCATCCACTGCAAAACTCTCACGTGCATATTTTTCATGTAACCACATCTGATGCTACTCTCAGAAAAAGCCACCACCCCTCTTCTAAGAACCTGTCAACAAAAAGTGGGGGAGCCTGGGGAAATGTCAAAAACAAGGGTGGATCAAGCAAAAGGAGACAACTTTTACAGCAGCTTCTTTAAATTACTCCAACCTTACTCTTCTTCCCCTGCAACTTAGTTTATTAGAATTTCTGATCCAGGAAAAACTCAAGTGTTCTGATGTTTTATCTTCAAATACAGGACTAAAAGCCATTCCTAATGAAAAAGAAGTGTAAAAAATGGTGCCATTTGGAAGTTTTGGGGTTGTTTTAATTCAACCCTACCCTAAATTACCAACACCTCCACAAGCAGCAGGAGAGATGAGCTGGCCATTTTCTGTGTCTGAAACAGCTCTGCCCTATTCACATCTCCTCCTGTTCAAGGAGATTCTCAAGATACAGATTCTCAAGTTGCGTGTCACAGGGGTAGTTAGTACCCTGCTTTGTTCTGAGGCTGTTTTATGAGTGAAAATTACATTTGGGGGGATAATCTACAGGGAAAACAAGGAGGGGAAAAAAGTGATAAATGAAGGGCAGATGACCCTGAGGTGGAGACACTATGAAAGAGAACCTAGAAAAAGGTGGCTGACCCTGGTCAGTTTGGGAAAGTGAGTGTTCACATGCATTTGGAGTACTTGTAAAAGTTTTGCTCTGGATATTGCTGCAGTGTGAGTTCTCCAGCAAAACATGGTCCTCAGAAACCTGATAAATAGAGTTACAATAACTTGTCTAGTTGTTAACTCATTTGCAAGTTACAGTGACTCCAGGGACTTAGATTATGTTTAGACAGTCTGTGTCAGTGTCTGACTGAGCTTAGAATAATTTTTTCTTTCCAACTCTTGGAACTTTTCGCACTTTTTTTGCCAAAAATCTAAGCACTTTTTTTTTTTTTTTTTTTTAAAGTAGAGATATTCAGTTCCAGAGAAAACCTGGGAGAATGTCTCCCTTTTACTGTCCAGAAGGAGAGTCAGCAGGCCGGGCCAGTAGAAGACATGACTCACTGCACACAGCTTCACAGACATTAGGAGCCCAGTGCACAAATCTTCACAAGGCTTTGAAATATACACCATGCATTTCGGAGAGCTGGAAAAAGGGCAGGAGGAGCCATTCACCTGGCAGAGAGGACAATAGTTCCTGAGGACCCCTGTACTACCTCAGCTCTTTGCTCAATTCCCCAGCAGACACATGCTGCAGGGAGCAGGAACCAGGGCACACGTGCTGTTGGTGCCCTGGTGAGTGGCATTTGTGTCCGTTCAGGTGTGACTCTGCAATCTACAACACCTCGCACATCCCACCAGCACATCAAAGGTGACTTTGGCTTCTTCCAAGACAGCCTTTTTTCATTCCAGTATCACCTGGCCTACTATCTTCTCATAGCATTTCAATTCAAAGGGAGGAGGCAAACCGTGCTGGATAAAACCCCTACAGAATTAATATAATCTTGAAAATTGTGCTCAGTTAAGTAGTTCCCAAGTGGTTCATTATCAAAAGATAAGAAAATGGTCAAGCATGATTTTCCAGGGCTCAGCCTTGGATCTGGTATTATTCAATATATACTTTAATATCCTAGATGATATTTAGTATCCCAGAATAGATATGATCACACTCATTACAATTGCAGATGCCAGGTTTCTCAGCATACAAACACTGGAGGACAGAATCAAAATTCCAGCTCATAGTGAAAAACTGGAGAGGCGCTCTGGAAACAATGCAAGAGAACGATCTGTGAAGTACTATGCTTCAGCAGGAATAATCCTTATAAATGCAGGCTGAGGGATGGCTACTTCAGTAGCCTGTTTTCAGAGAGGAGGCTGGAGGCAGCAAAAGGGGGTTCAGCACCCAAAACCAACAGACAGCTTGCCATCAGGTGTGATCAAAGGCTGAGACACAAAGTAATTCAGGCAGTGTTTGAGGTTAATAAGGCCTCTGCCAAGGCAGGACACAACTTTCAGACATCTCATTTCAAGGAGGATAGAGACTGTTTAGTGATGTTCCTGAGGGGAGCAACCAGACTGTTCTGAGGGCTAGGAAATGGGAAATTAAGGAAAAGATTGGGGAAACTGTAGCTTATTCATTTTGAGGGAGAGAGAACGAATACAGGAGATAAGAGCAGTACTCAAGCCCTCTTCTTCACCTTTGTTGTGAACAAGGTGTCATAAGGTGAGACTGCAGAATGGAGGAAGCAAATCAGGAGGCAGATTAGGTAGGAAACTAGCAGAAAATAGCAAGAAGCAAGTTAGGAAAAACCACCTTCCAACAGCCAAGACAGTGAAGCAGCAAAAGACAGTGCTTGGGTGAGTCACAGTGCTGCTTTAACCTACAAAGCACATCTAAGGCTTTTGAAGAACAGAGCGGAAAAGTAGCTATTGGGAATAACATAAGAATAGTTGATTCTGCCTTAGGGGAGGGCAGTGGGAGTAGGGGGTCTCTTGAGGTTAGACTCAGTGCTGTTTTGCTAGAGCAGCTATTGAGTAATTCTGGATTTCTACTTGTTAGATTTATTTCTCAGTGACACTTAGCCGAATGCTAAATTTTCCCACTGCTTGAGGGGTCCAGCACATTCCAGTGGCTCTTGATTGGGATGGGAATATTTTTGCTATTTCAAGCAATTTAAGTATCCCTACTACCTTTCTCATTCTGTAAGAAATCTTCATGTCTGCTTGCTTTCGCCTTCCCTCTTTCTTCCTAGTTCTTTTGTCACCTATTCCTCTGTAATCCAGGGAGGCCATTGTCATCAACAAAGAATAGAGGATGGATTTTTCATCCTTTGATGATTAAATCCCATGGGTTTCTCTCAGAAGTGCCTCAGATTGTTTCCATAAATTGTTAAAGAGAAGCAGTCTGCAAACCAACAACTATGCTCAGTCCTGCTAAGCGTCAAAACCTTATGTCTTACTAAAAGTTAGATATCAACTATTTAATGCTTTTATCAGTGTGAACAAATTCTAAAATTGACCCAAGAGGCTGAGACAATCTTCTAATGCCTATGCCAAAGCCACAAAACCATACCAGTTTTCTCTACCATAATTCTTGTTAATAATACTTCTTTTCTCCAATACTACCTTGGGTGTTGGAGGAAATACAGGCAGGAAAGTCATCTCATTGTTCAGCTGTGTGTCTTCCATCCCAGGCAAAAGATATTGCGAGGTGATTCACAACATTATTTTAGTAGCATTTCCAAAAAGATATGAGTTCCCTTTCTTTCCCTTTAGGTAGACTATTGGAAATGGAGTGAAAGCCCCAGGTAATTTATTTTAAACTCCCAGGTCACACTGTCAAACAAATGATGTCTGTGGATGAATACCTTTCCTTCACATTTATAAGTCTGCTTGTGGACTATTCAGTTTGGAGGCCTTTACTGATCTTCATTGTGTACACTGTGTTTCCAGCTTCTCCAGCTGCTGGAAGGAGTTCAGGAGCTGGCCTTCTCCCCTAGACTTTGCTTCTTCCAGCTCCAGCCAGCAGTGTTCTTTCTGCTGCTGGGAGATGGTTCTTGACAGAGCTGATCCCCGGGTATTTTGCAAGACAGTGTGGGGTTTTTTTCCTTTGCCAAAGGGATTTTTTTAAGACATTCTCCCATACTCCAGCAAACTGTGGGTGAGACGGGCAGCTTCAGTTGTGAGATGGCTCAGACCCTGCCTGGGGCTGCTCCCAAAGGAGCAAGCGTGTATTTCTCTCAGGCAGTCTGACTTAGCTGCTTCCATCTCCAGGACACTGCCAAGTCTCAGCATTTCCCCCCTGCCTACAACACATTCTTCTCATCAGTCCCTAAATTGCTATAAATTACTGTTTAACATCTCTCTTGCAGAGCACCACTCAGCAGGGACTAGTGGACATAAGGAATTGCTGCTGCAAATAATGCTGCAGGCAGGAATATGAAATTCAGGCAGTGTGAAGAGTGGATGCACAGACTCTAAGGGTATCAAAGCCCAGGAATTCCTTTGTTTGGGATCCCCCTGGCCTGCCAGCTTGAGCTGTTACTATGTCGCAGCACCACACTTAAATTAGTTAAAGAAGACAGATGTGTGGGACTTTGCTATGGGAAACTTAGGATTGAGGGGATAAGGGAAACTTGTCTGTGTGAGCGTGGTGTGTATGGAGTCAAATGGGGGACCCACAGGTTCAGAAGGGGCTTTGGTCTCAGCAGTTAAAAGTCTCAGTCTCAGACAGTGGGAGTGTGACTGTCAGAGCGGCATCTGAATGGTCAGATGGGAAAGTTTCATTAACACAGATTCTGTATCTCCAAGAGCTGAATCAGCCCTAAACCTCGAACTTGCTCTGTTTTGTAGGAAGGCATCACTTCACTGTAGCTCACACAGGTAATGGCAAAGATGGTGTAACATCAGCTTCACCAGTGAGGTGGTTTGGTTTCAAGCCTAGTCCATTTTCTGGGAAACTTTTGCTGATACTGGCCCTAACTTAGGTGCTATCTCCCAGGCTATGTTTCCCTGACTCCTGGTACCAGGGTCCCAGGGACTCTGAGCAGTTAATCCTAAATAGTGGCAATTTGGGCACTCAAGCTTTTGATCCTTCCCCAGTTCCAACCCATACACTGCAGGTGGCCATGGCACAGTCAGTAGTGGGGTTGTATTAAAACTGGAGCATCTTGGCTTTACAAAAACAAAGAGTGGTTGCTAAAGGATGGAAATGCTCTCATATTGCCTACTGTGCATGTGCCAGCAGAGAACACTTTTGTCAAGGACAAAAAAAGGTTAAATTGAGAGAGGCCTATTCCATTCTGTATTTCAGGTAGCCTTTTGAGAAATTGTTCTAAAAATGTCCCTGTTTTGTGCTTGCAGCCTCTTGGTACACTGGTAACACTCTGGAATGGAGTTCTCCGAATAATTGCAACAGCAGGATTTACTTCTCCTTTTTCTGAAGCCCTAGGAAAAAAGCATAGCTGAGAACGGAACCTGTGGTAAAGGAAATCTCACCGCAAGGCATCCCCGCCCTGTTTGCCTTCCTCCTTGAGCAAGTGCCACAGGGCATGTGCAGGGGCTCGATGTGCACAGGGCTGGTAATAGCTCTCCTGGAGGGATTGCTTCATTTTTGCTCCTACAAAGTAGGGCAGAAAAGAGGCATTTAAAAAAAAAAAAATTAGCACAGTGTCTCCCTTTTTGCAATTTGTTGAAGTGATCAGCAGCTCAGAAACAGTGTGATGATCACAGCAGACCTATTTGGCATTTTTGGGTTTGGTTGCTTTTAACTGAAGAGTAACAGCTCTCCCTTCCCTGCAAAGCACAGGGGGGTCAGTTGAAGGAATGTGGATTTGGGGCCCCTCAAAAGAAAGTAGCGAAGAGCCACATCCATATCTTTCAGGAAGAAATTCTGGCAGCTGGGTGGACAAACAATGATAGCACTTGTAGAGTATCTTAGAATGAGTCTGCAAACATTTGCATGCATCTGCAGTTCTCTACCCTGAAAAGATAGTTTAAAACAGGAAGCAAAGAGCAGCTTTTCCACCTTTAAATAGTGGCAGTTGTTGGCCATGGTATCCCAGACAAAGGGATACCATAGAAGGTACCTAAAACTCTCCACTGTCTGTACAAGGCCAGGATTTTGGGTCCCTCCTGCTGCATTGCTGCACTAACACTTAGCTGGCTCAGGGAAAGATCACCACCCACTGCATCAGTGATTCTTCAGCAGCCTTGATTTTGCTAATCAGCCTGTCTTTCATCCTGGCCTTGTTTGCTGAGAGAGCAACTTCAGAGAGAGCGGTACAACACAGAAAAGTAAAAATAGCGACAAGAGTTTCTGCAAAATGTGGCACTTCATGCAATTACTTTTCTTCCTGTTTGCATCTCCTGAATTTTCTTTTTCCTGCAAGTTTAACTCTTGTGTAGAGACCACACACACACATACTGAAGCTAGTGCAAGGCTCTTGTAAACAGCAGTGGACTGTGGAGTTAGTTTCTCACAGTAAACAAAAAAATGGCTCAGTCTGATGTTGATGAGTTTTAGTATTTTACACAACAGGCAATTCAGAAAAAATATTCATGGCTGATAGAAAATAACATAAGCCAGCCAAAAAGAAGGAAAACCGGAAACAAACAGCATATCCCTGTGGGCAGTATTCTAGGACAGGACAGTATTATGGTTGATCTAATAGCCTCGACACAGGTTTCAAAACTGCAGAAGAGACAAGAAACTGGTGATAACAAAGTAGTGATCTACACTGAATGACAAAGCATCTACTGTGGAAGACACACCAGCATGCCCTACTTCATGCTCTCTCCACAGAGTGCTACCAAAAAAACTGTGAAAAAACTTAGGGGTGAGGGGGAAGTATATTTTATCTCAATTTGACTTCATGTTGTCCACCCAGTTCTGGAGATGGGCGGAGAGATGATACTGCTCAGGGAGGGTGGCAGGATGGAGCAGCTGAGTGAGGACCGACCTGGTGAGTGGTGGTGGGCCTTGCCCAGGACACAGCAGCTCATCTTTGCCATCACTGTGGTGCGAGGCAGAGCCCCAGGAAGAGCCTCTCCCCACCTCTCACCGGGTGTCTGCCCCCTCCCACAGCACCCTTCCCTCCTGCCAGATCCTGGGCTGGTGTGCAGTGGGAATGGTACCCCTTCTCCCTGCTCCTCTGCAGAGTATGGCCAGGATGGGAATAAAATCAAAAGAAAAAAAGGATTTTTTTTTTTCCATCATGCATCTTAGCAACAGCACCTACACAAAGATCTAAGTATAAGATCTTTTACCCCCCACCTTCCCAAGCAATTAGCATGCTGAAATGCAGAAAGAAACAGGATGGCGATGTCAAAACTGACACGTAGGAAGACCATTTCCTTTTGCAAGGGTTTCACGGTGTGGACCAAGCTGGCTGAGAACAATTTCTGAACCTTTCTCCTCCCCGTGGAGAATTGCCTGTGCAGCAGCTTTGGTAACCCTCCAAAACCGCCTGCTTTTGGTGACTGGCACTCTCCTGGTAGCTGATGCCCAGAAGGTCTCACATTTTCAAAGTAAGAAACCCCAACCCCCATGGACTGCTCTCCAGTGAAACTAGGTTGCTTAAAACATCTGAGAAAGGTGGAAAAGGGAGGCTGCGTGTTTGAAGTAGATAGGCTGTCTTTTGGAGCAGAGCAGAGAAGAAAGGCAGCTGGTGACATATTCAGTGCAGCATTGGCTCCGTCTGAGCCTTCTTTTGTCGGCCAGATTTTAAATTAATCTCAATCTGGTCTCTGAATCTTGCTGGCAAGTTTTCTGGTAAATTTAAGACTTAGAAGAGACTAAAGAAAGATGCTGGGCAGACAAATCTATGTTAGGGTTTCCAGGTGTGGCCAGCATTGCCTGGGACGTTATTTGTGAAAATGGAGGCTGCTGTGGGAAACGTGGGGGGATCTCCTCCAGAGGCACACAGCTCCTCTGTGCAGGGGGAGCAGGCAAAGCCCCCTGGCTGAAACACAGCCAGGCCTATGCAGCTGGCCATGAACCAAACCTGGCTACTGCCACGAGCTGATATTCAGGGTTTGCATTTTGAATAAAGAGTTGAGTGTATCCAAGCCCTTTGGTTTTGCCGTGTTTGCCTTCCTGAAAGCAAATTATGATGCTTTTTTTCTCTTAGCATCTGAGCAATGCCATTTCCACCCAAAAAGTGCGCAGCTGATGAATGGAGCAGACAAGTCGCAGGGAGGATGTTGCTGGGGGCAGCAGGGAGCTGGAGGTGGTAGGGAAACACCTGAAGGAAACTCCTCATACATATATGAGCCTTCTCATACATGAAACCTCCATAGAGTTTTAATCTTTATTTCTTCGTGTTTACTGAGATTTGCCCTCTGAGTGCCTTGTCAGAGTCATAGCCTGATTCTTTTTCTACTCTCCTTGCACCACAAGGCTGGGACGCTGCCTAATGCCAGCTCACCCAAATGCCTCTTCCCAGAGGGCCCACTTGTCCCTGCGCCACACCTGGGGATTTGGGACTGACTAAAGCAAAGCAAAAGACCTTCTCTTGAAGGTTTTAATGAAATCCCCTCTGGTCTCCACTTGCTTCAGCATTTAGGTAAGCAATCCATCACCGCTGTGTTTGCAGGCCTAGCTCTGTCAGTGTGCCTGAATGTGGCTGTTTCCATTTTCAAGGCCAAAAGCAAACTTTTGAGGCGGGCGATAAACCTGCAGTTAAGACCTTAGAGTAGATTGTGTTTTAGAAAATGCAATAACTTGTGGAATGAATCACTAAATTTGAAGTTGTTAGATGATTTTTTTCCTTAGTGGTCAAGGTTAAGCATACCAAGAAAGAAACTCGGCGTGGGAGGATCACAAAATATGTTAACAGTGTAACAGCAACAGAAGGACTGACCCAGCCCTATGAGTTTGTAGATTTTACTTTCTTAATTGCTTTTTGAGGGTGAGGCCGAGCTGCCAGAGCAGCAATACACTGAGCCTTCAGCCCATGCTCTGCTGTTCCTTCATCTCTCACTTTCAGTCACAGTCAAGTGACTCTGCCTGGCCCTAATCAGCTTGAGCAAGCAGGGGTGAGGAATCCTTGCTTGCTCAAGCCCTCTTTTCTGGGAACAGGGAAGGCACAGCAAAGCTGTGTTGCACAGGACAGCCTCCATCTATCAGACCTGACTGCGGGTGAGCTCTCAGCTCTCAGTTGCTTGCTCCACAGCCCCCCAGCCGGAGCAAAGCCACCTGAGACAGGGACACGTGTTCCTCAGTGGCTGGCTCATGCTGGTGGAGAGGACTACTACAAGAGCTGGTGAGCTTCTGTGATCCAACCCCCAGCCCAGACTGCTCTTTGTTAGCTGGCCTTTCCTAACATATACATGACAGTAAAATAACATTAATTTAAAAAACTTGCACGAGCCAGAAGAAGGTCACCAAACCACTCCACTGCACACATTTGTCCCTTTGGGGATGGGAAGCAAGAATAAGGGGCTATGGCAGCTGCCAGTCACGGTGCCTGCCACGTCCCTGGAAGGTGCACTTGCCATAGGCATGAGCCCAGCTGGAAACCTCAGCAGAAAATTGAATACAGCTCCTTGCAGGCGTGCACAGTGCTCATTTAATGTGAATTTGAGGGAAGCCCATGGAGCAGAGCACTTTGCATAGGAGTACAGCCCATCCTGACCATCAGGGCTCTCTTTTATCTTCCAGGTCATAGCCAGTGCTCAGGAGATCCAGGCATACCCACTGTGGGCACTGCCCACTGCCCGTGGATAGCATCACCTCCTGATCTATGGGCAGGAAAGGCATCACAAAGCAGAGCTGGGCACTCCTCTTGCCTGAGCTGCGTTTAAGATGTGCTTTCTGTTCTCTAACAGAGAGAGGTTCCCAAGAGCACATAAATATATTATAAAGCAGCAGAACACTCAATAATTAATTTCCAGCAAGGAGGTTTTATTTCAACTGGAATGACATAAAAAGCCTTTTGGATTCTCACAGCCTATAAGTGAAAAGCTGAGGTGATTCAGTCCAAAGACTGTTGTGCATAAGGCTCAGACAACATGACCCAATCCCCATGCACTGACACCCTGACTCTATTTGGAAAAAATGCAATTTTCTGTGCAGAAAGTACAGAATACACCAAGCAGCAGATGCCTTTTCAGTCCTTTACTCTTATTTTGTAACTAGGAATGGTCTTCCAGGTCCTTCATTCTTTCAGCCAGACTTGCAGCATCCCAGAGGATCATCCCACTTGTTTCTACCAACAGTGAGCACTCTGCTCATATGTGGTGTTGCTCCCTTTTCCTATACAGTCAGCTGGTAGTCGGAAAATTGAGTGTTCAAAGTGTATTAAGGCAGGAATGGTTGATATATGGCATTGCTGCTACTTTGCAAGCTTTAGGAACGCTAAATAATTCCTTTGATGAATTACCCAAATACAAATGGAAGTTCATGAAGGATTCACTCTCTTGGGACAGCTGACTCAGGTAACTCTGGCTAGGGACAAATAACTCTTTTCACCAGCTCTTTGGGGGGCAGAAGGCAGTGAAGCAGCAGCTCTGCCTGTGTCAGGAAGATGCCTACATGCCACAGCTCCTTTAAGAGAACCAACAAAAGACATACGAGATTGGCTGAAAATACACAAAACCTTCATGTGCAAGGGCAGTGCTACAAAGCTGGTTACTATGAGCACTTTTCTGCATGCAAAGGTACATAGGATTCTCACTGAACGACTTACAAACTACTTACACTACATTTCACTCCTCATTTATTGCCTTTATTTGTTTCACTGCTCAAAACCCAACCTCAGATAAATTACTACCTCTACGCAGTGCATTAATTTTGTGACTGGGTTTTTTAGTGCTTCTACTCTGTTACTTTGTCTGTCATCCCTGGCAAGTCCTGCCACAGCAGTACAGCTCAGCATCAGGGTGATGGGGCAATGCACACAGCAACTCTTTCTTGAGCAGGCAGCACCTCCTTGCACCATCCCTCCTCGGCTCTGCCCCACCAGACCAGCTGCCAGCAGTAAGTTCCAGGGACAGACCCACTTGTCACCTGAGGGGCTGAGAGAGGCATGAGAAAGGTGAAACAGCCATGCAGCCCCCAGATCACAACCTAAAAATACCAATAAGACCCAGCTGCACTGGCTCCTGGTGCCACTGTTGAGGCTAAAGCCAGGGAGCTTTCATGTGAGGTTGGCATTCCCTCACCGATTTATCCAGCAGGTGTGGAAATTAAGGATGGAGAGGTTCTCTTTTTCTTTCTACAGCATGCTGTAATTAAAATGCAGTAATAAAGGCCTAAGTAGTGTGTGACTGTGAGCCAGCAGCTGGGCCGGTGCCTCAGAGCAAGGACTGAAGTGAGCTCATCCCCTGTGCCCAGCAAATCCCCCAGCAGCAGCATGGGGTGCGAGGTGCTCCTGCAGCACCAGCTGGGTCTCACTCCTGTTGTGTCTGGGATAGTTACAACAGCTTTTCTCCAGTTGCTCTCAGCCTGCTGATGTTTCTGATGGGAAGAAGCCACCTCTATTTCATATCAGCCTTCTGTGAATTTTTATGGCAGCTATCTTAGAACTCATTTCAGTAAGTTTCCTCAGATTTCTCGAGTCTGCAATGCTGTGTGTTCTTGTAATAAGGATGCCACTCATAGCTAGGAGCATTTTTCCTACATTATTTATTCATTATTCTGTGTGATGAATGTGGGATGTGTTATGAATCCATGGTAGGAGATGTGGAGGTAAACTCATTTGCTTTTAGGACTATGTGATTAAAAAGAGACTCTCTGCTTGCGTAGGCAATGAAGGTATTGAATTTCTCTTATCACCAAGATGGTGAAAAACTTGATTCCTTTCATTTCCTCCATCAAGGAAGCAATGACTGCCAGCATAAGCACATACAGTGTGATCCATTCAGAAGATACAGAGTTGCTAGACTAGATATGTTCTCATCACTTGCAAAACGAAGAGCCAGGAAGTAGGCATTTAAAGGATAACATCAAATATTTAGGAGATAAAATCTGCACAGAGTGTAAAATGAAAGATTTAATCTGAGTCTTACCTTAAAGAGCTGGGTTTGTTTTCCTGTCTACTATCTGCTGCTCAAATTCAAATGAAATGTTAGAAGATATTACATTTGGGTACACGCAATATGGAGTTGAAAATTTCCTGGTTCAGGAATGTTGTCACTCAGGGTTTTGTTTCTGTCTGTGACAGAAGTACAGGATTTAACAACCAGGTGAGATGGTCAGAAGTTTCATGCAGGTTTAAAAGGGGATAAATGAAGACACATCTTTTTGGTTTCTATGCAGTCCTACAGCCTCCACCCTACCCTTCCAACAAAATACCCCAAACCAAAAACCCACAAACCCCAGCCACTTGAAAAAACAGCCAGCCCTTTCTGAAAGTGAGCATGTGGCTGGCATTCAGGAACTGCAGGGTGACAGAGACGTAATAACAGGACTGGTGTTCTTTGGCAAGGAGGATATCTGCAGGCAGTACCAAGACTTTTGCCTGGGCATGGAATAAAGAACAAGAGATGGTGCTGGTCAGAGCACTGCCAGGACCTGCACAGGATCCCAAACCCATGGAGATGGGAGGAACAGTCAGATGGTAATGACCCAAACAGCCAAGAGACGGCAACAATTAGGCAGAAGGCAGTTCTTTGCCAGATGGCCAATGCACTCATGGCGATTCAGCAGTCAGTGGCAGTGGCCCTGGGAGGCACTGCAGGGATTGTGCACCAGTGTCCCAGGGTGAATGTGTGAATGTACTGCTGGGAGCATGGCTAGAAAATGCCCAGTGTGCCTCCACCACTTGCTCAGCCCTTCTGTGCTCAGCCCTGGGCTCTCCCGGTGCTCTTCACACCTCTGCCTGGGCCCCACAGCCCTGCTGTCACCTGCCCTGGGCAGAAACACACTCCCGGGGCCAAGGACTCAGTGGTAGCTGTTTTTGCCTAGAGCTTTCCTCTGCTTTGCTTGCATGGTTTCACTTCTGATCATGTTCACTATGTTCTCTTTAATGCATTGTGGCACTTTGTCTCTCAAAGTATTACTTGCACAGCTATTTTGCTGAGTATCTTAGTGCTGAGGAAAGAACTGGTACAGGAAGATCCGAGAGTATGGTGTCCTTTATTCAGTCGTGCCTGGAGGCTAGGAAGCCTCCAAGCTTCATATCCCAAGCTGCACAGAAACAGCTGCTTTCAGTGGCCTGATGCACCAAAAATCCATGCTGGCTGCTGGAGTTAGGGTGTCTCCTCTGCTCCCAAGCCGTGGACAGGCCAAGGAACCATCAGACACAAAACACTGTAGATCGAGCCTGAGACTCAAGCAAACACTAGTCCCACCAAGGGTAATGCACCACGCACACAGCTGTCAGCATTTTGGTTTTGGGCTAGCCTCCTGGCTTTTCCTGAGGGTAAGGATGAAGTCCTGGTCTCCCACACTCAGCTTTTGCCCCAAGCCCATCCTGGCACTTGCAGACACGGTGCAGGCCACAGACAGCAAACGAATACTTCAGCCAGAGCCTTCCAACAAGGTCCCAGTGACATTCGTCAGGGCAGTGCAGCAGTGCTGACAGCCGAGACAGCTGCTGTGTGAAGCCTCACAACCTACAGCAGTGAGGAGCAGGCAAGGCTGCCGAGGGTCGCAGAAGGATGGTGGCTCCATCCATCTCGGCTGCTTCCAGGGTAGCTTGTGGAAAGCTACAGCATCACACTCTGGATTGCAGCATCCACAACCACTGGGTATGAAACAGCCTTGTGGGTGCCAGCAGACTGAAGGTGGGTGGAGAAACAACTTTTCCTCTTATGGCTTTTGATATGGTAGGAAGGGAAGGACAGCAGAAGCAGTTGGGATATGTGTATCCTTAATCACCCCAGAGTAATTGGGAATTGATGGCTGGGAATTACACTATTAAAAGGAGGGAAATTTCAAGCTGTATGAGAAATAAAAGTATATTGGTATAGCTTTCTGAGCACAACTTTGCCAATGGAAATTCCCTCTCCTGCTAATGAATAGTGGGAGGGTTTTTTACTTTGGTGTCAGGAATTGAACTCTGAAGACAAATTTTCAATTGCTACACTTTGAAAGGATGCAAACAAAAAAAAATTCAACAAAAAAACCCAACAAAAGGACCCCCAGAAAGGCCCATGCTGGGAATCCAAAGCTGTACAACATTTTGGTATACAGCTAATAAATTTACCTAAGAATAGAAGACATAATTTTTCTTTTAAAAGGTCAAGTTTAACTAACACAAATATACCATGCTGGAGAGCAAGTGCAAATCCAATGAAATCGCTGTTAGCCAAACACCAGCTCCTACTGCCTGTGCAATCTCTTAATCTGGTTATGGGCTGGAAACAGGGTTTTCAGGAATACAGTTTAAAATTTGTAGATAAGTCATGGGGCTATAGAATTGCTGAAGCTGAGTGAGAAAGACCCACAGGTACTGCAGCTAAATCTGGATACATCTTTGCCAGATTTTTCCACTGAAGGAGAGGACAAAGAGAAAAAGGACAAAGAAGGAAGGAGTTCGAAGAGCTGGTTGTGTAGCATCAGCTAAATTAAGCCCCTGGCCCAGGTAAGCCTCAGCGTGTGTAGGAGGCCTGAGAGAGACACCTCCTGACAAAAAGAGATGCTGAAACCCTAAAAGAAGTTGTAGTTCGCTTGAAGGTGAACGTCTCTTTCTCAGAAAAGATCCCAAATAACTTTCTGACAAGACATTTTGTACCATTTCAGTGAAGTTAAGCAACTTACCAGTAGAGGCAGAAATGACCATCAGTTATAATTTCCTCTTGCTCTGAAAACTCTGGTCATGTGTGTAGCTGGTAGAACCCATTTCACCAGCAAACACTGAGCAGCCACCTAATTCCTTTGGAACAGGTTTACCCAAAAAGTTTTGTCATCAGACAAATCCATGGCAGTGAATGGAAGAGACTGATTTCTTGCTGAAGCTATTTGGCAAAATGTCCTCTCAGGGCAGAAGCTGAGCATGGTGCTGCAATTGCCAGGAGGTCACTGCCTGACAACAAGTTCTTTGCCACATGTAAAACACTTTACTCCTCCTGACAGTAAGTCAGTCTTCAAAGACCAGGAAAAATGTTTAAAGATGACACAATAAAATAAATACAAATTACTGCAGCTTGTGCTCAGTCTCCTTATGCAAATCCCAGGGTGTGTTCTACATCGCGTGCCCTCTCGTCACAAAATAAACCCTCAGCAACTTTCCTCATCAGCAGATTTTTGGCAATCCAGGGAAAATAAAGTGCACTAAAAACTGAGCATCACATTCATAGAGTAACTTAAGAGGAGAACACTTTGGTATTTTTGTTAATTTTTCTTTTAGCACAACAACAGCCTGACTGCAGATGCAGCACAGCCAGGTGGTGAGGACATCAGTCGATGATGATGGGGTCGGGGTCCTGGCCTGTGATGTGTGGCATGGAGCAGCCACATCTCCTCAGCAGGAGATGGTGTTTCTGCCTCCATCACCATTCCTGTGGCTTAGGCAGGAGGGGAGCATCTGGAAGCTCCCCTCCTGCTTCCTCCTGTGTCTTGCATGGCATCCATCCCCCCTTGGCACCACACTGGGAGCTGTTGCTGGCTGCTACCCTACATTGAATGGGGACGTTAGTTAAGGACAGAGGTACAAAGGAGGCCTAGAAAATTAAAACTGGGTTGGAAGAGACAGAATCACAAAACCACAGAATTGTTAGGGTTGGAAGGGACCTCTGGAGATCATCTACTCCAACCCCTCTGCCAAGGCAGTGTCACCTAGAACAGTTGACACAGGAACATGCCAAGGTGGGTTTGAGATGTCTCCAGAGAGGTGTCTCCACAACCTCCTTGGATAGCCTGTTCCACTCTCAATGTAAAGAAGCTCTTCCTCATGTTGAGGTGAAACTTCTTGGGATTCAGTTTACGGCCATTGCTCCTCGTCCTGTCGCTGGGCACCACTGAAAGGAGTCTGGCCCCATGCTCTTGGCAGCCGCCCTGGAGGTATTTACATGCATTAATGAGATCCCCCTTCAGTCTTCTCCAGACTAAACAGGCCCAGCTCCCACAGTCTCTTCTCATAAGAGAGATACTCCACACCCAAATCACCTTTGTGGCCTCCCCTGGACCCTCTCCAGTATCTCCTTGTCTTTGTTGTACTGAGGAGCCCAGAACTGGACACAGCACTGCAGATGTGGCCTCAGCAGGGCTGAGTAGATAGTAATGATCACCTCTCCCAACCTGTTGGCCACACTCTTCCTAATGCATCCTAGGATACCACTGGCCCTCCTGGCCACAAGGACATATTGCCAGCTCATTGTCATCCTGTCACTCACCAGGACTCCCACGTTCTTCTCTGCAGAGCTCCAGCAGGTCAGCCCCCAACCTGTGCTGGTACTTGGGGTTATTCCTCCCCAGGTACAGGACCCTGCACTTTCCCTTGCTGAACCTCATTAGAACATTTCTCTCCACCCAGCTGTCCAGCCTACAGATGTTACTCCAGACCTGCAGAAGTTATTTCTTCTGCTCCAAGGTGAGACCACTCTACAGAGATGTTGGCTAAATTGTTCCCTAAGACCTTGGGTTATGGGGATCTCAGCCTTTCTCAGCAGCCTGTCCTAGTGCTCTGTGGTCTCTGCCCTTAAAAAATATTGTCTAAAATCTAAGCCAGCTCTGATCTGCTGCGGTTGAAGACTAAACATTGATGGAGTGTTTACCTTTAGCAAATGAGTTGAATTTATGCACATTTTGAAGGAAATATATTGATTAGGGATTTTTTCCCCTTATTTCTCTTGAGAAAGATATTTAAGAAGCACTTACTTGCAATAATGTCAAGCCTTCCCTCTGAATTTTGTTGACAGCCACTTGTCGAAAGGACAACACAAGAGCAAAGATTGATTCAGGAAACAAAAATGTGTACTTGTCCAAAAGAGTTACGGTTTTGAGTATAACATCCCCTTTCTGAAGTTAACTGAATGCTGAGGTTTCATATCACACCCTCAGCCTTACAATAGAAATCTAGAGCAAATCTCTAGAGCAGAAACTGCTGGGTTTATGCCAAGGGGTGGATGCAATACGTTGGTCGGACGGGTTCACTGCAGGCTGGCTGGCTCTGGGACCCCAGCCAGGTAGGCAGCAGGATGATTGCCATGTGTGAGCAGCCCCCTTGATGAAATCAAGGCACAGCTGCTCCCAGTCCCCCAGCCCAGTGTGGCCTGGCACCCCACAAGCACCACTCCCTGACCCCAGTGCCCCTCTGTGCCCTGCAGGAGGCTCCTCCCACGTTGTCCTGTCCTGACCTCACAGCTGGGTCTGCACAAAAAAAACCCCAAATGAATCACACCTGATACTTGCTGCTGCCAGGAGGGGAAGTTTGGGATGCTTAAGTGTTGCTGTAGCCCCTGTGCTTGGCACTGGTTCAGCTGTGCTTGTAGCTGGCCACTCATGATAGCAAACATCTGATATCACGCTATACATGAGATGTAACAAGCACACAAGCTGCTAGGAGGTACAGGGCATGGCAGAGAGCAACCATGTCCAGACGAAGCAGTTTTCAGTCAGTCTTGGTGGGAAAATTCTGCTTGTACATGACATAGGAGGGCAGAACATATGCTATTTGTGGTGGGGAATGAATGGGTTAATTCAGCTGAATAACATCACGAATCAGCTGTTGCTGGTGGTTTTTGTAAGAAAAGGAAATACTTTACATAAGTAAAGGCTTACTAAAGCTAGTAATAAAGAAAATGGGAGACAGGGAGGTTCATATGTAAGCCAGCTCCCATTCAAGGATGTGCAGTGCCCAGCTGCAAGTGCTAGAGCTCTCCAAGTAAGTGCACGGAGATGATGCTATGTGGTGCTGCTTTCGCTATTTGCTGCTTAGAAATGTCTCACTGAGAAAATCAAGGCAAGTCGTAAAATAACAGTGAGTTGTTTATTTGCATGAGTGTCCCAGCAGGAGAGTGCTGGTTTGCATGCAATTTGAAATCCCAGGGAGGACGGGGTATAAACCGGGGAATGCTCATCCAAGACTGCAAAGTATGTTCCAGCAACCCTAGCAGCTCCCAGGGGAGAAAAACTCTCATAAATGAATGTTTTACTTGTCTCACTAGTATCACATGGAGTTTTTGACATGGGGTTTTTCTGTGCATTATCAAGATTTTGGCTGATGTAAAATGTTTCTTAAAGCTTTGTGAAAGCCATTCCTCCATGGCAATACGAGGAAGGATTCAGAATGTCTATTAGGACCCCACTGCTGCTGGCTTGCTTCACTGTGAAGCTCAGTTTCTGTAGGAGATGGGGATGGTTAGTCCTCACTAGCACATGGTATGGCAGAGCTACTGATGTCCAGCTGTGTTTGAGTATTTTCTTTAGCCTCTCATTCAGTGCCTGGTGGATCACGCAGTGCTCACCTTGCCATGGCAAAGTGTCATCAGCACTCTGGAGCAGCAAGCTCAGCTTCTCCCAAGGTAGGTAAATGAAGCACTCTGGGTTTACTCTCTGCTTTTGTCTGCCACCTTAGCACCTCACATTCCTGCTGGCTGCACGGGATGGTCAGAGTTGCCAAAGCTCTACTCCTGAAGCCAGTTTTCCATTGGTTTCTCAGCTAGTCTCTGCCCCCATCTGCCTCAGCATATCTACACAAGTACACTTTGTGCATAATGCATCATTTTGGTGTGTGAAGTGTTTCACTGATCCAGGATATGTCATGGATGTTCAGAGAGTCACACTAGGAGGTATACTTCCTATCTTGTATGCCAGTCCCTGCATTTAACTCAGGCTGTGGAAATAAGACTCATTCTCTGAGTGTGTGAGTGCAAATGAATCCCTGGATTACAGTACCTGAGTCTCACCAGGATGAATGTGCCTTCCATTGCCACACAATGTTCTGCTGTGAGAGCCTGGGTATCCAAGAAAGAGGGCAGAACAGCAAGCAGCTAAGAAGAGGTGTTTAAAAAAAAAAATCATCAAATATGTAATCATCCTAAAGTACACAGTGTTCTTCCCCATGAAGCAAGAAGAGCCCCAGGATCAGCATAAAGATTTGGGCTGTTACATGATGTTCTCCATCTTTGAATTAATCCGTGTGCCAGGAGCAAAGGCAGCGCAGCTGTGCCGGCGCTGCTGCGGGTGTTTCCAAGCTGTGTGGCTGGCAGGCACCGAGGGGAGTCGTCTTTAGCAGCACAGCTGAGGACTGAAGGCAAGCCTGTGTGAAGGCATCTCAAACCATCGACGCCCTCGCTACGCACGGCAGGCATTTCAACAAGCAGTGAAAAGCAGCTGCTGGGGGAACTCCCTCGGGACACCCCAGCTCTACAGAGAGCTTTCAGGAATCAGGAAAGGACATTTATTACCTATTTGTGCTATTGCATCATTTAGGGACACTAGTCAAAACTCCTTCTTTTTTATACCCGCATCAGCTTGGCTCTCTTCGCAGAACTTTGCAGCTTTCAGACAAGAAAATTCTAGGATTCTTTATTAAGGTTTATGCTCCAAGCCAGATAAAGTTAGAGGGGTCATCTTTATGTGTAATGTGAGGTATATTAAAGTTAGGGGAGCCAGATTCCCGCAGTTCAAACTGGAGCTACAAAATCTGTACCTCTCCTCAAACTGAATTTCTGGAGCAGCGCAGGTAACTTTTTGCTCAGTCTTCATTAAACAAAGAGAGCTTTGGACTCCCTGGCCCGTGTTCACAGATCTTGGATGTAACTGTATGTAATTTCTGACTGTGATAAAGAATCTTTAACGGTAAAAGGCACTACGGAAACACAACAGAGATAAGATCAAAATAACTTGAAATTGGAACGCTTGAAAACTTGGCAGAGAATCCGCTTAGGAAGTTTACATGGCAGGGAGGAGTGTGATCCCCCAAATGCTGGGGATTACATTTCCAAAATTACAGCAGGGATATGCAATAACAACTCCATAATATTTTGATTAGGAAGGAAGCAAATAACATACTGCAGGATGCTGCTGTCATAGTACACCCCTTGGCAACACCCTCTTTAAAGAAAAAAAAAAAAGGTGGGGAAAAAGGAAATCATCCCACTGCTTAAAGATAGATAGGGGTAGAAGTCAATGCTTGGATAAGGCATTTGCAGGCATTCCTTCCCTTACCACCATTTTCCTCTTTGAACCCATAAAGCAGAAATCAATGTTTACAAAAACCCAGTTGTAGCCAAGTAGAAAAACTCATCTTCAAATCTGCTGCAGCCAGTGACAGTTTCTTTCAGATCTAACTAGTCTAACAGGCTTTCCTCCCCTTTCATGTACATTCTCAAAGTTCTTCATTTCTGGTCAGTCTCATTAACTCAGCACACACCTTTCACTGGCTCCAGGCTCTCACACAGGGACACGCAGAGAGGAGAACTCAGTTATAATGATCACTTGTGATAGTTCTGGGGTTGAGGACATTTGAGACTGAGGCTGAAGATGCAGCTGTAGCAGGAACTGTGCTGGCTTTGTGGGCTGTCTTTTTCTTGAAACCGGGCTGTTAAAATAGCACTATCAGTTCCTCTCTCACGAGTGCCCCCCACATCACCTAAAATAGAAAAATGTCCCAAAGGCCATGTGTCTGCCCAGGGCACAGCAGGAAGCTGGTGTGCTATTCTTTCCAACACTGCAATATCAGCACTCTCTGCATCTGGGTTCTGTTTTCATCCTGCAGGGCCTTTCTAGATGCATGTCGTGACATATCTTAAACATTGAAAATGCCCTAATGTAGGTCCACAAAATATTTCCCAATGCTAGAGCGGGAAACAGAAGTCATAATTCTATTATTATTAAAAAAAATAAATGCAACTGAGAAATTGATTTCATAGCACACAATAACTCTGCCACATCTTATCCCAGTTAATCCCTTGATGTGACAGTTACCTATTTCTTGTCTGTATGATGGGGGCTAATGATTTAATCAGCCTTTTTCTGACTAGCATTCCCCATTACTCCATGGTTACAAGCCATGCTCTTCTCTTGAGATATCTAAAGGATTAGTATTGTTAGGATAAACTCTACAGTAGTACTCAACTCCCAGTACACATGACTTGGTTTTAGTCTGCTGTTTCCCACCTGAAGAAGAGCCAAAAACATGTGTTTAGCATTTTCAGTTATATCTGTAGGCTGAAAAGAGAAAGTCCCCTTCAGTCTTTTCTCACTGCAACTATTCATTTAATGCTTTGAACTTATTAACCAGCATCATTGTTAGCTCTGAGAAGTTTTAATGTGGGAGTGAGACTATGTCCTTCTCTTCTGCGAGGAGTCTTATTTCAGACAGAGCAACTACCTCACAGTGAGAGAACAGACTTGGAAGATGCTGAAATTAAGAAGAGCTGGGTTGTAATCCTGACCCCTCCGTTATACAGTTTATATAATTAGACATAATGACAAAGTTAGTACTTGGTATCTGGCATCCAGTCCTCCCACAGATCTCAGCAACACTGTGGATTAGTGGTTTTTCCAGGTTCTCCTCTCTAAGTATTCCTATTGCTAAATACTGAACATCAGCAGTTAGCAAGTAAAACCACACACAGATATCCGGCAGGAAGCCTTCCAATCCAAACCAAACATTTGGTCTTATTTTGGACACCTCAATACTGTCTTTTAGCCATAACTAATCTACTTGTAGTAGGTCACTAGATAATACACAGGTTACCAGATGTCTTTATATCATCCTCCAAAGTAAAAGAGGCTCCAAAGTTAATTTTACCACTCCTGAATCCCTCATGACTATTGCTGCAATGCTAATGAAGTGGCAGAGGGAACAAAGGGGAAGGAATATTTTCAGAATCACAAGAGTTGTTACAAACATAAGTTTAGGCACATAAAACAAAGTGAGTGAAGTGCAGTGGAAACCTACTACAAAGATCTCAAAAAGTGTTGTGAAATCAGAATTTCACCTTCTTGCTTGTGCTGTCCTCTGTGCTTGTGCATAATGGAAAGGCTAAAAAACCTAACACCAAACCCAAACGAAAAAGAACAAAGCCTGTTGACCTACAGTGCAGCTTTGGTGGAACCTGCCCTCCTCAGTCCACCAGCAGCACTGAGACTCAGACTACCCAAAGCTCCTCAAGGGTTATAGGCATCAATATTTTCACCAGTAAGCACATCCCCACAAAGTTTCACTACTGACTTCCAGAGAGGCACCTGAATATCTCAGCGCCTCTCAGACATGAGACCATTTTCAGTGCAGCAGCTGGGTCTCCCCAGGCAGTAGGAGGAGGCTCCTTCACAGGATAAAGCCATTTATACAGGCCTTACGGTGGTCCTGCCAACCCTGCTGTTGACACCAGCATTCATCTGCTCCCACAAAGAGCCCATTAATGGAGCTCAGTCAGGAAAACCTAAGCTACAGAACAATTTTCCCCGAGCAGCTGGGTCTTCTGGGTGGGTCGCTGGACTTGTAACACACGCACCAGCATGTGCGTATGGCACACGCGCAAAGCAGCTGTGCTACTTCATTATTCAACATTGACAGTTGTCAGGAATGCTGGTCCCACCTAAATCCTCTTGTAGCTCTGGGCTTTAATTAGCAACATGTCCAAAATACTTTGAGTGCTTCTGGAGGATAGCTATAGGTGCTTACAGACAATGCTGGATGGTGCCAGAAGCCTTGTCCTGTAAAGGGAAATGTAGCCGGGTGTTAATGAGTGTCACGGGTACTTAGGCTCACTCAAACAAGCTAACAAATTCATTTCTATCGACATCTCCAGTTATAGCTTCTCTGTGTATTTAACAAAGGAACGTCACTGGTAAAATAATGACAGAAAAAGACAGGACTTGCATTAAACTATTGTGGCTAATGAGCGTGAAATCAGGAACTGAAGATAATGAGACCAAAGTCAGCTTCCTCCAGATCATGCCAAACCTTGACTACAGTAATAAGGAGGTACAAATTGAACAAATGTGGAGTAGCACTATCGTGAATAACTCCAGCTGCATATCCCAGTGCATTTACTTTCCCCCTTTGTGTAAAGCTCTTCCCTATGCAGGACCAGGCCAGTCCTAACAGGAAGTCAGTGACCCTTTCGTGGTACCCAGTGCTGTTCACTGCTCTGCTTTGCTTCCCTCATGCTTTTTATCTTTTTCTGCCTTCTGAAAATGGGTGTTTGTAGGACATTAGCAGTCCCTGGGCAGTGGGCAGCTGCCTGCATGGGTACAGGGCTGGCACAGAGCATCCACACTGCAGCTAGCAGCAGTAGCCATGCTTCTGCTCTGTTGGGGAGCTGCTCTCTTATAAAAACCACAACTCTCAGAAAAACATCTCACGTGAGATGACAAATGCCTTCCTTATAGGCTGACACATTATCTGAACAAAAATACATTCATTTATCCTATCTTGCACTTTAATTTGATGTACTGCAGCATCCCAGCACAGCTTTTTTGGCTTCAGTTGATAATTGTGCTAATTTTTCCAGCTAAGTTAAGCTGTGTAATGCTTAGGGACAAAACCAGTCACATTATGATGTGTATTAGAGCAATGTCATACAAATATTATGAGCAAATCCCACTGCAATGATCATCAGCAGCCTTTCTTACAGCAAGCAAATAGGAAGGCATTGGAAACATGGCAGGAATTTTTTCTCTGCAGAGTCAGGAAAGAGAGCTGGAATTCATCCACCCAGGCACAGTAGCTTGGAGGCTCATTTTTGTAAGGCTGCTGATGGCTTGTCCTCCTGTCTTCCCCAAATGTGTTTCTCTAGACCCTATGTAATGGCTTGGGAAGAGCCTCACAAAGACAAACTTGTCCTTCTGAATTAGTGAGCAGGAGGTCACATTGTCTGTGAGGAGGTGGGCATGAGATTCGAGCCCAGCATGGGGTAAGCCTGTAAGGAAAGTGGTCTCAGTAGGAGCCAAACTTTGGTGATCCCTCTTGAGACCTATGGCTGAAAGAAGAGTCTGTGTAAGTTTTGAGAAGGATAGTTACCTTTCAATTGCTTGTTTCATGTCACTGCACAGGACATACACCTAACAGAGTGCAGAAACCCTGGCAATAACTGCAATGACTGCAGACAGAACAGGGTTTGGCTTCGTCTTAGAGAAGAGCTGGATCTCCTGTCAGTGGGCTTGAAACACAGGCTCCCTCAAAAGGGTCAACTGAGATTGTTGAGACTCAGTTGAGACTAAGGAGGTCACAGCAAGTTTAACCTTTGGCAGACAGAGCCGGATGTTTTAGTCCTTTGTCCCTTTATGGCCTCATCTAAACCAAGGATGGGAGAATTACACCACTCTCCCTCAGCTTCACACGGTGGTTTGTTTGTTTTGGGTTCTTTCACATTCAAGGACATAAATGCTGGACAAATTGTACCCAATTCTACATAATCTGGGGGTAGCTGAGCACCAAATATATCACACTGAAAGTCACAGCCCCTGGAGTACCTTATTCTCTACCCCCTCAAAGCGGGGAAACATTCCTTTGGGAGACTTTAGGATTTTGTGCCGCATCTTTGATGAACCAATTGCAAGTTCATCAGTGCGGGGAAAAAAATGAGTCCAGGTCTCTGGTGGGACTCACAGAGACTGGAAGGAAAAAGTGGCAGGTTTATCTCACAGGGCAGGGAGCGTGGACCACTCAATCCCTTGATTGTTTGCTGTTGAAAAAATGTGCCACCAAAGAGCCGTGACCACCAGACTTGCTCTATATTGTGTTAGTAATTCAAGTGGATTTAGCAGCACATGCAGGTTTATTATGCATGCAATTGATTTGCGTTTATTGAGCCTTATCCTGCTTCCAATTGGATACTTGCAATACCAACCTGCATATTTCTCTTCAGATATACCGTTTCTATGTGACTGAACAATTCTCATGAAGTAACTGAGACAAAAAAAGTGGCCTCATTTTTGGCACTTTCTATGGAGAGCTTGATTAGAGAGGTCTGGCATAAACAGCTCAGCATCTCTGCCCCAGCCACACTGTAATGTTTCCACACAAATGAAATCATAAGCTGGACACACATTTTTGCCTTGAAGGAATAAATGCCCCCCAAATACCATCTGCCACCACAGTAAGAGGGTTTTGAGCTTCTGCTTTTCAGTGACAGCAAGAGCAAAACCTGCAAAAGAAATGAAAAATCAGAGTAGAGAGCAATTTCAGGAGGGGGATTCTCCAGGGCTGTGCAGAAGGGCAGCTCCCCCATTCCTCTCCAGGGGGAGGTACAGCATCCCCAGGTCCCCCCCTGCCACGGGTGTGCCCACCAGAGCACCCTGCCAGCCCTCGGTGCACACAGCACGGCCACCTTGCTCACGCTACTGTCACACGCACACAGCAAGCCCATGCTGGAAAAAACTCAGGCTTAGAAGAGCCTTGAAATCTGGTTCTGCCACTGTTCGTTTTTTCTAAAGGAAATTATATTTAATGAAAACATCTGAGACACAAAGTACCTTGTTTTCATTTTAATTAGCAGTTATGGTTGCTAATTAAGGCAATACCAAAATACTTGTGTCATAGTACAGAGGTAATGCCCATATTTCTCTGTGCCAGGTAAACAAGATTATGATCTTCAGCCATAGTCCCAGAACAGATAACACTCTACTAATAATTTTTGCAGGGCTTAATTTAACATGTGTATGAGAGAGAAGAACTGTGTAGCTTTTGATATACAGTGAAGGACACCATGTCATATAAAGATGGAGGGAGAGATCACAACAGTCCCTTGTCCTAGAGCTGAAACACAATTACCCAAATAATCATCTTCAAGTGATCTCACATGCCTCACTTTCTATAGTTTTTTAAATCTTCTTTGTATGTTAAAATAGATACACTATCTTCTTTTTATATTATGTGTATTACACAAAAAGTATAATCTAGAATTCTGTTGGTATGAATTTTCTGTGCCTAGCACCTTCACACAGTGACATCTTTGACCATTTACCCAGGGAAGCACTCATTGAGCAAGACTTATTTCCTGCAACCAACTAAACAGTCTTTTTTTCTAAGAAGTAAAGAAGGCATATCCTCCACAAAAGCTAATTCATGCAGCATGACTCTTTGAATATATGGTCTAGCAATACACAAGTGTTGGAAGTAGCACAAAAGATCCTTGAAAACACTTCTAATTGATTAATTCAGCAGGGTAGCACCATGGAAATGATTGATTTTAGTCTACCAGACCTCCCTCTGACCTTTTTAGAGCCTCTGTTGGTGGGTACTTGAATGGAAAAAATTTAAATACAAATGGCAATGTAACAATAGCACCCAAATTCCCGTCATTTTAATATATCAAATTGACTGGAACAGGTTTAAGATGCCAGAAGGACCAAAGCTTTTTTTTAAATGTATCTTTAAAATAGTGAGAACTTTAATGTCAGTAGTAATGACTGATCTCAAATGACTGATCTGACTCACAAATAATACATGACTGTGTTCTTCTTAGCTAATGATGAGGTGTAACAAACCTGGTGATAATGACTATTAGAAAGGGTAGGAAAAAACGACTGTAGTATATTTTTTTGAGGTAATCAAGTTAGTTTCCTGTGTTGCAAACCAAACCACGGGCAGGTACCGTACCAATGCTTACTTAAACTGAAGCTGCCCTTAGTTTGCCAATCAATGTAAAAAAAGTAAATATCGTGGGCTGATATTTCTGCCACTCTTCTGGAGTTTGGGGACAGGTGATAGCTGCACTGAAGACATACAATAATGAAACACCAAAATGAGAGGGACTATTTCTGTTTGATCCATCAGACTTGACTCAGGCAGACTCCCACTCCAGCTCTGGCCCACCTTCAGAAACCATGCAGACCTGCTGCAAAGGGAAGTGTTTTTCCTGCTCTTCCTTTGGCTGGATAATGTTTGAACATAGTTCGTGGGTTTAGAAATAACCATGGTTTTTAGAAATAACCATTTCACTGTGCTTCCAGAGTACTCATGTAAAATATTGATGTGCTGATGACAGAGGAGGCGGGCAATGACTGTGAAGTAGACCCTTTCTCATGGGAGAAGGATCGCTGCTGTCTCCTGCCCTGAAGTAAACCTCTTCTTGATGAACTTACGGCCTTTTGGAAGCTCCTTGGCTTCCCTGGGCCCCTGTCCTGAGCCAGGTTTGTGGGGGTGACATGGATTTCACACACAGATGTCTGTGCACAGACAGGTGAGCAGTCGAGGGCTCAGCAGGACAAGCAGGACACATCCCAGTTCCAAGTCTGAGAGAAAAAGCAACCTTTGTCCTTCCTGACACCCAATCTGATGTTAAATACACATCATATGCTTGGTGGGACCTGCCTAGATTAGCAAGGGAAAGCATGCAAACTCATGCTCATCAAAGATATTCAGGTACCTTCTGCTGATATTTGCAAACAGATTTTGGGTTTTTGACATCTCTTGAGGGTCTAAACCCGCTACTGTGATTTCTCTTCACAGCTTCCACTGGTGGCTGGCTTTGACCAGCTCAGCTGTATTGTCAGACCCAAGCTGTGCCATCAGGACCTTCAACCGTGGAAAATGTCATAAACATGTTACAAGGTTTTTCTTCAAATGTCATGGTTGGAGCTTAGTCAGGCTGGCAGGGACTCAGTTTTACATGCATTTGTTTGTTTCAAAACCTACCAACTTGTTTCCTGCAATCTCAGCTCTGATTTATATATGTATTCAAAATCTCTTGCCCTTGTGACTGTAATGCAAACTGTGAAAATTATTCACGGAGTGTAACCAAGCAACATCTGCCCAAGTTACGAGCTGCTTGAGGAGGTGTCAGTACCGACATTCCCTGTCCTCTCTTCCCCACCCCACAGAAATGCACAGTGAAGAAGGGGAGAGTATAACTTTGTAAGCACCTAAAAACGTTTCCAAGCAAATGACCTAAGCAGAAAGCATTTCAGTTTGGAGTGAGGCGTGGCACCTCCTAGAGAAGTCCATCCTTCCCTTCCACTGGCTGGCCCACCAGCTAGGAGGGAGGCACAGCACGGCATGCTCACAGTCACCAGACTGTGAACCAGGCATCTCCTGTGGAAATTCCTCCCTGCACATTTGCTGCCTTTCTCTGTGGCTGTTGGTCACTGTGCAGGGAGGTCCACTACCTGGCAAAACGCTGTGATGCTTTTCTCCTCATCCTTTATCCCCTGACAGCTTACAGCTTTCTAACCGCTTGTCAGAGAGAGCCCAGGCTGGCTGGGCTGGGCTGATTAGCTCTGCATCCCACCTGCACATTGCACAGAAATGGGATTTTTCTGTGATCCTCCTTTAGGTCCCTCCCATTGGGAGCCCTGGGAGTACACTTCTCAGTATTCAGCAGGTAACCATCTTCTTGGTGCTCCAATAATTTAAATTTTTTTCCCAGTACAGGTGCATAGGAATCACCAGGAAAGTATGTGCCTGAGTCAAGCTCCCAAGTCAGTCCCTGTGATGCCTTTTCCTGGTCTTAAAATTAAGAGAGCTGAACACAGTTAAGAGGGAATAGGGTTTTACCTTGGTATTTATTTAAGGATCCTCAGGTGCGCTGAAATGCCCATCGAAATGCACCCCGAAGTCCCCACCGAAGAAAATGGCCACACACGATGTGATGTGTATACAATTATATGCCTTGCAAAAATTAGCATATCTATCAAAGATTCCCCAATGAGGGACTCGGGTGAGACCCCCCACCCAAAGGACCCTCCCCCTGGATGGGCCTATCTTTGTTTACAGAATGAGTTCTGGAGAGGACCTTGGTTTCTGGGGCTTTTAGAATGTTTAGTCTCTAAACTTAATGAAATACTAGGGCTAAGGTGAGTTACCGAACTTAAAGAATTATAACTATGTAAGGAATATAATAAGCTATATAAAAGAGGGTATAAAAGGGGTAAAAGAAAGGCAAAAAATCATCAAGGCATCACCTGTTAGCAGTCACACCAGCTCATGAGATTGCACAAAGGGCAATCGGAAATGGCTTAATCAAGCTTACTACCACAAGCACAGTGTTAATGAGCAATAAATAGTTTGCTCAAGAGCTGTGGGCTTACCTCATGTGTACAAAAAGGACTAATAGAATCACAGTTTTCATTACAGAGATATCATCAGCTAACACTCAGCATCAAGAAGATGGCAGTGGGGTTGAAACTAGGTCCCTTCCAACCCAAACCATTCCATGACTGAACCACAGAGTGGTCAGGCACTGGAACAGGCTCCTCAGGGAAGTGGTCACAGCACCAGCCTGACAGAGTTCAAGGAGTGCCTGGACAACGCTCTCAGGCACATGGTGTGACTCTTGGGGCTGTCCTGTCAGGGCTAGGAGTTGGACTTGATGATCCTTGTGGGTCCCTTCCAACTTGGGATATTCTACGATTCTATAATAAAATGTGGTAGATTCTCAATTCCAGCTGAAAAACTTGATGCAATGCTTCAATGTTTCTAAAGAGCATCTAAGTATATTAAAACACCCCCATATGCATGTGTAGGTAAAATATTAATTAGTTAAGTTTTAAATTACACTGGATTTATCCAGCACTCTTGCACTAGAAAAGCAAAGGAAATACAAGCAATTATAGGCAAACTGAATTGCTCTGTCTACATTCTTCTTAGAAGTTTATTTTTTTCTGCTTCAAGGTGATTTGACATTTTTGGGTTAGACTTTAGGAACTCAGTGCAAAAGCCTGGCTTTGTACTGCCGCTCCAAACCAGAAATGATTCAATTATGCATCAGCCCATCCCTTTCCCAAAACTAAACTCTCTCAGATACTGAACTCCCTTCAATACAGGTTTTAAATAGAAAGGGTAAGTAGGGTAAAGCTGGTTGTGGGAGTTACTTTATCTTCCATATTTTCCATAAGATGATTCCTCTGACCTGGCCAGACTCTGAGGTCCCTGTCTGTGTTTTCTGCTGCTGGGAGAGGCCAATCTTCTTGCACTCTGTGGATGATCAGGAGTGGGAAAGGGAGACACTTCTGCACTGCATAGCTCTCCTCCCTATCTGCTACCCTGTTGAGATTTGGTGAATGCAACAGAAGCTGCTTTAATATAAGGATTCAAATTTTATCTCACATTTTATATTAAATAAAAGGGCCTAGTTTCACTGAAGCATGGTTGTGTGAAAGCATTACATGACTGTTCATCTTATGCAAAAGTACATAACAGATACTCCTACTAAGCACTTTTGCAAACTTGGTTTGCAAAATAATTGCTATTATTTTACTGCAGACTTTTTCCTTGGTAATTGGAGTATGTTCATCTTTTAAAAAGTTTTGTCCTGGTGTTCTAACATCTGTATGTTAAAAACAAAACTGGAACTTTGAGCTTCATTCCTGTATTGTTTTAGAATATGCTAGTTTGCATGCAGAGAATTTACCCCAGCAATTTGATTTCAGCATCAGAGCAAGCAGTGTAACATTTTTGGAAGCGGAGAGCTTTCCTTGTCATGAACATGAAAGCACCTTTTGTTTAGGTATGGTGGGGAACAACAGATATGAAAATTAGAAGTGAAGAGCTCACTTCAAAAAAATTGGCAACTCTAAGTAAAGTGAAAAGTATTTTTCAATTTTAATAGCATGATAGTAGGATGTCACTGGAGGCCTGTATTCCTCCCAGAATTTGTGTGATGCATACTGATATTCCTTACAGCTGTTCATCACTTAGAAAATAGCTGCTTTCCATTATTTAATACAAGGCTTTACAAATACTTCTGCAACTTGGATTCTTCTCACGAGGAACACCCAGTTCTTGCAGAGGTACAAGAGTTCAGCTGTGGGCGACTGCAGCCCACGCTGGTTTTTGAAGGTGACTTGCAAAGAGGACTTCAGGATCCGGTGTCTTTCTTGGAAAGCTGCCACCAGCACTCAGAAGCTTTGAGAAATGCAACTTCTACCTATGGCACAGGATCATAATCCCCAAGGTATTAAAAACCATTTCATCATAAACACCATGCCACAGCATCTACACCAGTGACATATTTATCCTGCTTGGGTTTAAGTTTTCATGTGGCAAGGGCTAAATTTGGTTCTTTTTCATTTTTTAAAATATAAGTTATATGCTTTTATCTGGACTTCCCAAACCAGCTGCTCAGTGTAGTGACCACTCCATGCCTGGTGACTGTACTAATGCTTTTAAGGCTCTGAGGTGTTCTGTGCATTTCTTCTGCCCTGATGTCCTCCACTCTGCACAGGCGTAGCCTGTTCCTTCTCATCATTTGCTGTTTGCTTTCCAAGCTTAGTTTTCCAATATATCGCTCCTTACTCTGATCAAAAGGATTAACAGAGCTAAAAGGCTTAACAAAAGTAGCCATTTTTTTTGGCACAGGGTTGCTGGTGCCTGTGCTGTGGACACTATAACCACCCTGTTTAAATGACCAACTTTGGAACAGCTCATAATTATTATTTTCAGGTGACTGCTAAATCCTTACCTACTTTGTAAAAAAGTGTTTGAAACCCTCTTTAGAAGTTCACTGCAAGAGGGATTTATCTTGACTAATTTTATCCATGTAAAAGTTTTGAGACTAGATTAGGCCCATACAGTTCTCAGGGAGGAGAGGAGCAGGCATTGATATGGCAGTATAAAATACCAAGATTGCTCCATTCCCTTTGTCTTCAGAGCAGGAGCTGAGGGTGTTATGCTCAGATCTGGAGGTCATGCTGTGCCCTCTGCTTGGGAGAAGATGTTGTGGGGCAGTTCTCGTCTCCCCGAGGTAGTGCAAGGCTTACACTCCACCTCTAAGTACAGTCTAAGAGGGATTTAAATGACATTGGCCCCAGGCTCACTCAGGGATTTAATTCCTTTGGATTTATGTATGGGTTTTATTTTACCAAAGCTATTTGGCACAAGGCGTTAGGTAATGCAGCCTGCTCTGGAAATGTAGAGCTTGTGGGTTTTAAGAATGTTCAGAATGGTGAAGTCCTCATTTTATGAACGTAAGTGTTTTAATGTAAGGAAGAAGGGAAACATTTGGCTGTTGGGCAGTTATTTCCTTGCAGTGCCCCTGGTGTTTGGCAAGAGTAGTTCTATACTCAGGTGAAACTTAATCTTAAATTCCACCAAGTGCTGGGAGAAGGCTGGTGACTGAACACCTTCCTTTCATTCAGCAGTTGCCTCCTAAGGTCCAGGCATCCTTGACAAGGCTTCCCAGGACACCTGTAAGCTTGTGTTGTATGAGAGTGAGGAGCAGTAGTGCCATCCCAATAAGAGCTATTGCACCAGCACAATACCTCTTAACTGATGCTGAGTGTGAGACCTCTACCCTTCTGCATGAGAGTTTCCAGATTTGCTGATAATTCAGCTGAGAAGTGCTAAGGTTTTGTTGTATCCAGAAGGATGGCATGAAGGAGGCTTTATACGTTCAGCATATAATAATAAGGCAGAGTATAAGGGAGGACCTCCTCTAAAGGAAGAGGTAAAACACAACAAACAAAATAACTATTGCTCCTGGTTTAAGTTACCAAAGGTTTTGTCTGTTTTCCTCAGGTAATTGCAGTCCATTACCATTCCAAGGTAATTCCATTTCCTTGCAATTCTTACTATTGTTACCTGTGAATTATTGCATGTTATACAAACTCATCTACTACTTTTTTGTCACCAGCTGCCCTGCCAGGAGTCTGCTACAGACTCACCATTAAGTTCTCAGGTTCTCCAGTTGTAATGAATTATAACAAAAAAGTTCCACCTTTTCTGAAATGCACCAAAAAATGAATGGTCGAGGGGCAATACTAAGAAAAACAAAACAAACCATGCAAATGTTCCTGAGGTTGTTTTGAAAGACTTACTGATGTGAAATTCTCAGTACTTTAATCATTATTCAAAATGTACCTTGAATCCCATTATGATTTTCCAGTCACTGAAGGATCGAGTCTAAGCATTGCATGGGCACAGAATTAACAAAAGCTCTGTGGGAAGAGGTTTTTCACAGCCATGGCTCAATATTAGTCATACTTGCATATTCTTCTTTCCACACGTCAAAGGTCTGAGGAGACAAAGAGCTGTGCCTTGGACGGTTTTGAAATCCATCAATCTCCACTGGTCCTGAAAGGACCCCTCTGAGGAAAGGGTTTTTGCCCACACAAGTATCACAGCACTTCAAGGGGCACACGCCTCCAGGTACGTAACACTATGTTTCCAAAGAACATTTCCCTGAGGTAAGAAGAAAAGTACAGCTCTTGTATCCAGTATTGCACACAGTCTAGTCCTTTGCAGGAAAACAATCTCCTTCTCTCTTTCCAAAATAAAGCATAACTTAAAATTACATTATTACCAAGAATGAGTAGGATAAACAGCACACTTTTTTTTTATTGCCATGTAAGTGTACTTTAAATCCAGGCTCGTCTATTAGCTTATAAATTATTTCCAGGTATGAATATAAATATTCTTACCTGCTTTCCCTAATACCAGTGACTCATATGTTGGAGTTTATTTCTATAAACCAATTGCACATACCACAAAATAAGGTAAATTTTCATATTGTGAGGCTATGCAGTTCATATACAAACTATGCTTTGATATTTTTCTTTTACACATGACATTTTTGCTCCTGGTTTCTTTCTTTTCTCAGATTTTTCGTGGCAATTGATTTTTTTTCAGTTGGAAACAAACTGAAATACAAAGCAGACCTTTTCCTGCCTAAATTGCACTGCCAGTTTGGATCAGAAATAATAAAGGACTCTTCACAACATTACTTTAGTAGGTCTTGCTGGTGAGGAGAAAATGTGCCTAACGATGAATGCTTAACGAGATTTGATTAAAGCTTGCCATCGATTCCTTGCCCTAAATGTTACAGGTTGGGAAAGTACATTAGCACCAGAGGATACAGCCTTTTAGGCCCACCCTTGAATGATTAACACTATGGCTGGATCCTAGATACCTGGCAGCACTCCAGGATGAGTTTATACTGATGACAGTCAGTGCTTGCAAGGGCTGGACCGAGACATGGACCTGGACCCAGACCAGAACCAGAACCAGAACCAGAACCAAACCCATCACAGTGCCGTGGGTTGCCAGTGCTCATGGGGTGAGCACGTGGACAGACACCCTGTGTCTTGCCCCACAGCCCCAGCTGGGGTTATGGCTCTAAGCAAGTCACTAAATATTTCTGCTGTGGCTTCTCCAGCTCTTGCCCTTTACCAAATGCTTTCAGCAATATGTGAAGAGGTACAGACAGGCCCAACCCTGCAGAATTGCAGAGACCACTCACAACCAGAGACATTGCAGCCTCTGAGTATTGGGCTGGCATGGCAAGCCAGCAAAAGCCATCCAAAACAGCCCTCAGCCACACAGCCAGCAGAATTTCCCTATTTGCTGTCCTGTTTCAGGGACATTCAAACCTTTCTCTCGGTGTGAACTCTAAGGTTTTCTGTGCAAACCCCATCTGCTAAGGTTCAGGAAAACCCAGAGAACCTCCTCCCCACAGATCCCCAGGGTTTTAACATGTATTGGTAGCCAGAAGCCAAGTACATTTTTGGGGAGTAGCAGCAAACAGCTGCTTTTCAGACTCTTCACAAAACAGCTTTAAGACTTGCTCCATGCAGTTATTACTAACATGATCCAAGCTCAGCTTCCAGCCTTGGCATGAGCAGCACCTATTAGCTTGTTTTCCTAAGGAAACATTATGCACAGTGATCATTAATACTTTTTAACCCACTGGCCAGCTTCAGTCAAACCTAGCAGCCAGGCAGCAGTCTTGGAGACCCCAAGTCCCTACAAGGTTCATGAACCATATGTGTGGCTGGGACACTGGAAATGAAAGGAAAAGCAGGCCAACCAGTGAGACTGAGATGCTGTGGATGACCTGCTCCAGGAAAGCTTCACAGTGTTTTTCCATCAGCATGGACGCAGGAGTGTCCAGATTTCAGTATTTCCAGTGTAATTTTTTTACAGAGGTATCGTGAACTTACACTCTCTGTCCAATGTCTCTCTGTTGGAAGCAGCCCTTGCTGCGAGGTGAAAACAGAGAATTAATTTTGTGAATGTCAGAAGCCTCTCAGAGGGCTTCTCTGGTGCCAGCTGCAGTTGCTTCCCCTTGGTTGGAGGGACAGCCACATCCAGCCAGGCAGTGAGGAAAAGGAGGAAACTATTGCTCTCTATTTGAAAACGTGCCTTTGTTCAAAGCAGTGTTTTTGCCATGAGCACACGTGCCTGCAGGGAGCTTCCTTCAGGGACTCAGCTGTAAAATGAGGCCACAAGGGCAGGCACAGAAGGACTGCAGAGTCCCTCGGCTGTTTCTCTGAATGGCTGCCTTAACAAGGAGGTACAATGACAGCCTGTCCTCACAGAGACTTCAAAAACCAGCCAGCAGCAGCTTCCTCACTAGATTTTTTTCTTTTTTAAATTCTAAACTGCACATTTTTAAACAGAAGATTAGCATGTCTCCTGTAATAGCAGGAGTTTGCTGCAGTGCCTCAGCAGAAGGCAGCTAAAGAGGACAAACTGAATCTGTACACAAGGAATTTTGAGTGAGCAGTTCTTCCTCAGGACTGGACTCAGCACAGATCACAGAAAGCTGTGCTTCTTCACTGATGCGGGCTAAAGAAACCTAATTAAAGATGCCAGAAGTTATTTCTAGTAACAAAGCCAACAAACACTTGTCTGAGTGATTAGCATTTTTCAGACTCATTAACAAATAAAAATAAAAAAATCTTAAGCCCTTTCTTTTGGTTCAGTGCTGCAATGTTTCCCTAAGGCAGAGGCCAGCTAAAAAGAGGGGCTGTGAGAGATGTGCAAAGATAGTACCATTGTCAACCAAAGAAACCTCCTTCAATTATTCAGAGCATCTGCTGTTCTCAAATTTCTCGTTCTTAGAGCTCCAGCTAAGTGGTGCATTTGGCAGTAGTTCTTATTAACTCAGTGGACAGCACAAGTAAGGAACATATGTATTCACAAGATAATTAATGCTCAAAGCGAATATTGTGGCAAGACGTTTCAATACACATTTGCAAACTATCTGCCAAATACATATTTTTGAAGAGCAGGGAACTTCATATGGAAAACGTGAACGTAATCCTAAGCAGACAGGAAACAAGACTGTTTCTATTTTTCTACTTCATTAACAGCCAGAAAGTTGACCAAAATACTCACAAAGGTGCAAGCATTCAAAACCAGTGAACAGGGCGTACAGTCAACTGACAACTAGGAAAATCAGCCTTTCTGACATCTACCAGTAATATTTTGCATCTGAAAGGCACACTGGAGTTGAATTCATGGCAAAGCAATATGTAAGAAGGTAGCTGTGAGAGTTTCCTGTCTATACTGCCATGCTATGAGTTAGAAAAATTCAAACAGACCTTTTTATCTTCATGGCTAAACTAGGATACTGAAATGACATGAACTTGATGCAGAGTTGACAGACAGCATGCTCATTTTATCATATTAATCCTTTTGCAGTGTATTCCTAACGGCATTCTCATTCCAAGATCCCTTTTACAATAGATCACCTTGATGGGAGAAAGGATGCTTCATTTGGCTGGCCAACCCAGCCCATCCTCCCAAGCCACTGCATTGCATCTCCTCAGGAGTGATTAGACACTGCTGTTGACTGAACCAAAGAAATCCCCTCTGTTTCCTCAGTTGTCACAGACACGATACCCTTTTTCTGGGTCTCTGCAGAACTGCTGGCAGCATTTCTTTCCAAGGTGCCAGCTGAAAGGGAGCCTGAATAAATCAGCTAGAAGTGGCTGGATCTCCATATATATGGTCTGTCAGGAAACGCAAGCAAACTACCTCCAGTAAAACCGTGGTGAAGTGGTGAATAATATACCTCAGCAACTTGCAGTAAGGCGATATATACATTTATATACATACATGTGTTTGTATATATAGACACACACATAGATACATCAGGGATGTGCATGGTTTCTAACCACACAAAGGAGTGGTCAGGTTCAGAGTGTTGTCTGCACTATGATACTTCACGAACCACCGATCTCGTTATGTTCCTTTCAATCAAAGTTTTTTTGATTCCCGTAGCTGGTCAAAAAAAGAAGAGTGGGTATTATTGTGCATTTTTCCTTATTCCCCTTTCACCCCACAAACCATCCCGTCTTAAAACTCTCTTAGAAAAGTGAAAAAGTGCTCAGCCGTGTTAGGAAGGGGCCCTTTCAAGCCATGCCGTGCGCAAGACGGTCCCCAGGCGCAGGCCTCCGCTCAGCCGGGGCTCATGGGGACACACAGCCATGGCCGTGCCCTCAGCAGCCAAGCTCAGAGTCCCGGACCTGGGGAGGGCAGGTGGGCTCAGCCCCCCCGCAAGGCCTCGCTCCGTGGCGGTGGGATGGGCGCCGAGGGCACAGGCAAGGGGGTGGGAAAGGGGGAAGGTGCGCGGAGGGACGAGACGCGACACTTACTGCAGAAGTGCCTCCTCCTGACCCTGCAGCGCCTCAGCCGCGTCCGCACCCAGTGCAGGCACGGCGACAGGTCCATGGCTCCAGGGGCCGCCCGTGCCCGCGGCCACCCGGCGCGGCCCGCTCCCCGCCGGGCAAACCTGCGGCAGCCCCCGGCCACCCTCCGGGCCGCCGGCAGGATGCGGCGGGCTGCCGCCGAGGCCCTGCCGTCCCTTTGTCGCCATGCCATGTTTTATGCATGAAGGTAATTTCATCCTGATTCTCCGCGCCTGGTGTCTACGTGAGCTCCTGCGACGTGGAGGAGCCACAGCATCAGTCCCTGGGGAGGGCGAGCTGACGGGGAGGCGAGGAGCCAGCATCCCTCCTGGGGCGGGGGAAGGTGCCCATCGCAGAACGGGGCCTTTCCCAGCCTCTGCGGAGTGGGCTGAAGTTTACACGTGTGTAAGCCTGCAGGTGCTGCGCTGCGGGGACGCTGGAACGAGGAGAGATCCGAAGATACCAGGGAGCCCTGCAGACACCCATGTGCACTCTGGTCACAAAATCATGGCCTGCATTTGAAACCTCAACCCTGCTGCTGCCTTGTGAGGAAACAGGAGCATTTGAGGGCAATACAGCTTTAGCAAGTCCATGTCAGTGCTGCACTGGTAGGGGTGGTCGGCATTTCTCACATTCTAATTTCACTGTTGTTATATACAGTAATTCCCAGAGTGCTTCTCACAACACTGTCACTGCTGCCTGAGGTGCTTCTCTTATAACCTATCTAAAAGGCCCCTTCTTCAATGAGTTCACACAACCACAGAATTTCACAGAATAATCTGAGCTGGAAGGGATCCACAAGGATCACTAAGTCCAACTCCAGGCCCTACACAGGGGTTATCAAGTCCAACTTCCAGCCCTGCACAGAACTATCCCCAAGAGTCACACCATGTGCCTAAGAGTATTGCCTAAACACTTCTTGAACTGTGTCAGGCTCGTGCTGTGAGCACTTCTCTGGGGAGCCTGTTCCAGTGCCCAACCCCCTTCTGGGTGAAGAACCTTTTCCTAATATCCAATCTAAACCTCCCCTGACAGAACTTCAGGCCATTCCCTCAGGTCCTGTCACTGGTCCTGTCACAGAGAAGAGATCAATGTTTGTCCCTCCTCTTCCCCTCATGAGGAAGCGGTACACTGCAATGAGGTCTGTCCTCAGTCTCCTCTTCCTCAGGCTGAACAGACCCAGTGACCTCAGCCGCTCATCATACAACTTCCCCTCGAGGCCCTTCACCATCTTCATTGCCCTCATTTGGACGCTCTCTAATAGTTTAATATCTTTTTTATCTTGTGGCACCAAACCTGCCCCCAGCACTCAAGCTGAGGCCGCCCCAGTGCAGAGCAGAGCGGGACAATCCCCTCCCTTGCCCGGCTGGCAATGCTGTGCCTGATGCCCCCCAGGACACACTTGGCCCTCCTGGCTGCCAGGGTACTGCTGACTCAGATTCAGCTTGCCATCGACCAGGACCCCCAGGTCCCTTTCTGCAGCACTGCTTTCCACCATCTCATTCCCCAGTCTGTCCGTACATTTGGCAATTTAGGCCCTGGTCTCATACCTTTAAGCTTTGCCTCAACAAATACATTTGTGGAGTTTACTTTAAATGTTCCCTGTGTCACAAGAAAGAGGTTACCACACACATACACACACATACTGCACACCCTTTACCAGGCAAGAGCAAATGTAAGACGTGGACCTGGAGTACACAGGCTGTGTTGCAAATGTATAGGCTGTAGGCTACCCAGCGAGATTCCTGAAGCTGTTCCCTTGCCACATGCAGCTGAGACCACTGAAGGCTGGACTCGAGGACAGCAAGCCCTGCCACATGCGCCAGTGTAACCGGAGAGTGGTGGATGGCCAGGTTTCAAGTTTCCTTGCCATTTGAATCTCACAGTAGGGTCATGCAAAGGGCCGTCGTTGATTTTTTGCTCTTGACATAGGCAGGTAAATCTTGTGCTCTCATTGTAATGAGAGGTAAAACCCAGCCTTTGAGCTTCATTTTAAAGCTCTTTTGATTAGTCCTGATCTGGACTAAATGTAGCATTTTGAATCCCTGTTGGGAATATGAAAAAACTCGGTGTTATTTGCCCCTGAAGGTTGGATTAAAGCCCAGGCGTAGCTCATCCACACTGAGAGTTCACACCGGATTCTGCATGACAACCCCAAGCAGCCTAGAGATTTAAAAGCAAACCCACAAATCACTGTCAAATCAAGATATGAAATTCCACAGGCACTCATTACATTTTGCCAAGCAACAGTCAGGTCAGATTATTCATTTGGAGCTGATCAGAAACGAAAGTAATGGATGGTGCAGAAACCCTTTGAAAAATATGAAGAATCCACGTTGAGTCTTGTGTCACTGTGCATTTGGAGGCTGGCCAGAGTGAATTGGTCGCATACTGTGGTGGGCAACACTGCTGGCATAACAGGGAGAAGCTGACCCTGGTTATGTTCCCCACAGACTTGCTTCCAGTATTTCAATGGGCACCATCACCTATTTCTCCTTCCATCAAGAAGGATTCATCCTGTGATGCTTAGGTCTGCTGAAAGCATGGCTGTACCAGGGTGAAAGGGATTCCCGGATCACCATGACCAGCTTCAGCTGCTTTGACAATCCCAGCGTATTTCTGGTCTTTAATAAATTGTATTTCAGAATTAGGCTTCCTGTCCTCTTTTACTTGAGGAAGAAAGAAATAGGAGTGGAGGGGACTTTAGGTGGTGAAAAATCACTTCTTGATTAGAATTCAGTGCAGCTGTGATCTCAGTGTCATCAGTTACTTGCACTGATGCTGATGCACATAATTTACAGCAATAAATGAGATATAACAGCAGGTATGTGTGGGCTGGAAGTAGAAATTAGATCTGAAATGAGAAAGGTATGACGACTTTGGTGTATTTTATGCTTTAATAGTGCTTATAATTGTCTTTTTAGAACCATACTGACAAATAGAATAATGTAAGAGATGGGCTAGGTAGGATTCAATTTTGCTTGTTTAGGGAAAATACATTACAGTGACAAGTATATTTGTGCTGATGATAGCTTGTTTTCTTCAGTGTTTGGTGTTTGTCCTCCTCCCTTTTTTTTTCTTTTTTAAACACAAACACACCTAAGCGTAGAACTAGCTATTTGTAGATGTGTTTTTACCTTAGAGTAGGCAGAAGTCATAATTTTTACACTTGGCTGGTTCCAATTCAGTATTATTTTTTTCATAACATTCTGTGTGATTCGCGTGCAGTTCTCTGGCACCAGAGTGCAAAGGAGAAATTCAGAAACGCTTAATTACGCACATCATTTTTGACACCACCACCCCTTCAATTTTCCTCCAGTAGATGAATGATGACATGTCAGAGTCACAAGGCAGGGCACTCAGTACATGTGTCTTTCTGCATTTTCCTTTAAAACCTTGGTGGAGAGGAAGAGACATGCAGTTGCACAGGAGAAACAGGAACTGTTGAGCCGGTTCGCACCCAGTCATTGTGCTCCTGGAACTCCAGCCTACAAGAAAAACCTTGGCAACAGCTAATGAAGGCATCAGCCAACAAAGGCAACATCTTTTAGTCCTCACAGAGTTCCTAAGGTTAAATATAACTGCTCAATCTGATGCTCGCTGTTGACCTCCCAGTGCAATATGGTTGTCTAGCAGCTGCTGCTATTCCTCTAGACCTCCTGCAGATCATGACTACCACAAACTGGTGCCTCAAGCCCTGACATGTGGCTCTACTATTTTCTCCCTTAACATGCTGCTGGTAAACACAGTTCACGAAACCTTTTCCTCAGCAGAAGGGATCTGTTGTGGGGTTATGTTCCCCCAACCCTCTAAAAGGCTTTGCGGTGCTCTGACTGCAATATAAGCAAGAACTTTTCAAGTTAGCAAACCACAACCCTGCTAAATGTCAGAGTGTTGTACTTTGGCATGCCAAATTTCTATTTTGTTGTACACTGGTATTCAACCTTGTTTAATAATTGAAAGCAGTTGATGTAATGATGTTAGTGGATGTCAAGAGTACACAGTGCAGTCTGGGATGGCATAAGGAGCATTTCAGAGAAAGCTTCCACTTAAGCCCCTCACTCCGTGTGCTTCAGTGCAATGATTCAGTTCAATCACTGGCTAGCAGGGTTTATAAATACTGCAGGGCGGCGCGGGGGGAAAGGCAGGATTGCTGTGTGAGGATACAACCCTGGCCGCTCAGATCCCATGCGGCAGAGCAGTGCAGTGCTCTTCTTGTGCCACCTACTGACCAGTTCCTCCTAGCTTTCAATTCGGAAACTGAACATTTTCCAGTTTATTTTTAAATGCAAGTGTTGCATGATGTTGGATTTTGCCCAAGCAATTAATAGCTAGTGAATACACACAGTCTTCATGCCTTGATAACAATGCTGTAATTTAGAGCTGAACCACCCTATCCTGCACTAGCTGGCTCAGTGCGAGGAGAATGGGATGGGATGGGATGGGATGCTCTGTGTTATCCAGCATGTCAGGTCCAACAATGCTTTCCCTCTTGAAACACCCCGCTGAAATCATTATGATTGCCTGAATGTTCAAAATCAGAAGCTACCTGGAAGGTTTGCCCTCTGTCCATAAGTGCTTTCTGGGACATGGCTGAGCTATGGCAAGGGGTTGACCTCTCATTCCCATATCAGGGAGTGGTACTGAAATGCAGCCTTCAGGTCCTCACGCATCCTGTGTATTAATAGAGAAGCACTTTTCTTTTGGCTGTCCAACCCCCTGAAATTTGGAACTACCCTGCAGAATTATGACAATACTTTCAACTTTTTTTTTGTTAAAAGTTGAGGCAATGGCTAAATGGAGGTGTGTTCCCCTTTGAACATTTCTGAAATGCTTAAAAGTGGAAAACGCATACCCTGTTCCTGTGTAGGTTTAGCTGTAAGACTGCCCATTTCATTTATCTTGGGTAGGTAGTGTTGGCCTAACACTGTGAGTTGCTCAGCCAGTGGGGAAACAGGGGCTTTAACATTTGAAGTAGGCTCAGTATGAGTATTGCTCTGCAAATGTTTGTGATAGTCACTGTCTTCCTCACTCTGGCTGTGGCAGTTCTTCTGAAGGCTTCAGTTAAAAAGAGAGATTCCAGCCCTCATCAAGAGCTGACTGAAACCTGTAAGGAGTAGCATATTGATAGGACAAGGCTGGGATAGGGAATTTTTTATGACTGTGGCATCAGTAAGTAATTTCTCCACAACAGTACCATCAGAAGACTGTGCAGGCTGCAGTAGGTGCCCTGCCAGAGCAGGTGGGTGTTGTTCTAGAGCTTCTCACAAGGAAAAGTGCGGTCAGAATGACACTCTTTTCTACACAGGATTTTAAATGACCACTTTGCTCTGGGGCCAAAGCAGCCTTGACCAGGCCAAGGCGTGATGCTGGAGAAATTGCTTCCAGCTGCATTTTTTACCTCCCACTTGTGCTCTCCTCCAGCTGCACATTTCAGTGGGGCTATGACCTCAATGTGTATTTTAAAAAATATGTGGAAAATAAGCTTTCCGTTTTCTGTGTTGCTAAATGGCTGCCTCTTGCAACTCTTTATTAAATGGGAAGATATGAGAGGCTTATTCACCCTATACTAAAAGCATGATGTAGATTTCACACACTCTTTAAAAGGGATGACAAAGATAAATTTTGTATTTGGGGACACAATATTTTCTTTCTAATTATTTAAAGTTCAGTATGTGATCTTAATTAATGCTTTCTTCTTGCATTTTACTTGTTGGCCTGCAGGCAATTTGCTCTAAAATTAATTGGATTAATCATTCCAGAAATCTCAACTGGATGATCACATATATACTAAATATTTTTAGAAACAATTTCAAAGATTGGCAAGCATTTGGATTTTTTTTGCCAATAAACTTGGCACACCACTGTACATTGAGAAGTCTTTTTAGGTAGCTATGGGAGATTTCTTGTTCTGTGCTCAGCTATCCTACAGGACCTGCCACAAAGCATCAAACATTTAGGATTTAGAGATCATCTAATGCTTCCCATGTGTGTACATAGATTTGAGTCAGAAACACTGCAGGAAGCTCACCTCTGGAAAAAAAAAAAGCTTTTAAACTAGGTTGCTGGCCCAGAATAACAGCGGGAGACATGACAGTCATACCTCTTGAAATATTTATCTTAGCTTTTTCTCATCAAACATTCAAAACACAGCTGCACCACTTATGGGTCAATAAATATATATTGTACTTAAGGCAAAATTATGTTGTTTCCCTAATCTTTTCCTAAACTTCCCTTTCTCCGCTTGCAGACAGTTACCCAGTGCAGTGAAACCAGTTCATTAAGCCAGGCTTTCAGGCTATCCCGCCTTTCACAGGTGTGAGAGCTAAGCCAGCTGCTAAACCCTTTCAGATGGAGAAACTCAGGGTCTGTAGGGCTGTGTTTCTGCAAAGGAGGGTGCCTAAAATAGGAGTTGCTGCGAGAGTGGAGTTCACATGGACGTTTCCAGTATGACTTCACTGTAGGCTTCCTCCTTGAAAGAGGCACACAAGCAGAGCACCAGAAAGTACACAGCAAATTTGTGTGTGTTAAGAACCTTTGGAACACTTTATTAGAATACTTTTATTAGATAAGTAGATCTCACTCTAAAGGCCTCTTAATCAAGACAAAGTATGATTTTAAGTGATATCCATTCCCAAATTTATTGAGCTGCTTTCAGTCTTCTCCTTTGAAGCCTGCTCCCTTACTTACACTTTTAAAGTGTCATTTCTGATAGCCTTGTTAATCAACTCGTCTGTTAATTTCATCTCAAATTTCCCTGGTTTAGCTGTACCTGTATTCTTGTAACTATTTTTTCTCTTCTTATTCTTTTTAAATATGTGCTGATTGCTAACACATCACTGTTTTCTCCAGCCCTGACTATGTTTTTAGTAGTCTGCATTTTTCTCTTTAAAGTTACCTTTTGGCAGTTATGACTCCACTACCAAGCACATCACCCCAGGAAGTTCACAGGCCAGAAGTTTATGTCTTTGTTTTGCAGGGTTATGCTTTTGCAAGCACCATGGTATATACTCCCATATCAGAGACTGTGAGGGAAGCTCACACCCTGTTTGCATTTCACTATTCACAATTGGTTTTCTATAAGCAAATTTATTTCCTTGGATTCAGACTTCATATTTATATAACAGTGGTTATTACTATGCTACAAGAATTTTTAATAATATTCCATAGAATAAGGAGTGGTTAATTATCTCCTATAATTATAACATACTTGGTTACCTTAAACCAGAGAAAGAGGTAGCACTTAGACTAAGATTTTTAATGATGAGTTATTATTTACTTTCCACTACCCCTTCAGATAAACTGTCTGTTTTAATAGTACTGTCAGAAGGTGCTGCTCACCTCTTAGAATGGACATAAACAAAGAATCACCACCTCTTGAGCCTAATATTATATGGAGTCCCAGTGCAGACATTTGCCTTCATGATTTCTGACTTTATAAATCTGATGGAGACTCTAATGGCATGACTCAAAGCCAAAGAAAAGTCTAAACCTGTATTCTAACCCATTGTATTCTCAGACTAAGGTTGCACAAGAGACCAGGTGGGATACAAATGGGGTCCAGTTTCTCTATAGTTTGACAGAAACTTTTCCTTTCACTGGCTCACGACTCAGATGCTTTTACTAACGGACTGCCTTGGAAAAGCATGCCTGATGAAGCATTTCTGGGCCTTGTTTCTGCCCCACCTTGCTCCCCTCTGAAACAAATGACTGTATAAAAATAATCTTTTAGGCTTATTGCAGAGAATCAAAGACTTGAACTTGGTGCACTGCTGTGAAGGCACATCAGTGGTCATCCAGAAAATAAAAACAAATCATTGAGTCTGAAAAATCACGTTTCAAAAGTAGTTTGCCTCAATCCCATAGGCACATTCTTTTCCTTCTAAAATTCTGAAACTTCCAGGCTGCAAAAGCTGAAACTTGAAAATTATGTTCCAAATATTTATAATAAAATTACAAAAAGAGGCATCCTGTGTCTCCAGCAGAGTGATAGCACTTGCATCATGATGTAAATAAACTATGAGTTAGGCCTGAGCTTCTCTTCAAAATGAAGACCCTGATCACAGCTTTGTTGAAAGCTTTCTGGTCTGAAACTCGGTTTGATGTGTCACACAGCTTGCTCAGAGAATGATAGAAAAATTGAGATTGGAAGGGGCTTCTGGAGGGCATTTGGTCTAACTCCATGTTCAGATTGGGGTCAAATGACATTCCTCAGGGCCCTCTCCAACTGTGCTTTGAAAGGTTTCCAAGGATTCAGCTGAGAAAGCAGTGCCAAGTACCTAAGGTCCTCTACCTACCTTAAATAAAGACAGGCCCTTTCAGTCCTGAAAACTAAAAATTCCTGGGTTTTGCCCTAGACCTATTTTTTTAAATGCTAAGGCTCCTCTCCCTTCAGGTTTGGCCATAACCAAAATTGTACACAAGCCCCACATCAGTACATTTTTCCCAGGCTGGCCATCAAGAGGTATTTCATCCTTCATCCTCCTTTAGGAGCACAACCACACGTGCCATGGTGGAACAGCCTTGGGTGCCTCCTGCTGCTGCCAGCTGGTTTGGCACAGAATCAATCCATCTGGCACCCTCTGGACAGACTGGCACACATCCAGTTGTGTGTGCAATCCACACAACTTTACGCTGACCTGGGACTCAGTGTACGTGAAAACATTCACACGGTGTTGGCAACACTCAGTTCATTGCAGCTGAATAGCTGAGTGCTGGGATCAGCCTTTGTCTGGGGCTCCAGAATGTTCACTGGCTCTGGAGCACAGGTGGCTCAGTCATGAGAACTGACTTGGTTGATGTGATAAGTGAGTGGAGAAGGAGCTGTCATCACTTAACACAGAGGAAAATAGAGAGAATGACATAGAAGGTGATGCACATGAAGCCTACAAACAGAGGTATTACTGCTACCAACCTGAAACGTGGTTTGTGTATCTTAGAATGATATGTAATGTCCAGAAGGGCTCCTGCGCAACCAAAATGTTCATGCAAAGCAAATTCTTCCAAACTGGGAAGTTCAGAACAAGCATTGCCCTTTGCTTAGGAAAGATTTGGATGAGTCTTTCAGCTCTTACATTCGTAAAAGTTCATTGAAAAATGATCTTAAAGCCCAAAAAGCAACAGAGCTGGAAAATCTGGGTTACTCTAACTTCATCTCTTGCATGGGTTAAAGTGTCTGACATTGTCACTGTGGACAAATGGCCATTTACATCATTATAGTGGTCACCCATGAAAAAGTCAGCGGTTTTTTGCCTGGGCATCTTCAAGAGATGACTCTTGTACTTTGGGAGAAGTTGTGCACTCTGCACGGGCAAAACAGACTGAGCTTGAATCAGGTAACGTTTTCATTGCCAGCCTCCAGACTAGCCCAGTGAACTTTTCAAGAGCAGGAGATGATTTGCATTGTCTTCCTCACTCTCTTTTTCTCCTTGGTTACCTTGGAGAAGTTAGACATACTCTCTCTGGCACCTCTGCTCAAAATTCACCTTTCCCATGCTGAAGTACAAATCATTCTCATCTGACATCACCTAAACTCGATGGATGAGCAGGAATGTCTGGTTTTCCCCTCTTTCTCTCTTGTCTTATCTTCTCAGTGCACATCATTGGCTTTAACCCAGTTTGCCCACCTGATTCTTCTTGTCCACTATGTAGACACAGAGGACATGAGGTGATGTCTAACTACCTTTGAATGTTTTGTTAGTACCAAGCCCAGCACACTGAGTTCCTGGGAGTTGGTGCAATTTAAACAATAAAAATAAATCACCAAATAGGAAGAAATGCCAGGTTGGAGTGAGGGGTGTTTCAAGCCCATTACACTTCCATTTCCTTGAGCTAAAAAGGTTTTGAGTCCCATTTTTTGCTAGTATGACAGTTAAGAAACCAGCGATTTAAAGAGGATCTCAAAAGTTATTTGTTAAGTTTTATGATGGAAGCAGGAACAACATCCTGAAGCCAAAACTCATCCTGTCTCCAGATTATGATGACATGCTCACACATTTCTTCTGCTTCCTAGGCCAAGGTCTGTCCTGGAGAGGTCTGAGAAGGGGCTGGGGAACAAGGGCTAATATTCTCAGGAAAAGTCCACTGGGAGATCATCCTGCTCCTGCTTGCCCAGTTCTTGCAAATGGTTTTACGGTGAAAAATTGTTCCTCAAATTCTGGTGAAGAACTAGGAGTGAAGTCTCTCAGTCAGATGATCCTTGAGCTACTTTCTCCCTGAAGGATAGTCTGGCTGGAGTAAAAAAAACCCTGTCTGGCTGCTAGGTCAGCAAAGCCTCCAAAGCTATTTTCTCTCCCTGGGAGACAGGAAGTGTAATTGTTCCTAATCATATAAAAACATAAATGAAAAAGCACAAACCCATGTTTATACTGATATTTCTTTGGCTCCTCAAAGAAATGATGGTTAAAGAAAACTTTTCCCTATAGGGAATGGACGGATGATCCAGAATGGAATAGGATTATTTTTATTTTAGCACTTTATGGCCACAAGGTGTCATTCCTTACTCACAAGAAGAACTAGTGGCTGGTATACTGTTGCCAAGCAGAGCTGAAGCAAAGTTTATGGCTCCTCCAGGAGCAAGAGCAGTTAGGGAAAAAGAGAATGAAAAGCCAGTAAATGCAAAGGACAAGCATAAAACTCAGCTGCAAAATCTTCTCCTTTCACCTTGTAAGGAGATCATATACATGCTTTTTAGTATTAGATACACAGCTCTCCTGCATAGCTAATGGATTAAATCAAAACTCAATTTCATTGTTATTTTCCTGCAGTATTTCAGTTTTGGTGAGGTATATTAAAAAGTCACACTCTCCTCAACATGTTTCTATTTAATGAAGATGTGAAAGAGATCAGCAAAAAACAGGAAAGCTTTAGAGACACATCCAGAAACACTTAACACTTCAGAATAACAAGTGACAGAAGAAAAAGACAGTGACTAAAAAGGAAAAGTCAGGCTTTCAAAAAGCTCAGCATTTCCATGTCTGTTAAATAGCCAGATTTTTCAACAGCACTTCAGTAATGAAACACTTTCTTGCCAGCTGATGCTTTACAAACAGCATTTCTGTCCTCAGAAATCCTAGCAGAGCACTAACAGTCCAGCTGAAATATAGCAAAGACATTTGTCCCTTTTACCATTGCTAATGGACATTGAGTTCCCTCTGGGTTCCCCGGGTGAACTTGGTGTGCTCCAAGTGGCAGCTCAGCATTCGAGTACCGACACTGAGTGCTAGCAGGAGAGAATAGAGCTGATTTGCCAAAGAGGAAAAACAAATTACATGGCACATGTAATTTAGTGGCATTCTGAACTGTCTCTTTCAGTGCTGCTATATGTTTTTTTTCCCCTGTGAGCAAGATTGTGTCAGAATATGCAGAAATTTATGTTCCATGGTGCCATATTAGGGAGGAGGGAGGCATTTTGGTCTTCCTTTAGGGATTTCTTACACATTTGGAAAAAGCTGTAAAGGGGAGAAAAATTCCTTCTGTCCAGTCCATGGCAAAATAGTCTCTTAGTGCATTCACACTCTGAAAATTGATTAAAAATGGTGTGTTTTCAATTCCGTAGGTATCTCCAGGCCCTAGGTAGTGCTTTTCACGCCTCTTAGCACCCCTCTGCAGCCCTGGCCGCCATCAGCTCTGCTGGCTTCATTGCAGCGTGTTCCCCCCTGTGACGGCATTAGAGCCACCAGATAGACCAAGCTGTCACTCGGAGCGTCAGCTGATGGCCACACGGTCACACAGGCGCCGCCGGAGCCTGGAGCTTATCAGCACGACCCTCGATTACTAGCGTCATTCCAGCTTAAGGTGGAAGAAAGCCAGCTCAGCTGCTGGAGACTTGACTGAGTGGGCAGCTCAAGGAAACACTTTCTCTTTCAAATCAAGCCTATTTCATGGGGAAATCATCGTTACACAGAAAACATTGCAAGCTCTGTGAAAGTTCTCTAGGGAGAAGCTGCACGTCACAAGGGAATTAGCATTGACTAGGTGGGTCTTCCAAGGGCGTAAGAAGCAAATGATAATTTAATGCCCTTGGGGAAAAAAGGAAAGGAGGATCTTAAGTCTGGTGAAGGAGAAAGTTGCTTCAGGAGAGATTATTTTGTGTAAGTACTACAGGGAACTGAAAAGACTTCACAGAGCAACTTCCATCCCCTGGGGTGAGCATCTCCTGCTGTCTCACAGCTCAGCAGCTTTGGCGCGTTCTGCACTCAGTGTGCTGGCATGTGTTGCATTAAATACACTGGCGGATATTGCATCTCCCCAAACTAACTGGTGTACGCTGTGTGCCCGTGTCCAGCCCGGTCCCTTGTGTTGCAAGGACATCTGGCACATTTTCCCTAACACAAAAGCACAAGTTTTATGGCTGAACATCCTTGTTTTGGAAATAACAGCGTCGCGGGGGCCTAATTCCTTTGCTGGGAAAGGAAATGAGTCGATCGGGTGTGTGCAGCTGGGAAGAGTGAGGAGGAGTGGAATCTTTGTGTTTATGGCAGTTTTCTTCCCTCTTTTTGTTGAATCAGGGCTAAATACGTAAATCCAACAATGCAGGACAGCATGGGACAAAATCTGAAGATCACTCATAGGTGCAGGCAGAACATAACTAAGGTCTGCCAAAGGTCTAACTGTATGTGTGTTCACCCTGAGATGATGACAACACACATTTTGCTGTTTATTAAAGAACATTAATTTCAGATGCTGTCTGATGTAAAACTGGAAATAGATACACAGTTACTCCCAGGGTAAAAGTAATAAACTAAAGGTTCACAGAGCTCCTAGTTTCCTGGGATATGTGCCTACAACACTGCCCTTGGAAAGGAGCAGTCAGCCTGATTTGTGTCAGACTGTTCATGCTCAGCAAGGAGTGGAAGTGCCTATACCCCTTGTCAGGAACCCCTCAAAACTCCCTGGAGACAGCATGAAGCAATTGTGGCTGGCAGATGGAGTAGAAGAAAGCTGAATCTCCTCAACAGTTTCAAAACATTGATGGGGTTTTTTCTGTCGTCCACCTCTCCCCAAAAGGAGCGGGTTTCTCATGCTTGAACCCTGTCCTTTGGGTGTCCTGCTGTCACTGCTGCAGATCTCAAGAGTCCTGATGATTTCTCTGCCAGGGCTTTGACAGTGCTGAGGTGAATGCTGAATTAGCCCTTCAACTTCTATTTTCACCCAAACCCACAGTTTTCCACCTCTGCTTCCTCCCAGCTCTATCTGCAAATATTACAGTATGCATATTTTACTGCATACTCACTGTGTGGGATATTTTTAACCAGGTTGTTTCCATCTCTCATTCTCCTTATTTTGGCTTTGACTTATTCCAAGTGCTGCAATTAAAAGAGAGGTAGGAAAACCCAGGACCATATGTCTGCTTACAGCACAAGGAGCATCACTGCCAGCTTTGTGTGTCCTTGAGCTGAGCTGGTCAGCTGGGCTCTGCTCCAGTGCCTGGGGACGTTGGCAGGGTCAGCACAGGCCCTCAGTCTCTACAGACCCCTCTGTCTGCTGCCAGACTTATTTAAAGTCCTATCTGTAATCTGCCCGTACACCCATCAGAAACACGGCCGTGCCCACTGAACAATTTAATGCAAGTTGTCTGACAAAGATTTTCAGCTTCTGCTACGCTGAATGCAAATGAGTGCGTGTAACACTGACCAAGGTTTCCTGTTATGAAGCTACCCAGGAATAAGGGAACTCAACTTGTCTACACAGATAGGTTCATCTGTATAGAAGACTGAATAAAGCCATGCCAGGTATACAGAAATAGAGCAGGTACATACCTTTTCCTATCAAGGCACATAATTATGTCTTGTCTGGTAATGTCTAAACTCAGATTCTTTTAACTTTCAAAAAGCCTACAGCAACATTTAGCTAAAAACTATTTTAAAGGTAGAAAAACAAGGCCAGGAGCCTCTGTGTGAATACCAAAATGAAGAGACTTTCTTAAGAGTAGGCCAAAAGAAAAAAAAAAGAAAAGCAAGCAAGTAATCAGCCAGGCTGGTGGTAGACTACAGTCCTCTCTAGGAAAGAATTTTAGCTGCCTGTGTCACTTGGTATGTCACAGCGAACCCTCTCTTCCCTCTGTGCCAACTGAGACAACAGCCTAGCATCAGAGAGCAATGGAATTTTCCAAAGCACAAAATTTAATGGGTTGTTACAAAACAAAAATAATTTTTGACCTCTTGCTGAAGAATGGGGAGCTAATGCTTTCTATCAGCAGAGAGCTGTTAACGTGTTGAAAAGATGACGCTGATTCCTTGATGGCGGCACAAATGAATTAGAATGAGGGAAGGAAAATTGTCATCTTGTACTGAGCACCTCATAATTTTGCTGTCACTTGAAGAGCTAAGATTACTGCCAGCAGCAGATAATACACAGTGAAAGGAACCAAAAGCATCAAGTTGCAGAAAAAAAAAAAAAGATGAGCCTGTGTGCAGTGAGGCAGGGAAGGAAGAAAGGGTAATAAAAACCTGTTCTGAACACTACATTAACCACTTAGGGGCAGACTGAAGGCTGCTAAATGGATCCTTTCTGTTGAAATGAAGGTGAAAAAAAATTAAAGAAGAACTCATCCCTGACACTGCTTTGTTTTACTGCACATAATCATAATAATCTGATATATTTTTGCTTTGAGAAATGGTGTTACAGAAAATGACAGCCAAGGTTGGTGACTGGGGAAAATGCTTCCAAAAATCTCTAATAAAATTCATTATTCCACTGGAGAGGTAACCATTAATTGTTTTCAGAGATCATTTGAGCACTTGAACTTGATGAGAACTGATGCTCCTTTGCTAAAAGCAAACTTCAGTCTGATTGTGAAATAAGTTGTTTTTTGTACTAGTTTGTTATGTAAATCGTCCAGAGGGGGAACAGAAATAACACCATTTGACCTACACTGCTGACAGAAAAGTGCAGTTTGCAAACTGAATGTTACAGCCAGTCATACAGTTTTTTATCTGCAATCTTCATGTCCTGCCTTAAATAATGTGGTCTTGTTTCTGCTCCCCTGACTGGAAGGCATCTGTAATTGAGCTCAAAATGTGAGCTGGAGATTAGAAACTGCACATAGTTATTCATAAACTTGTGCTTTGCAGATCACTGATTACATTCTGAAGAACTATGTGGGTAATTCTTTCCTAATACCAAATACATTTAGTTACTGTGTGGTCTTTACAGTGGTGATTTGAGATTAGAGAAATGGCAGAGTGGTCTAAAGCATTCACAGTAAGTTAAAAGATAATCTGTGATTTTTCTGGAGCATCTGCTCTTTATGAGTGTGATCTCAATATATACTGACTTGTTTTTGATGTGGATCTTTTCACCTGGATTTCAGTACAGCCCTGCAAAGAGTTGTAACAGCCTGGTGTTGTGTGTTAGCCCTGGTAGGCAGCTCAGCCCCACACAGCTGCTTGTTCACTCCTGCCATGGGCTAGGGGAGAGAATAGGAGGGGCAAAGTGAGAAAATGTATGGGTTGAGATAAATACAGTTTAGAAAGCAAAAAGAGAAGGAAACTAACAAAGAAACAAACAAAAAAATCCCCACAAACACACACACACAGAAAGCAACAGCAAAAAAAACCACCCAAGAAAGACAACTCATGCAAGAAACAGCAGTTGCTGTCCTTGAGCCAACTAGTGCGTGGCCAGTCCCCAAAAAACAGCAGCCCTGGCAAACTCCTCCCAGCTTTTATTGCTGATCATTATGTTGTATGGTATGGGATGTCCCTTTTGTCACAGAGGTCAGCTCTGCCCCATGTCTGTCCCCTCCAAACCTCCTGCCCACCCCCAGCCCGCTCACTGGTGCGTCAGTGTGAGAAGTAAAAGCAGCTTTGATGCTGTGTAAGTGCTGCTCAGCAGTAGCTAACACATACCTGTGTTATTATCAACACAATTTTCACCAAAACCCCACAACATAGCACCATATAGGCTCCTGCAAAGAAAATTAACTCCGCCCCAGCCAAAACCAGTACACCCAGAAATGAAATGTGGTAATAGGGTGAGCAGAAATGTTTTAGGGTGTTTTTGCTGATGGCATTCCATGGAACTTCAAGGCAGGCTTTCCTGCCGCAACCTCCTCATATTTGTGGCCTATCTCAGGAATTTTACAAGTGTTTTTCCTTCTACTGTTCTCAAAGTGTTCCTTTGGTGCTGCTGGCTTCAGGTCAGTGCCTCTGTAGCAAAATATCCGGTGATTTCACTGTATTGGAGAAGTTCTCTGAGCACCTTTCACCATGCAAAGGAGGAGAGACTGAGCATGCTTAGTCTTAGTGTATACTCCAGAAATAAACCGTGCCAGGAACCCCTCTCAGCCCTGGAAAGCAAACATTGCATTAAAAAGCTGCTCCTGGATTTGAGCTTGCCAAGTGCCAGCCAGCAAACGACTCTCTATCACTGCACAGTGACTAAGGTGCTCCATAGACCCTTGAAGGCTAAGGGAGCTCATTAGCACAGACACAAGCCCCTACATGCTCATCAGGGCAGAGATGCCACCCACTAGACCAGGTTGCTCAAAGCCTCATCCAGTCTGGCCTTGGACGCTTCCAGGGATGGGGCATCCACAACTTCTTCGGGCCACCTGTTTCAGTGCCTCACCACCTTCGCAGTAAAGAATTTCTTCCTAATATCTGATCTAAACCAACCCTCTGACTGTTTGAAACCATTGCCCCTTATCCTACTACATGTCCACGACATGCCTTCATAAAAGGGCCCTCCCTCTCCGGCTTTCCTGTAAGCTCCCTTTAAGTACTAAAAGGCCGCACCAGGGTCTTCCCGGAGCCTTCTCTCCTCCAGGCTGAACAGCCCCAACTCTCTCAGCCTGCCTTCATAGGAGAGATGCTCTAGACATCTTCATGGTCCTCCTCTGGATTCACTCCAACAGGTCCACACCCTTTCTGTGTAGGGGATCCCAGAGCTGGCCTCAGTACTCATCACTGGGCCATTCAATTTATGAATAAAAAAACCAGCTTTTCTCTTCACACATGTGGTATGGCCAGGTTTCTCCCACTTTTTTTCAAAGCTAATGATGTAAATTTTACCTCTTTGGTTTTTTTTTCTGGTAGGCAGAACACCTAACTGGGATGTGAATTGATACCCTCAGTTGTTGGTAGACTTCCTTGCAGTACCCTGAGGGCCATGATGAACGGCAAGAACTATTTCTTGCCCATTTAGCAAACCAAAACCTCTCACAACATTTGGTTCAGTGGTGGCATTTGTCCCCAAATACCAGCCCTTTTAGGAATTAAAAATAGGGCTTGGAATTAATAGCCTAAAGATACCATTTTTCACTAAGACTGAAATGGCCATATGTGGAAGCAAACCTACTCAGAGGACCATATGCGTGTACACTCAAGAAAGGAGGTTGTGTGTGTTGGTGATAATCCTATTGCACAAGATTTTTTTTCAGGTCTGAAGAGTGATGATTTGAATATGAAAAATAGCACTTTAAAAAATAATTTCCTCCAAGTCACTGGTGAAGTATATCCATCCAGAAAACCTGATGTGACCTCAACTTTGCTGTGTTAGTCAACTCGTATGTTAAAATCCTGCTATGGCCAGACCCAGAAATGGCAATCTCATTTTGCCAGTAAATTCTTACTACATTGCAATACCACATCTGATGCTGTTTTGTATTAGGAACATGCAGCTAGGACATTCTTGCAGTTTGCTCACATTGCTTTCTCTGCTTGCTAATTCCTCTATATTTTATTTGTAAAACCTTCATAAGCTATTGTCGTGGTTTGAACCTGAGTTGAGTGACAAAGTTCTGAGCCAATCGCTTCCCGCAATTTGGCATATCTAAAAAAGCAGCACAGAGGCAGGAAATTTGGGCTTCTTTTCCGGTTTTCACCAGAGGGTGGCCAGACCGGGGCCCCTGCCAGGCCCTGCCGGGCCCTGCTGGGCCATGGGCCCCCTGTGCCCGCTCCCCGGTGCCGATGGCTGCGGGAGGACCCTCTTGGAACCGCGAGCAGCTGGGAGACACATCAAACTGCTGCCTGACCGAAAACCATCTAAAGCGGTTTCTGCTTTAAAGAGCTGATAAGCTTCCCTTCTCCCTCCCACACGGCTCTGAGAAAAAACCTGGCAGGAGCTAATACCCGGAAAAACCCAGAACCAGCTAGCAGCATGAAGGAAACGAGGCTTTCTCTAACATAAAAGCCCGAAAAAAAAATTAGCTCTTCAAACGTGGAGGCTTCAAGGTCAGAGAGAAAGAGAAACCACCACATCACGTGAGTTGGAGCTGAAGATGAACTGAAAAAAGAGGGCGGCAGCGTTTTTCCTTGCGCGTAGCTTAAATTGATTTCTTGCATGCCGTGGTAGAGACTGTAATTTCACAGACTGTTCTATATCTCTCTAAGACGTGGGGGGAAAAGAGAATTCTATGTGCAGCCTGCAAGAGAAGAGATGTGGCCACGCCCGGCCACCTGGAGCTGTAAAAGACTTTTTAAAAATTCTGTGGAGCCGTTGCTTTCCAGGCTGGAGTTTTGCTTATCCTTAAAAAGATAATACCCCATGTATAGTTCGTAAAAGCAGTGTAGGAAAACTACAGTGCTCAAGAGAGAGAAAAATCTTACAGCAGCAGGGTATTTCTCCGGGCGGGACTCTGTTTTGCTGGTAGCAGTTTGGGAACCACGAAAGCAGAAGAAACCTCTTTTTTTTCAAATATAGAAAAGAGTTTTAAAACCTGCATCTGACTGATATTATATGTTGTTGTCCTTTATGCACGTTAAGTAAAGTGGGAGGTACTGGAAGGAGAAAAAGAGGGTTTTTTGATTTAATTTATTATTTCTTTTAACTTTTAATCTTGTTAGTAATAAACTTCTTTATATTCTCTAAAGTTTGAGCCTGCTTTCCCTACTTCTAATTCTTATCTCACAAAAAGTTAAAAGCTACAAATCAAACCACTACAGCTATCCAGAGATGACTGGTGTTCCTTACTTTATTTTACAAAACATCTAGGACAACTCTGAGCCCTCTGGCAATGGCAAGGAGGTGTCTAAAAAGATCTCATCCTCTTGTGGAGTTCTCTTGAAGCTGGAGATAACTGTGGATTTTGCAAGGTGTGTGCAAAGTTGAGTGCAAAAAAAAAAAAAAAATTAGTTGCCCCAGATAGTACTGTACCAAGCTGAGCAATACTCCGGTCTGTGAAAAAGACCAACACAATTTTAGTTTTGAACACCATTCTGCAAGAGTTCTATAAATGGTTTACCAACATAAGTGTGCAGAGGTTCTCAGACTATACTATGCCAGCTCCTCCATGGGAAGAAGCTTGTGCAAAGGGAGGAGAAATACCATACCAAATATTACTGCTACAGCCCACATCAGAGTTCAGATCTTGTATGTGAAAGGAGACTCCTGCATGTTCTAGCCACATCCCAAACTTTTCCTAAAGATGGCTGAAATTCAAAAGGTTGATTAGCTCAGTGTAGCTAGAAAGCTTGTTTTGCATTTAACATTCACATGTAATTGCTGCCAGTCTTCTCTTTAGTCACTACATATTCAACTTTTTCTGGTCCCAAAGCAGTATAGTCCAAGATAACTTTTCCTCCACACTTCTCACCCTTTTTTTCTCTGTCTCTCAGGCTCTCAGTGTGAGCTGGAGGGTTGTGTGTCTCACCATTTAGGCTTAGCATGCTCTCTTAAAGGCTCTTGTTGACACACCATATGGTCTATGACCTCTCCAGAACGTGCTGCTTCTGAGAAAGCTTTTTGAGATTTAAAGAATGTATTTTTTGCAGCAGAGGTTGCTAGGTTGAATGGAAGGTATTGGTATTGATGGAAGGGCTGTTAGTAGTTTCTGCAGGGGAAGAAGTAAGAACACTAAAGGCTGAGAGAGAAGCTCAAACTACTAAGAAGGAGAGAGAATCATGCTCAGTTTGAAATTTAGGTCAGAACTACTTCAGATTTATTTTTATACAGGTTCATTTCATCCGCTTTACTGCTACAAGAAAAATCTGTCTTCTCCTTGAGTTACCTCAGCCAGTACAAATAACGTCTATGGAGTTTCATCACCTCAGTTGCAGGGACTAGTTAATATCACAGGGCTGGAAACCAATCAGGGAATGTTGATTAAGTTACAGTCAATGGTAAGTAAAAGAGGCTTGCTGAGGTATCTGACATGATCAAAGTCTCCAGCAGAAGAGAGATGAGATTTCACACACCCTAAAAATGGTTGAGCGACAGGTGATCTGAGTAGCTGCAATGATCACATACCTGTTTTAAATGCTTTAAAATGTTAAGTTTCCATTCAGTATCTTGCTAAGTGTTTTCCACATGTTGTTAGTAATGCCTTGCACAGAACAGAGAAAAACAAGATGCCAGTATAAACTGTGTGTTTAGGAATCATCTGCTTTTGCCCCTAGTTCAACATCCGAAGTTATACAAATTCCAAGTGTCTAAGTGTGATGGGATATGCAGAGAATTATGCTTTCATGAGGGAGAGCTAAGTAGAAGAAGCAAATGGGCTCTTAAGCAACAACAATCCTGGTTTTACACAAATATGCCTGCTAAAAATGTTTGAAGCAAGAGGAATGTGGAAATAGATGATAAAATAATCATAGAGTCATAGAATCATTTAGGTTGGAAAAGATCATCAAGTCCAGCTGTTAACCCAGCACTGCCCAGTCCACCACTAAATCATGTCCCTAAGTGCCACAACTACATGTCTTTTAAATACCTCCAGGGAGGGTGACTCCACCACTTCCCTGGGCAGTCTGTTCCAATGCTTGACAACCCTCTCAGTAAAGGAATTTTACCTAATATTCAATCTAAACCTCCCCTGTGCCCAAGACAGGCTTCAGCTATCACATCACCCACTAGTCCTTCTCTGCTTACAAACAAGCTGTCCAGCAGGTGTGTTCCCCAGTTGTCTCCCTCACCAGCTGTATCTTCCACACACTCCAGGACCCTCCTAGACTATTTTCTCTTTGCTGTATTTACAGCAGACATCTGGTAAGTTGGTGTCTGCCACGAGTACAAGGGCCAGTGATTGTGAGACTTCTCCCAGCTGCTCACAGAACATTTCTTCTGCTTTTTCATCCTGGTTGTATGGTCTGTAAAAGACTCCCACCAGGATATCTGCCATGTTGATCTTCCCCCTGATTCTTACCCATAAACACTCAACCATATCATCACCATCGCTAAGCTCCAGACAGTCGAAACCCTCCCTAACATACAGGGCTATGCCACCACCTCTCCTTCCCTGCCTATTCCCTCTGAAGAATTTGTAGCCATCCACTGCAGCACTCCAGTTGTGCAAGTCATCCCACCATGTTTCTGTGGTGGAAATTTGTCATAGTTTTCTTGCTGCACTGTAGCTTCCAGTTCCTCCAGTTTATTGCCTGTGCTGCATGCATTGGTGTAGATGTACCTCAGCTGGCTTATTGGTCCTGCCACCTTTATGAAGGGAGAAGCCCTATTTCCTGCCTGACCATTCTCAGGCACTTTTGTGATTTCTACCACATCAGTCCTCACACCCTTGAATGGCTCTCCATCCTCCCTCTCCACTGAGACAGCAGACAAGGACTTCACTAGTGCTCTGTCCCTCAAACATTGGTGTGCTTCCCCCAGGCTTATCTCCAGTGAGCCTGGTTTTATCCCTTTCCACCTCCAAACAAATTGGAGTAACCAGAATTATTCTGAATAGATTTTTTCGTTTTAAGATTTTCATGAGGCATCAATTGCTCTTTGTAATTCTCTTCTTAACACTACTGTTGCCTTGCTTTTTGCAGTTTTCCAATGTTTTTAATTCCGTAACTAGAATTCCCACAGTCTGTTCTATAAACAAAAACTATGTTATGCTTAATGGAGAAAATGTTTGCATTCCTTCTCTGCAGGTGGAGACACTTGACGGATATCTCCTCAGACCTATGTATTAGAAGGGTGGTAATTTCACTATCCAATCAGTAAAGTTTTCTAAAAGTCTATAAAATAAACGAGAACACCCAGCCGGGCTCCTTTCCGGCTCTTTTCCGGCTGTTCTGGCTGTCGGTGGGTTTCTCGCTCTCTGAGCAAGTGTCTGTGTTCCTTTCGTGTTCGCGTGCGACACACTACCATCAAATTATGCCTTATCAAAACATACATCTTTGCTGCTGCATTTATATTCACCCTACTTAAAATCAGCACAAAATACTTTTTTTTTGAGTGTAAGGTACTGAAATAATCATAGGAGCATGCAGAGTAAAGGATTTGAAAAGACTCAGGCACAGATGACAACAGACTATTTACAAAGTGTGTCATTTCCCTTACCAAACTAGGTCTGATGTAGGACACGCATTTCTCCCTATCAGTTTTGTCTCAGCTGGTGAAATGCAAAGAAGGCGTCCAGTCATCCAGCAATATAAGACAAATTTATCATTGTGCAATTGGCCAGCTATTTGTTTTCTGCTCTTTTCCTAACTAAAGGTTCATGTCAAAAGATCCCCAGGTCCTGGAATATCTATAGGTTTCCACACATATGTGATCAATATGAGAGACCTAAATATCACATTTAATGTTATCACCACATATGGACAATGAACAGAAAGATATATATTGGGTAAAATTTGTAACAAACAAGCAACTGGAGAGATCCCAAAATTGGAAGTGCTATAAATTATTTTTAGGCTGAGTGGAAATGAAGCTGGCATGGATGGGTAGATTTCATGAACAACTGGGCTCAGAAATAATTGGAAGCATGTGTGTCTTAATTGTGCCTCATATACTTCCACAGAGTGGCAGATTAGCTGCCTTTTGGTCTTAAAAATGCCCATAATAATTGCAGCGATTGAAAGGAAACACTTCCTTAAATGACACTGCTCTTGGAAACGCCTGACTAGCTGGTGCTGTGGTACATGAGACAGTATGGCCCTGTTCTGTCTGCCTTCTACCAGGGCAGGAAACAGAATCTGTGGGATTGCACAGGCATTCTAACCTTGGAATTTGTTAGAAAGGCAACTGGCAACCTGGGTCATTTATATCTACAACTGTTTTTTATGAGACGTTCTGTCTTTTACAGGATGTTCCAAGCTTTTACTCCAGGCTGCAAGGCAGCTTTGCAAATCAGATTGGATCACCTGGTTTCTCCCACCATGATGCAGCAGCATGACTCCAGGGTGTAACTTGAATGTCAGTCTGACACCTGCTGTTGGCACCTGAAATCTTTCCACTGGCTTCAGCAGGATCATTGAATTGATCATTTCTTGATGTGGATGACCTCATTCTACCGCTTCTCAGAAAAAAACCTGAGATTCTTCAGTGCTAAAGCCCTTATACAAGGGCCAGAGAAGTTGGCAGGGAGGCCATGCAACACTTGAGACTATAAATACCCTGCCTTATGACAGTGTACACGGCTTGGCAACAACTCATATTGACACCTGCCTTATCTGCAGGAGATGACAGGATTTAGGCTGAGAAGGAGGACAAGGGCAGCAGACAGGCTGGGAAACAGGAATATGTTATACTGTATGTCAGCACAGGTTGTGATGTGCCATGATAATATCAGCCTGCAAGAGGTGGAGTCAAAAGTCTATCAAAAGTTACTTCATGCAACTAATGGTTAATCTTATGCATAAAGGCTGCAGTTTTGAGGACATTTCCCCTCCACAGACCTTTCTGTGTCAATGTCTTGCTGATCAATGTCTTCTGAAGCTCCTAGTTCCTCCCTGCTCTGTTACTGTCAGTTAAATACAAGCTCTGGATGCTGCAACATCCCCTGCAGCCATCTAACCCACACACTATCCAGCCCACTACTCTCATCAGCATTTCTGTCATACCAGGAACTACAACAACTTGAGCGGCCTTTAGAAAAAAGTATCTTCAACAAAACCACACAGATCCCATTCTTTTGGCAGGCAAATCAGTTATCCTTTGAAAGACTTTAAAAATTACTTCAAAGATCTGTTCTGGCAGAAGACAAGGGAGCCTCTCTCCATTCTCCCTGTGCCTGCTGCATGTGTAATATGCAACGCTGCACTGCTACTGCACTGCTACAACTATGGAGGAGATTATGTTGAAAGGAGATTATGTTGAGGTGGGAGCCAGTCTCTTCTACTGTGCCTACAGTGAGAGGACTAAAGGAAATGGTCTTAAGCTGAGACGGGGGAGATCCAGATTAGTTATCAGAAAAAAATTTTCATTGTTAAGGTGGTCAGACATCAGAATAGGCTGGCCAGGGACATGGTGGAGTCACCATCCCTGGAGGTGTTTAAGAAGCATCTGGATCTGGTGCTGGGTGATGCGATTTAGTGGTTTAGGGGTTTCACTGGTAGTGCTGGGCTGACAGATGAACTTGATGATCTTAAAGGTCTCTTCCTACCTTGATGATTCTATGATTTTACTGGAGTGTGATCCTAACTAGCGCACCTGTGTTGTGATCATTTGTGTCAGTGCCACTGAAGTGAGGTTACGAGGCCCTGCAAACATAGCCAGGACTGCTTGGGAGCAGCCAGGGCATGAAGTGCACCTGAGAGTTAGGGGAATGCCACTGAGATCAGACAGGAAACCCGTCTGCATCTGCTTCTGTTGTTGCAGTTTAAATTGGGCACCTCTGTTCTCCTCAGCTGTGCCGATGTGGCTCTACTGGCAGACAAGGAGGGATAAAAGACAATTAAAATTCAGTTACTGAAATGACAAAAATCCCCTTTCTGCCCCCCTTCACTAATTCAGGTGACAAGACAGTAAAACAATTTCTCACACTGGCATAACATGGAAAGTAGTGAACAGCCACAAGTGGATATGGTTGACTTGCTGTGGGGGTCTGAACTTCTTCAAGCATCCTTGCCACTGGGAAAGATGCCAGTGACATCTGCATCCCTGCTGAACTGACTGGTGGGGAGTAAGGGTCAATAGAAAAGGATGAAAATCACACCTTCTTACAAAGCCAGAAACTCTCCATGGTGAGGCTTTGCCTGTAAACTGCAGAGACTCTGCGAGTTGATTGATTGGGATCTCTGGGATGGTGGTCCAGTCCTCTCTGCACTGGGAGGTGGACCCTTGGGATTAGAAACACCCTTGTTTTCACAGGCCAGACTGACACTGTGATAGTGTCAAGACTTAGGCATTACTGTAGCTGGAGGAGCAGTCTGCCTGGGCAATCATGTCTAGGGACTTCCCATCTAGGGAACAAGGAATGGGAAACTTTGCATCTTGCTGACTGAACCTAGTCTTGGAAGCACCAATCCACCTGAGTTTAGTTTGTACCTTCCCTACCTTGAACCAGGTCCAGTCTCCTAAGCACCAAAGCAGGAATAATACAGCAGCCTTGGCGGAGCTACTTCATTAGTCTGGAGTGCTGCTAATGAAAAAACACAAACCAAAACAAAAAAAGCCCTGCCTTCTGCCATCATTCATTCTTTTCTTTTTTTCTTTACACAACCTGGGCTCACTGTATGTGCCAGCTTGTGGTAGGAAACCGGGGTGGAGGAGGTGCTAGCAGTATTCCAGCAGAATGCTACAGGCAGGCATGGAAGGAGCTCATCATTTTTGCAGCTGATGCATGCTGAGAGGCCTGTGGATGTCTGGCAGCAGCCAAAGAGGCAAGGTCCATGCTTCAAATACTGTGCCAGAAACGAGACAGTGGGGTAGTAGCATGAGAAACTGTCATGCTTAAGAGGTCATGGATCCAAAAATATATGTTTTTTGTAGAGCAGGTGAATAGTGATGGAATAAAAGTTCTCCTTCTAGAAGTTTTAGCTGAAGGCAGGGAATTAGACTCAATACATCAGTAACTGTATGAAATTATATGGCCTTTCTTATGCAGACTTGATGGTCGAACTTTCCCCTCCTGGGTATTAGAAAAGGTATGAAATTCTCAATTCTCTTTTTTGTTTCCTGCCAAAATGAAGAACCCAGGCCCACGTTCATTGGTGGAAGTAAGCCTGTGCATACCCAGTGAGCAAGAAATGCACTTTTCTGCTGAGCCACGAGGAAAAATTGGCAGAAAGGAAAGGAAGAGGTCAGCAGGTACTCTGTGTCCATCATAAAAGGATGCAGCCACAGTAAGGAAAAGAGAGCAGAGGAGAAAAGGAGTACAGTGCATTTTATTGAGAGAGATATATTCATATCCAGATAAGACTGATTGACATTGCTGTATATTAAAAGCACACAGCTTACTTTATTCTTTTACTAATATATTCACTTTCTGGTTATTTTCTTTAAAGGATGTGTTTATTCTTTACATATAAACAGCAAACTGTAAAGAGTGCAAATCGTATCCATTTTGGTAGTAATGGTATCTGTGTTGGCAAAATCATCTCTGACATAATTTAGAGATCTGGTTGGTGCCAAGAGAAAACATAATATATTTATTTGACAAGTGACACCAATTTCAAAGTAGTCATGTTTCTTCTGAAGACCACGGTATACAGTAGTATGTGACACACAGGAGTGCAGCAGTATGGTACTGCACGAGCAAAATAACTCTTATTGAACTGACATTGTAGCTCTCACTGAATGCATTTCAGATTTCTTAATTAAACATAAATTACTTTGATATCCCAGATCCACCACACACTTGTAGAGTGCTTGAAATGTGAGGTTTATGCAGTAATACACCCCTTTAGGATGGAGGGCGACCAATCACAGTCCTGCTGCAGTGAAAACGATCCTCTCACTGAAACCAGGCATCGCTACCAGAAGCAAGCTGAAGAATTTCCAGGGCTGCCGAGCCTCTTCCTAAGCTCTCATCCAATAAGCATCTTTCTGTGCTTGCATTTATGGGTGGAATTAGGAAGCTCGCGTGCTGTGTTTCTATAATGTGGCTGTTAACGCATGACAAAAATCCTCAGTGGCAAAGCAGTTGCAACAAGCAAAATGCTGCAACTTGTGGATTTTAATTTGGTCCAGAGAAAGGAGGCATGTTTGGTTCCCTTCAGTGTAGCACAGGCTCAGTAACACCGAGGCTCCCTGCACAAGGAGTTTGCTAAACCATCTCTAGCCATGGCGTTATCTCACAACAGGTGCCGAGGCAGCCGCCGTCCCCATGGAGATAAGGTGACAGAGCGAGGGAGAGACACATGAGTTCTGGACCAAAGGTTAGCCTCTTCTAGGTCTCGAAGTGATACACCTTTTCTGGACAGGAATTGGGCAATCCCTTTCCAAGGCGGCGAGGACTGACCTGACGATGACAACCATCTCCTTCGTACCATACACCCGTTTTAATGAACCCAGAGGAGAACTCCCGCGGGGCAAAGCCTGAGGGTGCAGCTGCGGAAGGCACGGTCTGTCGGGGAGGGCCGGTGCTGCTGCCGCCTCAGGTGGTACCTCGGTGGAGGGGCCGGGCTGGGCCGGGCCGGGCCAGGCCGGTGTGGCCGCGGCGCCCTCGGCTGCCGGCAGATGGCCCCCGCCGCAGCACCGATCGGCGGGAGCGGGCGAAGGAGGGGCCGGCGTCGCCGCGCTAAATCTCCGAGCCCGCTGCCCTCCTCCTCCTCCCTCGCCGCGATGGCTTCCTAAGGGCGATGCTCCCGGCCGCGGCCACCACCAGCTCCCGCTCTGTCGCCGTGTGCTCGGTGGGCGCGGGCGGCTCCCGCGCGGTTCGGG
>VXBT01010983.1:595884-878848 GCA_013400235.1 Oriolus oriolus
GGGGGCTGCGGCGGGCAGCGGGGAGGCGGCCGCGGGCAGGGACTGAGCCCTCGGGAGCCGCGGCGGGGCACAGCGTGTGTCCCCTCTCCGGAGGGGTCTGTCCGGGGTGCCGGCAGGCTGCGAGCGCTGGCAGACGCGCGGTGAAGCTGCCCCGGCCCCCCGCGCCTCCTGCACCGCCGCCCGCCCGGGGCACGTACCCGATCGGAGCGCCTCAGCCTGGCGGCGCGGGCTGCGGCTCCGCTCGGTGCTTTTTTATTTATCCCCCCCAGGTTTTGCGTAGTTTAAGACTCGTTTTCCTCTGTACGTAGGAGGGAGTAAGGGTATTTGTAATGAAAGTTTTGAGGCCCTATGCACACGAGCCCCTGTCCTGCACGGTATACGCTTAGGAAGTCACAGGTGATGGCGAGGACCCTGAAAATACTCTCACCGCTTTTAGGGAGCTTCCAATAAATGGATCTTTAACGCGGCGTATGTGGAAGCAGTGTCATTTGGGGATAACAGGTCTGGTGCTCCAGGCCCTCGGCTACCTTGTTCAGGCCGAATTTCCTTTGGTTTTGCCTGTTGAAGAGCTATCTAAAGATCTCACCAGCATTAGAATAATTTGAAGTGTTGTCTTAATGACAGATGGAAAGAGAAATTTGTCAGGCAACAAGGTACATGTTGCATTGAATACAATCCTTCAGACCTTACCTAGGATAATTTACGTTGTTGCATTTCCTTCAGTTTCGTCGGTCAGCAACTGGTTTTAGCATTTATAAAATATTGGTAAAATCTGGGTGGACATTTGCAGCTGCTGCAGATTTTTTTTTTTTCTGTAGCATCAAAATAGCTCTGTTTTGCAGTCCTTTAGGTCTCCAAACCATGTGGTTTACAGAGAGACTGTAGTCTTTAGCTTACTGCTAAGAAGTGATGAGCTGGGAAGTGTTCGAGGAGTAGCTATGGTCAAAACCATGGAGTTTTTCGGTTTTAAAGTGGCCAAGCATGTTTGAGGTGCTAATACACAGTATTTCTTACTCACCGTGGGTCTGCACTCTAGTGTTGTAGGTGAGGTGTGGTGACATATTACAGGGAAGAATAAGGCAGGCATCTTCACACATTCCCTCCTCTCATGGCTTTGAACGATCTTAAGAATTACCCCCCCAGCCCTGATGCCCTGCACGCACTCAACTTGATTTGTCAAGGGCTATTCTGGGGTGTGGGGATCTGTTCATGTAGATTGGTTTCATTTCTAGCAGTATTTTGGTGTCTGCACGTTAAAATTTAACCTTTAAATAGGCTTTTTGTAATAACCATGTTTTGAGAGCAGGATGAAAGGATGTGCTTTAACGTGGAGTGATTGGAGCGTGAAGATTAAACTGGGGGTAGGAGTGTTTGAGCTGCAGGTTTTGTTCTGTTACTCACTTCCCGTGTGACCTTTGTCAGGTCTTGTAGGTCATAGTCTTCAAAGAAACCTTCTCTTACTGTTGGCTTACCTGGATCCACTCCTCCTAGGTGTGGATGTGTGAAGTCTCCAGCATTAGAAATGGATGAGCACTTTAAAATGTGAACCTTAATGTTATGTTTCCATCTCTCAGTCTGAAAATTTACTTTGTGAGTCCACTTGCCATCCAATGTCGAGGGAAGTGTCTTCAGTCACGTGGAGAGTATCTATGAAATCTGTATCTTAGCTCTTCGAATTAGCATTTCTAGTCCTTTCAGGCAGATAGAGCTTTGTGAGGAGCTGACGTCCTGATGATGCTTTATGCAGTCTGGGGTCCCAGGCCGCTTCTCTCCCTATGGCTTGCTGGAGTATGAGTGTTGGAGCTGAGGGCTTGCAGTTGCTCCCACTTCTGCTGTGTGGAACCTGTGGGACAGCAAAGGGAAGAGGGTCTCTCCGTGCAGGTGCCTCAGGAGGAAGTCCCTTGCTAGATAGAGGCACTTGGAGCTGTTTGTGGGAGAGGAGAAACAGAAAGGCAGAGGCTGCAAGCGGAGGTAAAGCAGCAAAGACAGCAGCAATACCTTCTGCAAGGAGAACAGGGCTTTATGAAAAAGACTCTGTGGTCAGCTTGCTTCTGAGTTCCCAAGCAGGGACAGAAAGACCAGAACTGGGCATTGCCCATGGGAGAGGAAGCCTTGGGAGAACAGTTCACATCGGGCTGGACTTTCCCCGGGCTCTGCTTACCTGGTTGCTCCGGGATCTTGCAGCCTGGCTCCTGGCCAAGCGGTTGCTCCGGGAGCCGGCCGCGCTGGCTGCCTGCCACGGGGTGCCGCGGCTTGTGGGACAGGCTTCTCGCTGGGCAAGCCGCCGCTACCGAGGAGCTTTTGTTTCCTGATGGGAAAATTAAAATTCCTGGGGAAAACATGCCGATTCTGCAGAAAGAGCTCTTTCTGGTGAAGAGCCTCTCCGACCAGCCACGTTTCTGACTTGCACACCCTTCTGCCCTGCAGGCAGAACACTGTGGCCTGGGTTAAACATGCAGGCTTAATAAATGGTGTGTTGTTTGTGCTAATGTCTTCTGACTACCGGATGAAAATTGTGCCGAAAAGCGCTATACAGAGCACTATAATTAAAAGCCTTAGGAATAGCCGATTATCTTTAATTTTTGCCTTTAAACTTAAAAGCGTGCCTGGGGGCAAAGTGTATCTGTCTGGAGAGGGTGGAGACTTGCCTTTTACAGATGCCAGTTGCAGGACTGGAAATAGGTTAATGTGTTTAAAAGATTTCTTTCTCATTCCCTTTCACTGGGGGCTGGGGAGTGAAACTTACGGAAGGTGCCAAATTGGCTCTTCTCGATGAACTCCTCTGTTTATCTCTCAATTACATCAGTGTCAGTAGTTGTATAAGCTTTCTAGACACAGTTCCCTGTGTGTATGTTTCCTTCAGGCCAGGGTGCAAATGTTCAGGGAAAAGCTGGTTCGTGTCATGCTTGGCAGAGAGTGTGTGTACATGTGTATGCATGTACATATTAAAACATTATGGCAACTAATGTAACTTCGATTTTGGCACCATGAGGTGGCTGTGTTGTCGCTGGGATTTGGACCAAGACCAACGTTGCCTCCATAGCATCTTCTGCATAGCTGCCAGGTGTTACTATCTGGAAGTGTGCTTGGTTTGCTTCGCTACTTAAATGCACAGAGTGCAAAATGTGTGAACAGTTACTCTTCCGTTGCCTGACCCATTTAGCCTCCCTGATATTAACAAGAGGCTAAAATTTGTGCGGTGCAAGGAGCTAATTTGCTTTAGCAAGCTTTTCAGGTACAAATAATAGCAGTGAGGAATTGGTTGTATTTTCCCAGAATAGAGCTAAGCAGTGCTGTGGCTTGTCTTGGGAATGCTTTTGATATGTAAGTAATGCTGGCAAAAAATATCGAATTGTGTTTAGAATCCTGGCATATGACATCAACAATCCTATCATAGTAGACACAAATTATTGTGTAGATGGCATACTTAGAAAGTTGTGGTTGTGTTTAGTACTGGCTCGTGTGCCTGAGACTTCCATGAGTGCAAGCAGTTGAACAGCATAGCTCCGAGTCTTTCTGAAAACTCGACAGTGGTGTCTGTTTCCTTCTTGTGTTGACACTGAAGGTATTTAATTAAGATATCTTCTTTTGTTTCAGAAAGTGTCAGGGATGTTATTGGGAGGAAAATCAAAATTTCCGTCAAGAAGAAAGTAAAGCTGGAAACCAAGGGAGATAAAGTGGATAACAAAATTTTGGTAAGTGCAATAGAATGGCTCTGATTACATATGCGAAGGAAAAGCTAGTATCTTTTCAGAAGACATAAATTCTCCTCTGGAAGTATTCTTTGAACTTTGTGTGTGCCATAAGATACCCATGTAATTTATTTTCTTACTTTTTTTTACTTTCTTGGTAGCCTGCATAGGAAGTTGGTGTGCAGCTGTGCGTGTGTACACACACTTGTTTATCACTGAGTTATTTTGCAGAGTTTAGGGTATTGTGTTGTGGACTGATGATAAAGCAAGCTATTATCAGAACCTGTTCTAAAATATTTTGCTGCCTTTGCTGGTTAGGTTTCCTGTTTTCATCCATAAGAGTTTTGAGTGGCCAAGAAATGCAAAATGAAGTGTGTAGAGTTAATTTTGAGAATCTGAAGCTGTTATGTAGTGAAGAGCAACACTAAAACTGTTGGGCTTTTTGAACTCAAATGACTACTTGTATTTTTTAGTATTCTCTGTTAAGTCATACATCTGCATTTTAAACGAAATGCTTAACGTGTGGGATTCTAAATTGTCGTTCTTAAAACTGTAGTGGAGGAAAGTGTCAAATTAATCTCACTTTAGTATGCTTTCCTGTTTTCTCAAGAATAGTTTTGCTGGCCTCTCTTGATAGGAAGAAAGCTGTGGTGATGAGCTGCTGCGTTTGCATACTGTCTTGAATACACAAAAAGACATGGAACTGTATTTCCTTGCTCTTTCGATCCCTCTCTATTAGGAGAACTCCTAGAGTAATAAACACAAATAAATACTTTGCAAGATATTTGAGATTTGGGTCTTGTGTTTGTGCTGTTGCACAATTTGAAAGTTTTGTTGCCAAAGCTGTTGTTACAGATATCAGGTACATTCCCCATGCAGATGTGCTATTTTGTCTTTCAAAACAGCAACTTTTTAATCACTTCTAAATTACCTTCTTAAAGTAAGTGTTGCTATCCCTGGGCCTGAAGAGCGTAGACAATGGCTCACTTTTCTGTGAGAGCCACTGCTTAAGGAATTTGAAATATTTTCTGCTTAATATCCACCCGTGTTATATCTAGTTCCTTGATTTACAGTTTCTGTACTGGAAATAGATTGAATATGTGAATGTTGATTGATTGTCTCTATTTATTTGAAAGCTATGTTTATAGGGAAGGCTGACAGGTTTCACTGAAGTGGTTACACTTGATTGACTTTTTGACTTACACGGAATCATAACTATTATCAATAGTGAAATAAATTGTGGAAATACTGAAATACTGTTCTGAACTGATGGGATGAAGAGAATGTCAAGCTTTGAATCATCCGTGAGGTTTCTGAGGGATGTCCTACTTGGCAGTAAAATGCCTAAATGTGATGACTTGGATGTTTTTTCTCTCTTTAATCTCCTAAGGTCTCAGGTGAGGTACTTTCACCTTCTATAACTGAAGAGGTACTTGAAAGGCAGAAAACCTTTCAGAGGTTCATGAGTTAGTGAGCACTTCTTGTGTGCATGCATGTTGTCTTCAGTGCACAAGATAAGTGTTTCAGGGGAATGATTTTCTGGATGTGGTCTGGTAGAACCATTTGTTCTTTGATGCAGAAATGCGGGGGGTTTATATTGGTGGGAAAAAAAGTATTCTTAGAGAAATGATTATTGATTGCCGGAGTTGGATTTTGTGTTTTCCTTTGCCATAGAAGAAAACTGCCTTGTGTGAAGCTGTACAAATCACTAAAGATGCTTTTTTTACAGTGTTTCTCTGACTGCATATGCAAATCTTTATGTGAGATTGTTTGGTTTGATTTTTTTGTTTGCTTGAGCTTTTGGGGTGTTTTTGTCGTTTTGGGGTGGGTTTTTTTTTTGCAGAGGTGCTGAATGTTGTCTGCTGTGGCAAAGGCCAATAGAGTCTGTGATTCACTTTGGAGATGCAAAGTTCTCTGAAACGCAGAATGCTCTGAAAAAAATTACACCAGAAACACCTTAAGTTTGGTAGCTCTTAATGGAGACTTCTTGACCTTCATGTGTCAGCACAGTCTCACTTGTTACCTGTGAAATAGAGGACATACACCTCTCTCTCATCAAAAGAGTGAGGCTGAAAATAAATAACCTTGCTTCAGAAGTATGTGAGTGCTTCGTGCTAAATGCTACAGGAAATCTGCCAGCAAAATTAAGAATTTTTGTACTCTGAGCTGGAACTTAAGAGTATTCAGTAAATAATGCATGCGGCCGCATTCTGACCGGAGCGGGTAAAAGTGAGTTGCTGTGCCTTGGGTGAGCCTGTCAAACGGAATGCTGAATGAAGTGTTGGCAGCAAAAGCAGCTCAGTAATTAAAGACTATATCCTTAAGTGAACGCACCAGAGGGCTCAAATGTGATTGCATGGGCAGCCTTCATGCCAGCAGTCCTCGACTCCTGAGAGCTTAGTTTTGAAATGTTAATCTTCTGAGTACTGTCTCTTGAGTGCACGTGTGGCAAGGGATTGTTTTGAGATTTTGGGTTGAATTTTATTAGTAGTTGGGTGTTTACATTAGGTGCCATGCTTTGAGTCCAGCACTTAATAGGGAGAAAATACCAGTTGCTGTCATCTAGCTAACGCCAGAGCCATTGTGAAATGTGCTCCTGGCCTTAGAGGAGGTTGATCACAGAGGCTGGCACTGAGCCCTGACACCCAAATCTGTGCTTTAATTAAATGATCTCTCATCCTTCCTTCCTAGGGAAATCCAGCAAAATCAGTACCACTTTGAGAAAAGGAGATTATTTAAAAATGACTGCACTTGGCAGGTAACTATAAAAACACTTGACCTCTGGCCCTGTTGTTCACAGTGTATTCAGGGTACAGAGTACTAGAATATGGATGTAACCATCTACTTAAATCACTCTGCTATAGGAAATTCTTCTGATAATTAAGATGGAAATTGGAATCTGAGACTAAAGAAAAAGCAGTGCAAAACCCCTGGTGTTGCTTGCAATAGGGTCCCAGTATTAAACGGGTGAAGCTGGCAGATAAAGACTATGCTTGCCTTAAGATGCTTTAGGATCCCAGCTTTGGGTGCTAGAATTTGGAAATTATGTCTAGGAATTTTGATATAAACCAGATTTTTTCAGTCTGCACAAGGAGTTTGCTGCCTCAGTAATCTCAATCTGCAGTTATTTAGTTTTTCAGTTAGTCATAATGATGCAAAACAGTAACATCATGAGCTGCTGAGCTGCCTCTGGTCTGCTGGCACCAAATCTCAGGTCTTCAGGCAGCAAACTGGTATCCAACCCTGAAAAGGCAATAACCAGCTTGAACAGGCAGAAAATCAGTCCTCAGGCGATTAGGTCTAAACCCCAGTCCCATCTGGGTACTCTGGCACTGGGGAAAGTGAGAAAACGTGCAGGCATAGAGGAGACCTTGAAGGGTGATGAGCTGCCCCACAGGGCAAGGGGAACAGACATCGTGGGGCTCCCCAATGGGGCACAGTCCCACTGTGGGCCAGGGAGGCTCTCGGCAGGCCTGGGGTGGCAGCTGGGGGCAGCTGAGCTCCAGTGGCCGCCGGCGCTGCAGTGACCCGAGGCCAGGCCGGGCAGCTGGGTCAGTGAGGCAGCCTCAGCTGGGAAAGGGACTGAGGGCAGCTGTAGCTGTGGTGTCGCTCGGGCTGCAGTTGAGTGCCAGAGCTCTGAAGCGAGGTGGGGAGTCCTGGTCAAGACTTGTTCCTACTTTTGGGGTCACATACCTGCACTGTCTTGGGTGCAGGCAGCCCAGCTGTGGCAGAGCCCTTGAGCAGGCTGCCGCAGCTGGCTCCAGGTGGCCTCAGCCAGAGGCAGAGCACTCCTGCAGGAGTGGACCCAGCCAGTGCGATTCTCACAACAGTAGTCTTACTGGGTTAAAATAGATAAAGACGTCACTCTTTTCTAATCAGTGGAGGATAGCTTTGGTTTTGTGTTGATTGTTTTGTTTAAACCTGGTTTCTTACGAGGACAAGGTTTAAGGCGTCATGCTGAGTGCCAGCAGTGTTTTTCCTCACACTGACAGCTTCTGACCTTCTCTCCATCTTCAGCTTACGCTGGTGGGTATGGAGACCTCTGAGTTGTGATGATAATAGTCGGCTGGGGTGTGGGAGGAGACAGCCAGAAAAAGAAGAGAAACTTTGCAGCTACTCTCTCCTCTAAGGCCTCCACCTTTTGCCACCGTAAAGGATCAGGCAGAATGCCCGGTTTGTGTACTTCAGTTTGGTTTTTTTGGTGTTTGTTGTTGTTTTTGGTTTTTTGTTTTGTTTTGTTAAATCCAGAGGCCTCACCTCTGGTTATCACCTGACAAACGCTGGTCGAGACTGGGCTTCGTAGCTTTGGTGTTTGTGGTGCTGCTTTTCCCCCTCAAAATAGCCAAGATATCTGTACATAATTTTGCTGATTACATCCTACTGCCTTTTCTTCCTCCCAGATTTACTGTAGTTAGCAACAATCATTGAGAAGTTAAAATGTGGGCTAAAGCCAATAAATCAAATAAATCTGACTAACTCCTTATGAAATATTGATGTTTTCAGGAGTAGTTTCAGGACAGGCCAGAATTCAGGATTCATCTTACTTTTTGCGTCTTTACTACTAGGAAAAGAGAATATTCCTGCTTCATTTGCCTTTGAGATTTGTCTTCTTTTCCAAAATAATATTATTTTAGACATAAAAGATAAGGAAACATTGCAAGTGGCCATGCTCTCTGTATGTTTGGTTGCATTTCTTTGCTTTGTTGCTGGGTTTATTTTGTTTTTTTTTTTTGTTTTGTTTTGGTTTTTTTCTAACCTTAAGGCAATAGAATAGTGTGATGTGATGTAGTGACCAAAAGCACTTTATTAGGAAATCCCATTGAGGAGTCTCTGTTACACTTCTGCCCTCAGTCATTTACATTCTCTTTGTTAAAATATCACAGTGCTACTTCTGAAATTGAGACAGTTGCTTTGGCAGGTGGGTCTCCTTAAAATGTGCTGTATGCCCAACATAAATTCACAGGAGCAATTCATATGTCCTCGTCACTTTCTCTGGGACATATGTTTCCATGGGCTTTTAAAACAAAAAATTGAGTTGACTCCTGTCAAAGAAGTTTATATTTGTTCTGTGCACATGGTATAAGATTTCATGTTCTGCTTCTAAAGACTCTCTTACAAAGACTGGAATTCTATTAAAAAAAGAATCTATCTGTGTTTACTTTTAAAGGAACAATTATGGCCATTTTGTGTGTTCTCCATGTGGCTTCTGAATACTGCTTGAGCAATGTGGCTGGCTACTGAGGCAAGGGAGAAAAGCCTGTATGAGCTCCTGTGCCTGTTCAGCTATCAGGGTGGCAGTCTCCGGCTGGAGGCAGTAGTATTTTGCACCGCCAAAACTATTTTGGGATTAAAAGCTATGGTGCTTGCTTTCCATTGCTCATCTTTTGTCTTGATCCATCCATGATATTCCGTTTGAATAGAGATGAATTTCACATCCTGCCTTAAAAAATATGCACTTCTTTGAAACCACTAAGGGCACAGGGTTGTCTAAGGTTGGTTTTACATAAACTGTGTGCAATCTCACACATTATATCATGACAGCTGGTGTGTGATAATGATGTTAAATAGGGACATTCTTTAAAAATAATGGTGTTTCCTCTTCCCTGCCCAGAACATTGACTGTTATGACATATATCTTAAGTGTGTCTTTATGAAGACGAAAGGAGGTAGGTGTTGGTACATCCCTCATGTCAGGAAATCTAAATGAAGTGAGGTAGAGTAATCAAAAAATACTTAGATGCGAAAACGTATTTTAATACATTTACAAGGTGCCTCTTAGGAAACAACTTAACTGTGGCCTGTAAGATTGCTACAAAAAACCGAAATAAGAAGAGTACTGCAGGAAATAGAATTTATTAATTCAGTCATGCAGTTGCATATGTTTCCACAATAGGAAATGTTTAAAAAAATACTCATGTGCAAGTTTCACTGAAATCTAGGTTTATGTTATACACTGATCCATAAGGTTACTTTTAACTGGTAGGAAGATTTACAAACCTAGCATTCTGGAGTACTGTATCCAGCTCTGGGACCCCCAACATAAGAAGGACATGGACCACCTACCTGTTTCAGTGAGTCTCCCCAGGGATTCTGCCCCTCTACTCCATGCTTGTGAGATCCCACCTGGAGTGCTGTGTTCAGCTCTGGGGCCCTCAATGTAAGGACATTGACCTGCTGGAGTGAGTCCAGACAAGGGCCATGAAGATGATCAGAGGGCTGGAGCACCTCTCCTGTGAAGACAGGCTGAGAGAGTTGGGGTTGTTGAGCCTGGAGAAGCCTCCAGGGAGGCCCGATTGCAGCCTTCCAGTACTTAAAGTGGGCTTATGAGAAAAGTTAGGTCAAATTTTTTAACAGAACCTGTTGTGATAGGAAAAGAGGGAATGATTTTAAACTAAAAGAGGGTCAATTTAGACCAGATGTAAGGGAGAAATTTTTTATGATGAGGGTGGTGAGGCACTGGAACAGGTTGCCCAGAGAAGTTGTGAATCCCCCATCCCTAGAAGTGTTCAAGGCCAGGTTGGATGGGGCTTTAAGGGTCTAGTGTAAGGTCTCTCTGCTCATTGCAGGGGGTTGGAACTGCATGATCTTTAAGGTCTCTTCCAACCCAAACCATTCCATGGTTCAATGATTCAGTGGTTCAATGAATTGCTGTGATAGTGCATGCAAGTGTAGAAATCAAGATGATTTCTTACACTTATAGTGTGTTCTTTCCATGCTTTGGGAGGACAGAAATGCAGCTTGCTTGCTCTCCCTTTCTTTCGTGTTGGGCAACTGGTACAAGCAGGGAAAGGTAAGAAAAAGGGACTCCTCTTTCAGCGCCCTGAAAGCACCTGCTGTTGTCCTGGCTTGTGTACTTTGCATTTTCACACTCACCTGCAGGTGCATACATCCTTATCTGTGTTCTGGAAGGAGGAAATGGGAACACGATCTCACTCTTAGGAAGTTCTGGTTTTCTGTACACAGCTCTAACAGTTATCAGGGTAAAATGAAGTGGTGGGAGGGAGGAATCCGCTGTGGCTCTGAACTGATCATGGAATCTTTCCTCCTGTCAATTTTTTGTAACCCAGTTAGAAAGAATTTCCTTTTTAAACTGCCACACTCTTTCCACTTCTCTTGCTGAATATATAATGTACCAAAGTGGTTTACTAACGTGCTTTTGCTTTGAGAGAGCCTCCTTGCCACCATTATTTATGAAACGGAGCCTTCCTAAACAAGGATTTTCACTGAAATCTGTGCATAAAAGAGGCAGAAGACTGATTATTACATATTGTTTCCCTAAAGCTGAAAATAAAAAATAGAAAATGAGCATTAGGGTCAACTTCTTGTCACAGTCACTATTTGCCATTGATGGCTTTTTTCCTTCAAGAATGAAAAGACTTGGAGGGGAGCAGAATGTGTTTTTTGGTAGACATATATAAATGCAAAAACAGTGACCATATTTGTGGGGGGGTTCTTTTCTTTTCTTTTTTTCCTCTTACAGCTTGTTTTATCTGCCTGATTTACTTTAAGAAAAGACTTCTCGTGCAGGGAATGTGGTTTACTTTGGTGTAAGTAGTGTGGAGGAGGACAGAGTAAACTTGAAAAAGGCTGCAAGGGCTGCTAAGTGAGAAGTTAGTGCGGTATACTGTGAAAAATGCTTCTTGTTGCTCAGAGCCCCTCTCTTCAACCATTGTTGTGGTGGAAAATTGGTGAATGTCACTGATTTGTTTGATGATTAAAATACTTACTTTAGCTCACTACAATTCTGCTACATTTTTTTTGCATGGTGGTGGTAATTTAATTCTGTGTAAAGTAATTACAGGCCCAGGATATAAAATTATTCTTTAAATTTAGCTGCTGCTAATGGTGCTCTGTACAGCTACCTGAGTCCTCAGGCTGATTTCTGCCCTTGGTCCTGTCTCATCTCTCCCTGTTTCTGAAATGTCTACTCTGTGTCAACTCACGAGGGACATCTTTGTCTTAGTGATAGCTTCCCTAAGTTGATTATTTCAGATGACAAACTGTTAGGATGCAAAATGTAATTACAAGACCCAGATTCTTACAACCCTATACTCCTGAAACAGACCTAACCAATTAATTGGCCTGCTGGATGAGGGAAGAGAGACCCTAGCTCAGTCAGTTGGGGTTGCAGAATAAGATCCAAATAGCCGTGGCATGTGAAATTTAAGGCTAGCAAAACAAAACCGGTTGTTACAAAACTCGGAGAAGGAATCACGTTGCAGGTGTTGATACAAATTAAAAGGGTTCTTAAGTCCCTGTGAGGGTACTGAAAATGGGCTCGCAGGGTAGAATCTGTGGGCAAGTGAGGAGCAGCTCTTATTTGAACAGGTTATGTTTCTGGATCTTCTTTGCAAAGTGACCTTTGTAAAAAGAAATAAATACAAGAATTGTGGTCTGGGCTCGTGGGTGTGGATGTTGTGCAGCTTATCCCTTTGGCTGACAAGTGGCGTTTGTATCCTGGCATGCTGTAGAAGGCCTGTGTGACAGCAGGATGGGCCTCAAAGTGTGCATATGGAGATGGAAAACAGAAGAAGAGATGCTGGGTCTATATTCCCCTTAAGATTTTCATCCTGCACTGCATTTTCAAGTGGTGCTTGTTTCTGTGCTTTTTAGATCAGTCGATTGCTGGTTTTTTTCCCCTTTCCACAAGCTTGAAGCAGTGGTTAGCAGCGTGCTGCCTGTGAGGCAGACAGTGGTCTGTTTGGGATGTCTGGAAGCACTCTCTTAGCCAGGGCTTAGGAAGCTGAGGTCGTTTGGAGCAAGCCATTTCCACTTTGTGCCTCAGAGATGCTTGCCAGAGGCATGTCTATATGGAGTAGGCACTTAAGGTACACATCGCTTTCTCTGAACACGTCCTCCTCAGTCCTCTGACTGATCAGCGATCCTTCCCTTGTACCTAAGACTTTGTCAAACCACTGCTTTTGTAGAGCTCCATGAAATTTTGAGGATTTGAGCCAAGTTATAGATACCTACTTCTTGGGGCCAGGGAGCAAAACAAGAGGGTGAGATAGCTGCTGCAGAGCAGTTTCTACTCAGATTTAATTAAGGGAAGTGAATGGCTGTTGACCCCAATCTGAATTGGGAGACAGGGCGCTGCTGTGTTTGTTCACGGTCAGCCTTTGAATGAAAAGGCTTCTCCCTCTCTGCCTTGAAGGCCATTAGCAAGACTGAAACTATTCACACAGAACTATTGATAAAGGGGGAGCCTTTCAGAGGCTCATCTCTTAACAAACACTAGCGGCTGATGCTTAAGCATGATACCTTTTATAGCCATGTATGTGAGCCTCTGCTCCAATGTGGAGCTGAGCAGCCTTAGGCAGGGAGCAGTGAAGCTAGGTCAAAACAGATGTTTGGATTTTTAGTACAGCTGGCTTTAGATGGCAATCTCTTCTTTTGGTATTTACAATGTTGCAAGTAAATATTTGAAGAAATATTAGCTTGGTTAGGTATTGGTGCTTTGATGAGTAATTATTTCTGCCACCTTGGTAAGTTTATTCATATCCCAAAAGTAAATTATGCATTTATTATTATAGCATAAAAAATGGATTTTAAATATAAGCAGTTATCTTGACTGTGTTAGTCTTTACATCTGCACTTTGCAAGTGGCAGAAAAACACAAGCTTTGGCCTTTCTGTTTTTTCATGTCAAGAAAATGATGAAATCCCTGCATTTTTGGTAAAGCATATTGGTATATTCTGTGTACAATTGTTGCATACACTATGGATATCTTTATGCTCCCTTTCTTACCTTGTATCTTCATTTTTACTGTCCTTCCGTATCCTCTGCTTGAAAAAGTCCCTGGAAGCTTTCCTGTGTGCAGTTTGCTGTCAGGATTGGGGTTTGCTTTTTAGTCTACCTCTTCTCACACTAGTATGCTCATTTTTCTAACAGCCCATATTCTCCCACTTCTGATCCCTTTCCTTACAGAGATGATCAAATATCCCCAAATTCCTCAGTATCCCTGCGAATACAGGGATGATGGACCTAACATGATGCTGCTATGCTAAAAAATATTGTAGGCTGCCATAAACTTACTCGGTGTACATTTTTATCTTGTCTTGCTGGCCAAGTTCTCTGCTTCCTTGTTCTGCAATTTAATCAAAATCGATGCTTGGTCTATGTTATTTGTGTCGTGGTGGCAGTTTAGCTCATGCTGGACATTACTGCACTATTTGTGTAATTTGGCTTCAGGTTCTTTTCACCTTTCCTAAAGCAGCTCCCTTTGGTTAAAAAAAAAATACAACAAAAAACCAAACCAAAACAAGCAAGAACTCACCAATAAACCCCAAGCCAACTGCTAGCATCTCAATAAAGTGCTGTGCAAATTATGCTTGTCCCAAGGGAGGCAAGGTAACAGGATGGACACAACTCGCTTGCATTGCTCTCTCCACATCTCTAGGTACAGGAGCGGTTGGGCTGAGAAAAGAGAGAAAGTTAAATGAAAACAAGGAAAGAACTGTAGTATAACATGGCAATTTAAATGTAATTAGCTGATGTGGATAGTGCCAGAGTAGTATAAAAGATTGTAAAATAGCTTTAAAAGGGTTTCGTCTGTGAATACAATGCTGTTACTCAAGTTTTATAGTTTTTTCTTTACTTTGGGAAGACATCCTCTATGAGATTTGACTCTGCTGATGGAATTTAACTGTATTTTATGTAATCTGTACTCTTTCCTTCACATGTGATTTCAAAGCCAGTTTTGTACCATTTACTTGCTTAGCTACACCGTGTTGGCAAACTGCAGGAGAAGCTGAATGCTGATTCTCTTGGGATTCTATGTAGGCATGTCAGCTGAAGTTCAGAAAAGCTGCTGATCTGGAGAAGAGTGTGTGCTCAGTCTTTAGCTAAATGCTGAGAAAAGTCTTCAGGAGTGACCTAATACAGCAGGGACTTAAGTTTTTTTTTTTTTTGTTCGGTTTTTTGTTTTATTTTTTGTGGGTTTTTTTTGAAATTTAAACTGTTGCTTGTTTTTTTTGCCTACACTAAGTACTACTAAAAAAGCTAAGAGGGACAGGTCTTGACTCTTACAAGTTGTGTATTCAAATTACAAAAGTTTTAGATGGTTGCATGTTTAATGGTGAAAACACATTGCCTTTTTGGCCTCTCATTGTTAAACTAAGACCCTTTTGAGCTGACCAAGATTTCTGAAACTGAGTAAATGCTTATTGTAAGCCTTGGAAATATATTTCTCAGTGTTAAATATTTTGAAAACATTTAGCCAAAAATAGAAAACCTGAAAATACTAGTTTCATGTGATATTTCCAGTGTAATGCTACCCTTTTAAAGTATTTCCTGTAATACTATTAGATGGATCTGCTGTTGCTTATATGTGCATGAAATTGTGTGAAATTAAAATTCTGCAGGTTTTTATATGGTATTAGTTTATCACAATGTAGCCTTAATGCAATTTTAGTAGGTCTTTGTTCAGCCTGAGTTCAGTCTGCCTCAAGTACATTATTCTTCTATTTTATTTTTTCCATCTTTTCTCTGTCTCGTTTTTCTATTTTTATCTTCCACTGTTTATTTTAGAATATTCCTTATGTTGCTTTTCTGTTTGGAGTGTCTGTTTCCTCTCACCATAAAGATAATTGCAGACAATTCTTTGATATCAAGACTGGCATTAAGGACACACGCATACTTGAAGGAAACATTGGCAAGTCAGCTTCTTGGCCTCCCCTTTCACCTCTTAAACTGCCCCAGGCTCCCCTGCTCTCTGGGTTGTGATTCATATGATGCCCATGGTGCCTCTTCCTTCACCATGGAGCAGCATTAACCTTGCGTGGAAAGGGTCAGTGAATTGTGCTTGACACGGAGCACTAAGAACCAACTTCCCTCTGCCTTCCCAGGTGCTGCCTGCCCCGGAGCCAGAGCTGCCGGGTGCCTGTGCTCTCTGCCTCAGAGCAAAGGCAGGGTGGTGCCTGGGAGGAGGAATGCCATCACGCGTGTACTTCCAGACGTGCTGCAAAGAAAGCTTTGCAGTGCAGCGGCCTCTGTGTTTCAAATCCACAGTGTGGCTCTTCCTTGTGTAACTTCATGCAGGGAAGCTGGAAGGGAGCTGGAAGAGGCTGGACTGTACTGGGGGAGGAGGTGTCTCTGCTTGCACAATTCCTTCTGAAATGCTAGACCTCTCTCTTGCCAAATGCAGGAATCTGCATGGCGCTGCTCGGCTCCAGATCGTGATGGGAGGAGGGATTCACTGGCTTCACTGTTTTCAGAGCACTGAAGAATGGAGAGTAAGTGAGTCTAACAGAAAGACTACTTGCTCTCACCAGCCTTTTTACCAGGTTCTATGAGGGGCCAGCCTCAGTTTTTCCATGTCATCTTCACTTGCTTATTTTTCTTTTATTTTTTTGCTGTATTGATAGTACTTCCAAAAAACCTCACCTTGTGCAAAAGGGAATATATAGTGTGACAGAACTACCAAAAAGAAGAGGAATAACTTTCTCCACCTCCCTGCATCACTGTTTTTGAAGTAGTAATAGCAGCTTTTCCTGAAACATAAAGAGAAAGAGCTGGCAGGGACATGAGACTCTGTCAGAAGCCTGGCAGGAATTAAACAAGCTTCCTTAGTTGTTCTTGTATTTTTGTGTTCCCTTCAAGTGTACTTTCCATGGACCCAGCAAAAATACTGCACCAATCTCACTGGGTATTAGTTATTGGTAAAGTAATTTGAGAACCTTTGGGAAAAGATTTTCAGACGTTTATTTATTTACTTATGCCATTGTAGTTACCTTTGAAAGAAAAGTTGTTGTGGTTTCACAACTTTTGAATAGGTTTTATTTCTGTAGGAATACCCTTGTGGGAAATCTTTCAAATGGACAGAGGACTGCAGAAGTGTTTTGAAATACATGAGAGATTTGCTGCAGTGCAGACATTGCTCCTCTCTCCCCCAAAACTGTTTCAAGCTGTACGTTAGTCTTTGGGTTCAGTTCTCTGGCTTAATATCTGATATAATAAAGTAGGCTGAAAAAATCCTTAAACATATAGGGTCCAGATGCATTTTTGCAAAACTGAGTTGTTTGGTACAGTGTGGTTCTTGCCACTTAGTACCTGGAAGGACACTGAGTAAGTTGGGTAATTGACTTTACATTCATGGATACAGGTTGGGAAGCAGAGGAGTTTTCATAGTTGAACTTTGGATAATCTGATGGCATTGTCTAAGAGAAAAAACAAAAATACATGATCAGGTGAAATTGGTCTTGCCACATCATTCAAACTTCTGTGGTGAAAATCCATTAAATGCAAATCTGTTATATTCTTGGTTTTCTGAATAATCCATCTGTTCACTTATGTTGAACTATATCTACCTAAGATGTGACCAAAATCTGATTTTGGTTTCTTTGCTGTAATCTCTTGTGTAAGAGCCCTCTCAGGTGGCTTTTGGACCCCATACACAGGGTGAAGAGTGGATTGGATTGCCCTGTCCAGTGTTTCTTGCACAGCCTGAGGATTAGTGCATCTGTTGGTGTGTGATGGAGCCAGGCCAGCTGGACAAGGCATTAGGTTAATGCTTGGGGCATTTTGGATGCACTGACATGAGGAAATTTAGTATCTGGGTTACAGTAGCCTCTGGTTGTAATATTTAGCTGATGCTACTGTAAGAAAAATACTCCTTTCTAATTTTTTTTTTAATTCCCCTGTAATGGAAAATCTGTCCTGAGCTGATTTTAGCACTACATGGAGGTAAAGATTCATAGTGGTTTGCAGTTATCACTATGCCACTGAGTGATAAGGTTGCTTTCAAGCATCCGTAATGGAAATATTGATGTTTTTCCATTCCTGTAGGTAGAGTTCATGCGTAAAATGAGTGTTGAGCTTCTATGTGTGCATAGTAACCACCCCTCCCAGAAATGTATACGAATGCCTATAATGTTGCACAAGTTGATGTGTTAGATCGGTCTGTGATGTAAAGAGCCACTTTGTTATATATGGCCTAATATATCACTCATAGATTATATAAATTTCAAAGATTGTAATGTTATACTCTTATTTTAAGGTTAATAGAGTAATTGAAACAAGAGGCAATAAAATCAAATCTTGCAAGCCCAGCATGCTGCCTCTTGCATCAAGATGGTGTTTGGTTGCTAAATGTGTTTTTCCCCCAGACAGGGAGTGCATCTGCAGATTCTGCAAGGCCCATTTGTTTTAGCCTGAGCACAGTCCTCTGTTGACACTTGCTGTGAAATACCATAGCCTGGTTCACCTTCTGTGCTGCCAAGTTCTTGTAGCTTTATCTTCTTCGTTTATTCATTATTAAATGCATGCTTTCTGCTTGACAAGTGCTATAAAATCCCTTTCACTGTGGCTGAACCCAAGAACCTCTGCTGAGACTCTAGAAGGGTTATCAGTTTTTTTTTTTTTAATGCAAATATATGCATTCTTACTTTCTGCTGAAGTGCTCTTCAGACCAGACTCCTTGACAGGCTGGTAGATACTCCCTGTCCTGTTCTTTAAGCCATGTAGTGATGAAGAGATAAATGCTAGATTTTTCCAGATTCCTACTGGAAAAAGAAACAAGAATTTCTTGTGTGCTGCAAAAATGTTTGTGGAGGTCTGATAGTATATTAGGTCTACATGAAAATTAATGTTCATACTGTGTAGTTTGTGTGTTGTTACATTCTTCTGTATTGATGTAGCTGGTTTGCAGCCCCCATTAAGAACACAGAGCATAGAACTGAAAGGTATGCTTTTCTAACATGGGCCACAAGAGTTCTAGATTTCTGAAGTTTTATTTTTAAATTAACTGAGTGTAGACATGAAGTGTTGAAGTTTTTTAGGTTATTTTAAGTTTCATGATTATTTGAGAGTAACAGACAAATCAGGGCTTTGGGTTTCCTTTCTAAGCTGTATCTTATGTAAGCACTGTTTTGTCTTTCAATTCTTATTAAGCATGTTCTGACTCGTATTTATTACATTATATTTTTTATTTATCCTTTCTTAGATGAGCATTCCAGTATTTGGGAGCTATAGACGTACCGGATACTAATCTAGGACACCAGGTTTTCCTCCAACGGGAGAACAACAGAGTTAACCTCTTGATCTTGGTTTGATAAGAAAGTATCTTTCCAAAGGACTTTTGGTCCTGATTCTTCTCAGAAAATATAGTCATGGCAGATTTTTAGCTCAGTTTTTCACCTGTGTGTATTTATTTGTTTGCTTTGAAAATAATCAGTTTGGGACTGTAAGATTCCTTTTCTGTCTGACTCGTCTCTTGAGTCAAGAGAGGTAGCCTCAGGATTTCTTATGCAGTTGGATGTAACACCAGCAGTGACCTGGGACAGCAGTTTTGCTGTCTGAGATAACCAGCAGTGGAAGAGCTGACTCTTCCCCTAGAAAAGAACAAGGAAGCAGATGGGAGACTGTCTGAAGAATATTTGAAAGCAGTGCCAGGGAGAGTGAGATCAAGGCCAGAGGAATTACTGAGGCTGCTGAGTGAGCCTTCTTTTTGCTCTCTGTACTTGACAGACCACAGCTGTGAACCTTGTCCTCCTCCATACAGCAGAAGACCTGTAAGGAAAGGCACAAGTTTTTTTTCTGAGAGCACAGGTCAATGAGTGTTTATCTCATTGAGTGAACAGAAGCTGAGAAGAAAGCGATGGGGCTCAAGTGGCTTTGGGGAACTCAGTCTACATGCAGAGTGTTTTTTATGACCATTATTAGTAAAGAAGTCCAAGAAATTGAACCTTCCACTGCCTCAGACTTGTGGGTTTTAATCTAGTCTCAACTGTAATCATCGTAGCAGTTCCACAGCTTCACTCTTACCTGGTCAAGGGGCAATTGTACATCTGTTCCAAGCCCTACAGCTGCTGAAATAGCTATTGGGTAGCCACAAGCACGGCAGGTGGTGTGCAACACTCCTCAAAATGCTGGCTACCAAAAAACAGTTCCTCCTGACTTGTAGGCTCTTGGTCTCCTACTCAGTGTTGAAATTGCAGGACAGTTCCCTCTGGGTCATAGCACCTCCTCAGAGGAGAGATGCTGGATTCCAGGGTAAGTGTGCTGCTGATGGTCCTGACCCTTGTTAGACCTGGAGTTGGAACTGGTTTGGTTCAGCTCCAAATGTATCACTACCCCTTTTGCTAAGGAGTGCTGGTTCAATGCCAATGGTGTGATTATCAGATGAAAGGTCATCTTTTCAGTAACACTGGATCTTCTGAAACGCTTACGTTTCCAAGGCATAGGGTCAAACTTTCCTTTTGTTTTAGAGCCACAAAAAGTGTGGAAGTTATGGGAGCACTAATTGGAACCAAGTGTGTCATCTGCGATGAATGAGTAATGGGATGAATTTGTATCCTTACCTCCTCCGTCTGGTCGTATGTTTATAAAAATGCCATGGTGTTTGTTTTTAGGTGGATTTAACACCATTCCTTGAAAATATCAGGCAGATGTGCAGAGCTCTTTCAGCACTTGCTGTTCAGAGGCTTGAGCCTTGCTGGGCATTTGTTTGAATGTTTTTTCCACACCCAAACTTGCAGATGCTGGAAACATTTCTATTGTGAATATTAATGTTTGTCTTCTGTGAATAATCATGGGGCAAAGCCCTACTATCATTTCTGTGGGTGCTTTTTCAGTAAACTTTGTTTTTCAAACATTTTTGGAAGGAGTGAGCGCTTGTGTGAGAACACTAACCTACAGCTGCTGGTGCTTGCTGAGAACAGTGTGTGGTTGTTGGCTTAGCCTTGCCCTCTAAAACCAGTGCTTTACTGAGGTGTCTGCTGCTGTTGTTCTTTCTGCCTTTCGTCATTTTTTGAGAATGATTGTGAACAAGTATAAATTTGAAACTAATCCCCCCCCCACCCCTTTTTTTTTTTCTTTTTGGCGCTTCTGGTATCTGACAAGATAACATTATATCAGAGTACACAAGGATGGCATTAACTCTGAATTGCAGTGCCTTTTAGCTGTTGTGTGTGTTGGTGAAGAGTTAGAAAGTTGGGATCTGGCAGCTTCTAGCGACAGAAAGCCAGAAGGAAAATCTGTTACCTCAGGTCATATTGACAGTTGTGTCTGCTGTCACGCTCATTTCTTTAGATTTACTGGTAATGAAAATCTGAACAGCAGCTCGAAGCAGTATATTGATAACTGAGTGAATGTTAAGTGTGATTATTTAATAGCATTAAATACTGAGGTGCAGATGTATAAAAACCTCTAGGCAGCAGCATTCAATAATCGAGTGGAGCTGTCACCTATTACAGCCCTCACATAAATCATCTTACACCCATTCATGCTGAGTGTGTACTTTGGGTCTTCCCCCCACGTCTCCAGACCAAGACAAATCAAATCAATGTTGTTTATTTTTCCCCACCAAATTAAAAAGGTGATTATTTGCATGGAATGAGGGGAATGGTTTAATGACAGGAGAAAAAGGTCTTGAATCCTGGACCTATAAATGTCAGCTTTCAGCAGCTGTCTGTTTTCATAAGAAGGCAGGCCCTTTTGGAAAGGCTCCCCTTTGCAGCTGGGAAAACACACATCATGCAAAAATGCCGTTTGAGTTGGGCTTCACAAACCAAATATTTAAAAAAAAAATAGTTTTCTTCCAACATCTTTTCTGTCTTCTGATTATCTGAGTTATTGTGGTGTAGTTTTGGTGCTTTCCAGTTTGTGCTTTCCCAGTGAATTCCATGTGACAAGCTCTCTTAGACAAGTGTTTCCTTTGCAGGGCAAGTTAGTATCCTTGAACACTAATAAGCTGTGGTATTCTGGGAACTTTGGGGCAGACATAGCCACTGACTTAGACAAATAAATAACAATCTGTAGTTGAAAATTTCTCTCTTACACTATTATAGGCTACCCCTCTGCTTTCAAAATGCTTATTTTTTATATTATATATATTTTTTTTTTGCCTGCACATTATAGCAAACTAAGTGTATTGCAATATATTATCAAAGGGAAAACCTACCAGAAGAGAATTGTCTCAGAGTCTCTGACTCTAAATAATATCATCTGTAACTGAAATGTAAAGCTCTTCTCTGAAGGAAAACCCTGTTCAGGCAGATTTATTGTAAGTAAGGAAAAACATATCATGAGGCAGAACAAGTATTTAACAGATTTGATAAATACACAGTATGCAAGGGCATGATAAAATATTTACAATATTAGAGGTCTGCTAATTTTTCAAATGGCCTTGAAATAGTGCAGCTGTTCTTGTTAATGTGAAAGGATGCTGCTTGGGAAATGTGGGTCTGGTAGGGGCTGGGTCAGATCCTTGCAACTAGATATCTTGAAGGTATTGACTGGTGACGTTAGTATCTGGTTTGATGGAGTTGTGTACAAATTGAAGGTAGACTTTAGGAAGGTGTGCTAGGATTTGGGGTCCATCCCTGGGTATTTATCTCATTTTGACCGACGAGGCTGAAAAATACATATCTTTGCTAAGAAACTAGCTTGAAAACAATGCTGCAGCTTTTAAAGGAGAGCTGTTGCTCTTTAATAGTTAAATAGTGGGTATGAGCTATATAAGTCGCTGGAGAAACTGGGGGCTTTCAAACTTTTTAAGCCCAGTTTGATTTTGCGATTGATTCCTGTAACACAAGAGGATGGAGACCTATCTGTGTAGTTCAGTAGAAAGAAAAAACAGTATTTGTATGGCCAAGATGGCCTTTGCTGCGGAGTGCGAATGTTGAATGACTGTGTTGAATGACGGCAATGAAAGATCATGCTGAGTGGTCTTCAAGTGATTAATTTCTTTGCACTTCTCAGTTGTCTGTGTGTGTACTGAATACACCGACTGACCTTGATTCTTCTTGATCTTGTAAGAAAAGATTGTCTAGTTAGGACTTGCCAGATGTAAGACAGGATCAAAGTTTGACTCTGGAAACTCTTCCCTTATACAGAGGAATATGTGGTATAATCCCTTCTCTAGAAGTTAACTAGTTTCCATTTAGAAAGTCATTAGTGCTTAAAATGTATTTGAAAAGTTTTCTAGTAACTTTGAGAAGTCATATACTGTCAGAATTTTACTGCTAAGCTAAGTGAGTTAAACCAAATTCCCTGGGCTCTGTGATAGTGTTTTGTTTTTTTTCAGTGAAGGAAGCGCTTCACTCGGTTTGTTTTCCTTTGTAGAGCAGTCCACTGATCCCTTGAAAACTTGATACCATCGTTGTTACGTTACCTTCTCTGAAGAACTATTCCCTTTCTGCTTTTCATTTTCTGAGTGCTCTGTCCCTTCGAGCAAGGCATTACACTCAGGTTTCTGTTCCCTTTGTTGAAGCATCTTTGCTTTGATAAAGCATTCTGTGGAAATGTTGATAGTCATATGATTGCTAAGGAGTGACCTAGTATTTTGACATGCTTGGCTTTTGCAGCTTTTCTCTTACCTGTGTTTCAAAAAATAACCACCGCAGCTGATTTCTTTGTAATGCCCCACCCTTAGTAGAGAGAGCAGCAACAAGCTATGGATGTTTTGAAGGAATAAACCCATAGCAATAACTTTGAACCTTCTCTCCATCCTGGAATTTCCTTCATCATTTATTATGCTAGCCATAGGCAAGACACCAAGCTCTTTGTGGTGGGTTTTCATGTTTCACTAGAGAAGAGGAGGGGAAAAGGCTTTCCAGGTAGAGATCAACTGCCCATTACTGTGGTCTGCTGTGTTTTCCTGAGTGAGCCGCTGTGATGAGCAGTGACAGCCAGTGAGTAAGCTGAGCAGACTCGGTCTGCTGCAGGGCAGTTATACCTGTTAGTGCAGACAGAAGCCAGGTATCAAATCAAAGTGTGGTGCAATAGCTTGTGAGCTACAGCTAGCGGGCTTCACGGTGCCGAGAAGGAAAAAGCAGATGGAAACGCTCAAATGCATTTCCTCCCTCCCCTTCTCTGTCTCTTGGATCTTTTATTTCAGTCAGTAATGGAAATCTGTGCTCTGAGTTTTGAATGAAGGGCTTACACTGCACTAGTGTTAAGTGCTTAATGAGCCTCATTTCTCAAAGATCTTGCAGTCTGCCTCAGTTAACCCAGCTGCTTTTTTTAGGAGTACTTGTTTTGGCAGAGGCTTTTCTGTGTATATGAAGAATGCACAAATAAACCGTTGTGCAATTTGCAATTAAAAATGAGGTTATAGGGAATGGAAGGTTTTTAAGCTAGGAGATCAGAGGATGCAGAGCCAAGGAAAACAATTGCCCAGCGTCACTCTGTAGACCCCTGTCGCTTTCCGGGGGTGCCCAAGGGGCGACCGGGATTGCGGCCTTCCTAGAGAAAGCGTCCCACAAGGGAAGAGCCTTTCCAGGGGTCCTTTGCAACTTCTCCGGAGCGGGGCTGCTCTCATAAAGCGTAGCAGCATTGGCTACAAGTGATTTCAGCTCTCAGTGATTTCAGCTCATATGAGACCACCTGGGCAGGCCTGGGGACGGAGAGAGATGAGGGAGCCTGGTGTGGTGAATTCCACAGGTGAGCTTTATTCAGCCACCCCTGTGAAGGGAGCCAGCGGCCAGGCTCTCCTGGGGTCAGGGGTACAGCCAGGGTGTTTATGTAGGGAAAGGCAGGGGTGGGGTGGACACCGGTTAGCCAACAGGGTACAGACAATCTCCATAAGGAGAAGCAAGGCATGCTGGGCCTGCTTTCTGGTCACCGTAACCTAAAAGGTTCTTATCTCTTGGTAGGCTCAGGTCTCAGACACCTTTTCTCCACGGGAGGGCAGAGGGCTCTGGCGCCAGGGGTTGGCAGACTTCCACAGACCCCTATCTCAACAAGATCTGTGTGTCTGCCTTGCCTGCTGAAGAGAACAGAAATGTGAGTCCATGCTGGGGAAGTCCTGCTGTGCTTGTGAGGATCAGGCCCCAGCAAAGGGAGAAGTAACCTGAAGGGGCCAGGAACTCACTTGGGTTAGTTTTTCTTTTCTTCTTTTCCCTCTCCAAAGAATAATTGCAGTATGGCAAAATTCTGCAGAACATGTGCAGTGATAGTGGTTAGGATTATTGTGGTTAAAATGGTGACACTAGCAACTCGGGAAGTGTGTACTTTCAAAGAGTGTTTGAAAGGATACAGATACGTAAATCTAGAGCTCATCCACAGCTGTGGAGTTGTTTCAATTCATAGACATCACTGGTTAGCCATAAGAGTAGCTGTGCTGAGGTTTATCTTCACGCTAAACTCAGATATCTGCATTGCTTATGTTAGATTTAAGCAGGAGTAGTTTGGTCTGATGTAAGTTATATTTGGGATGGAAAGGGAAGGGCAGCTGTTGCCTGGGTAATTGCATCACATCAGCAGTTTCAGTAACAGCTTGGTATTGGCTAAAATTCCAATTATAAGTGTGGTTTTAAAGATGGACCTGTCTTTTAAAGATTGAACAGCTGTCTCCTGGATGTGATGGTTTAAAAATCCTTTACCTTTCAGAAGTACCTGGTATATCGAAGCTGGCATAGCTAAAGAGGTTAAAAATGTCAGCTTGGGTTACACAAACAATTGCCTGAATTGCTGGAGTTCAAATATCTGACATATTTGTTACAGCTGGTGTTTGCCTGCGTGCCTGCTCTTAAGCTGTGACGAGTCCTGACTAACCCACCTACTCTTGTGTGGTGGTCAGCTTGTCACGTGTGCTGCCAAGCTGCTGAGATGTGGTACCAACTGAGGAGTGAGCTCTGGACCCAAGTTCTTCAGATTGTGTTTTAACTTTACATCTCCATCTTAAATAAGTTACCGCAGCTCAGTTCATCTCTAGTCTCCTGGGCAAGACAGAATCTGCTGCACATTTAGCTGGATAAAAGCAAAGGGTTTGTTATTTTAGCTAGTTAAGTAACTGAAGAACAGCTCTGGAACAGGTGGGGTGAACCCCCCTCTGTGACTAGAGACTGACCAAAGGGGTCACCAAGGCTTCAGCTTAGGCTAAATGCTTAAGTCTTTTAGACAGCTCACGTTACACAAAATTATTTTTCGCCTTGCTTCTTTCCACTTCGCTTTCATGTCTGTGGAATGGAAGAGTGGCTTGGTGCTGCCTCAGGTAATAACCATCCTTTTTCCTGAGTGGTGTATCCCGCTGGCATGCGGGGTGTTCTTACTGGGATGGGTTTCCACAAGTGTGTGGTGCTTGGTCGTGCTGTTGCTCTCTCCATCTGTGCTGCTGTGGCATGCTATAATTGTAGCTTCTGGTCGCCTTCTGAAGCCTATGATGGTTTATGGGGTTGCCTGCTGTGGGTTGTGGCAGTGCATTTAGCAGATGTTTTGTGGCATCTCTTGGACACCTTTTCTACCTCCTTGCAATCTTTGAAGTGTCCAGCGCTGCTGTTCCTCTCTCAGGAAAAGAAGCTGTTGGGAGAAATGTTCAGAGATGTTGTAGAGCAACCCTGAATGACTGTGGATTTGGCCAAGAGTGGGTTACTTAAGTTACAGGTCTTGAGTTGCAAGGCTCTCCTTGAGCATCCTGAATGGAGACCTTTGATACAGCAAATTTGGGAAATGTAACAAGTGTTTTAGCAGTCGCCTTCCTATGCCCAGCATGGGTGCCTCCTCTGTGGTCCAGGCATGGCTGGAGTCCCACCAAGTGCTGGAGGAAGGAGGCGTGTTTTTCCTTTTGAGATAAATGCCTCTCATCAGCTGTCTCCCACTGCCTTTGCTCTAACCATAATACCAGAAATTTTCCCTTTGTTTCTGAGAACAGTTCTTCCAAAGAGCCAGAGATCAGAATTACTTTTAATTAAACGAAGTAATTTAGAAGACCTGAGGCAAATGCTCTTAAATCAAAGATGTATAGAATAAAGTGTTGTCTAATCCATCACCAAAACTCAACTGAACTAGATAGCAAGAGAGGAATGTCTCACAGGGGCAGTGAAGACAGTTCAGGAAATAACATAAGCTTGTCCTCCTCTCACACAGGAATTTCTTGTTACAGTGCTGGTAACAGGCCTCTCAAAATGCAGCCTCTGAACTGGTGACTTGCATTGCTCTGATTTAATGTTGTCTTGGAAGTTTTTGAAAGTCCAGCTGTGAGTCTACTTTATTATATTAGCCATGGGATCCTATTTTGTATTCACAGAATGTTTGCTTAAACACAATATCCTGGGAAGGGTAATAATCCATGGTAAATATGATATAGCCACTGAATGCCTTATTTCATGGAGCTCCTAGTCTTCCTCCCTTCCCCCAAGAACTCTTAATTATTTTTCTAGCCTCTCGATGCAGTTGTTCTCTGTAAACGTGGATTTATTTCTATGTTCACTCCCTTCTTTCCTACTGTTGTTTGCTGCACTGTGTTGTCTGGTCTTAAATGTTGAAAGTTTTTCTGTTGTGTGGGTGGGGCAATGTCTGTATTCAAGCAGGACAGCAGACTTTCACTTCTAAAATGGTTTGTATGTGCTGCTTGAGTGGAGATAATAATGAAATGTGAACTGCTTGTGGTGATATGTTTGGCTTGAGACATAAAAAAGAGACAAGTTTAATGACTAGCTATTAAAATGGTCAAAGCTACTCTTGGAAGAACTCAATGTCTGGAATCGAAAGCATTTTTTCTTGTATGAACTTTTCTGGCTGATGTTATCAGCACCAAAAAGTGTTCCTTGAGCTTTGCTGTTGCCTAAGGTGGCTGGTAGGCATGACACCAACAACCACAATGTCACAGTTTTCTGGTGAACAGGGCAACTTGTTTCAGATGATCAGCGTGTCTGGGCGACTGATTGTCTTGTTAGCCAGGCTGTTATGAATGTGCATGTTGCCAAGGATATTTAGGCTGATCAGGGTGATGAGGAAGAAATGGAGAGAGCGTGTTGGTCCAGGGTTCTGCATACAGGGTGCGAGAGGCATCTCAGCAAAGATGCTTCTTTCTGTGGCTGAACATGATCTACCAGGGTACTACACACAGAGGCCATTTATGTAGCTGTTGATTGTCTCTTCAAATAGGTGTCTGTTCTTATGGAAGTACTAATAAGCAGCTTTGCAAAAGTTTTCTTGTGTATACGTCCCAGTCACAGAAGAAAATTAACAGTGTATTAATAGGGTGCTAAGACTTTTTGTTTGCTTTTCCTTTACACCCAAGTGGGAGATGTAATTTTCTTTCTCAGCAATTTTACTTATGTCTCAAGTTCGACATCTCAGCAAAGTTTCAGTACCTCATCCCACTTTACAGAGGATTTGGGTTAGAATCACGAGATATTGAAAAACCCCAAAATCCTTCAAAAACCCCTGAGCCCTCTAAACCCTTGCAGATAGAAGATCATGCAGCAATTTGCATGCAGGATTCTTGGCTACTCTTTCATGGCCTCTGCCCTAACAGGACTGAGGTCCAATGGAGAAGCTGCTGCTTGTTTGCCTTCCTTTGTTTTGGAGAATGACTTTCCGAGCATGGATTTGTAATGGCCTGTACATTCCTTCTCTTGAAGCCTCCTAGGGTGATTTGATCTTTAGATGACATTTTAACTGTGAGAAAAAAGCATTTGTTGTCTTTCTCAGTATTTCCTGTCTGTTTTGGATCATTTTGAAGAGGTGCAAGCTGCAAGTTGTGCTTGATGCAGTTTAGTAGAAATGGTAGCCAGTTCCAAACTGAAATAATGGCAAACTCTTTTCATCCTCCAAGTGTAACCATACCTGAGAGACAGTTAACTCCATAGGAACTATTCCTGAGGTATGTCCCATCAGTGTGACTGCAGGCGTACCTGCCTCTTTGTGGTTATGGCAGGACAAGAGACAGTGGCTTTTATTTTAACCGCTTTGATTCTGTGGATGATGTGGAAGGTAGAAATGAAAACAGGAAACTTGCTCCTTCTGTCCTTGATTTCTACTGCGTGGCTCCTGTCTTCTGCCCCTGCTCTGCAGCGATGCTCTCTGAAGGGGTGTGCTGGAGCTGCAGAGCACCAGGATGCTGCAGGCTCCCTGGGAGAAGAGCTGCCAGGTGAGCTGCAGCACAAAAGCAGAACTGCAGGGAGCTAAGCTAAGCCTGCATTGTGCTGTCGCACACCAGGGCTGCAGATTAATGTGGGGGCAAGAGGCCAGCCTGGCAGGAGTGGGGGAAACAGAAGTGTCGCTCATCACAGCAAACTGGGACAAAAACACGGGGGTTGCTAGAAATTCCACCAGAAACATGGAGTGTCCAGCGGCTCTGTTGCAGCTAGGCCTGACGTGGCCTGATCAAGTTGGGATTTATTGGCATGGGAGTGGAAATGAGGACAAGGATTGAGGCTGTCACACAACACAAAGTTTGAAAAAAACCCAAACCAACCAAATAAGAGAGCATGTATGCAGTGGGGGTAGGCCCCATGTCTGTTCTAGTGTCTGGTGCTGTGTAGTTCCACTACCATTAGTGGCCACATCCTGTTTTCTGTGATGGAGAATTTCATCTTTTAAAGCTGTATACTAAGGTGCTGTTTTTAAACCTGAGTTAGAAATGTAGTACTTGTCTCCCATTTTGTTTTAAATCTGGAATATCTAAAAGGAAGAAAACTGTCAGGAAGAGAGTGCATCTGTGTCCTCAAAAAGACGTATTTAAGAATGAATGAATGATGGACAAATGGTTTAATGTCCTATGTTCCATTAATTTATCAATATTCACTCCACAGGAAGACCTTAAAATGTTTTCTTGTTTGTCACTTCACCTCTCTGAGTCCTGGCTAAGCCCTGCTTTTTCTAATTTATTGACATATTATTTTTGAGAGATAAACACATTAAATTTACTGTGTACCCTAGTGGAGCAAACGGAGAGGATCACTTTTTCTGTTAAAGTGTTTCCTGTAGAAAACAAAGGGCTACTAATTAAGCAGCGATATTAACTAGGTGTGGCAACATGTGTGGATAGAACTTTGAGAGCAATTCCACATGTTTCTTGCTGCTTTAATTTTTTTTTAACATAAGGGTTTCTGTTAACGTAAAGGGCATTCTGCAGCTAACCTGTCTAGACCTTTTGAAAATCCAGCTTGTTTCATGGCTGCATTTATAAGCATACCTTCAAAGAGCACCTCTGAAAACCTTCTTGATAACTGGTAACTGCTGGAAAATTAGAGAAGAAATTCTATTAATTCTTCGTGAGGATCAACAAAATAAAAGATTCTGTAGGGAAGCAGAATTTTCTGAATTATTTTTACTGTGGAGCATTGTATGGAAGTAGCATGAAAAGTTGGTTGTTGTGGTGATTTTGTAGCCAACACAGTGGAATCAAGTCTTGCACACCAACACTTCTTACTGCCAGTTATTTGTTTATTGTTTCTTTGACTTCTGAGATAGTTTAGAAGACTTGTACATACTTCTGAAAATGTTTGTACTGACTGGGATAATTAAAAACCAGAGAAAATGAATGTGTTTGTGGTAGAAGGCTACAGCAGGATGGGTAAGTGAAGCCGCTCAATTTTGGTCAGCGAGGCTCCTTCTGTTATCATTGTATAGATACAAGGGCTTCTCCAGACAGCAATTAAGAGAATCCAGATTAAGCTCTTCCTCTGAATCTCTTTGTGGGGACTGCTGTATCTTTCTGTTGATTGTTATTCAGCTCTGAATTCAAATAATTAGTTACTTGTATACACCTAAGCAATATGGATGTCGTGTGCTGCCATGCTCCTGAGGAACATGATGTAGAAGGGGTGAGGTTGGTTGGTAGGGAATAAAAAAAGGGAGCACTAGAAAAGTTCAGAATTTCAGTATACACTAAGTGAGAAGGGAAAAAAAAAAAAGTCTTACAGTGCCAAGTGCAGGGACTTTAAACTTCCCTTGGAAAGTTTTGCCTTGACTGTTCATTAGTTTTATTGCTCGAGTTTTGGCATGAACCCAGGTAGAGCAGTATAATGTCTGCATGGACAATGAGGACTCCATTTGTAATTGTTAGAATAAAAACCTATCAGTGTGATTTAAATGTGCTGTATTGGTAAGTGCAGTTCTCCATCTCTGAAACTGCTCAGTGGATCTGTGTTAACCTGCCCATCAAATCCTCCTAGAAATTGTCTTTTGCACATCATTCCATGTTGTTTCCAGAATGTATTGTTCTAAATTTGTGCTGCAGTATAGGTCCCCTATAGAAAATGTTATGAGGGGATCTATGTGCTTGATTTTGGCACTGGCTTTGCTGTCAGTTGACAATGGTGACTTGTCAGTATATTGCTGGATGACCACATCAGGCAGGAATGCCACCGCAGGGGTGGGGGAAGGATGTCCACTAACCAGCAACTGCAGAAGTATGGGGATTTCAGAACTGAAGAGAACAGGACTAGGCCAGTGTCCCTTTTTCATGTTTACTGTATCAAGAATTGAAGTAGTAGCTTCCAAACATTGTAGGGCATAAGATGTTTCTTCCCAGTATAATAAATATTGGTTTTTCCCCTCCTTTTTTCTTCTTCTTACATTTTTATTTTTTAGTGATTAAAGAAATGTAAATTGCATTGACTGGCTCAGTGGATATATAATGAAAAAAAATTAATAGCTAGATAGGTCTGTGTTTAGTATTCATGGTATGGTGTTTTCTAGGAAATAAGATGAAGCTGTTGAAGCATCCAAAGAGGCACTTTTTTTTTTCCTGGGGACTTGTGATTACATTTAATTATGTATTTTTATCCTTACAGCTGAGCATGTCATGCGTCTTCAGCCTCAAACTGTATCACATGAAAGATTAGTTATTATTTCATGGCTGATGAAATCAGCAGAAGCAGATTATCTTTGGCTGTAGAAAACTGGTGATGCCCCGTGCTTTGTGTAGGCAAGGAAGCTGACTTAATGATGACCCATCAATCAGGATCATGATAAGATGTTGTGTATCCTGAAATCTGAAGTTGGCAGCTGGACTGTGTGACTCATGGAGTGTGCTGCAGGCTTCCTCTCCTTTCCCAGCCTTTGCCCAGGAAAGCATCCTACTGAGTTGCTGCAGTGGACATGATGGGGAAACATGCAGCTGAAGCATTTGTTTGTCTTTAGGTGTGGTAGCTGTTGTTTACATCTGATAAAGGCTCTCTGGAACTGGAGGGTTTGCAGCTTGTTGAAGCAGGATGTTTCTAGGTATTTTTCTTTCCACATTTCGTTGTAGGTAGGTGTTGAAACAGTGCATGCTTCTAGAGTAGAAAACTTAAAAAGATGGGGAAAACATAATAAAAGGGAGCAACAACAAAATGCTTTTAGAAGATGGAGGAGGTTCTCTGTGAAGCCTGGGAGGTAGCAGTGGGTTATTTCCTTTAAGGCGTGGTTGAAAATAGGAAGGACGATCGCAGTTATCCAAAAGGTTTGTGTGTTGACAGACACTTGGAAATCCTCTCATTGGGTTCCAGAGAGGGACAGGAGCGTACTAGGAAGGCAACCAGGTGTGCCATGTACAAACAGAGTCTTCCAGGAGAACCCGTTGTGTGGTCCATGCCCACAGCTGTTTTATTTGCACCCGGAGAAGCAGTAAAGTGCTTATTTAAATATTTTTTTTTACCATTGAAATGTACATGTATCTGACTTGGATAGAGGTTGGATGATGCTCTCTGAAAGGAATATGATGCAGTTGCAACTGTTTCCGAAGGCTTTGCCTTTTCTAATTAATATGAATCTGTTTAACCAGCCACCTTCCTGGCAGACCAGGGTTCTGTATATCTTGCTTTTAATAGCATTTTTCTCAATTTACTGCAGTGAAGTAATAAAGATTTTAAGGCTTTGTTTACCACGGGTTTGCAGAAAAATTGTCATTGTACAAAAGCAATTTCATGTCCTCATGATCATAAGGCCAAGCTATACTCTGGAGGAATTGCATTGGTTTTCACTGGATTTGAAAGCCAATGCTGATGCATAATACTGGAGACTTGCACATGACAGCCATCCCACGAAATGGGGTGTTTCATGTGACATTTCTCTTATAAGATTGCATTTTGTAGAACTACTATCTTGTGTTTATGGTGTGTGTGTGTGTGTGTGTGTGGTGTTTTTGCACTACGTTGGTTCGACTGGATGGAGGTGTTTTTTTCAAAAGTCGGTGTGGGCTGTGTTAGTACTGTGAGTCTGGGTCCCAGAGACCAACCAGCGTTGGGTACTGCATGGTTACATGTAAGAGTAGGATGGAATAATCCCCCAAATCCTATCTGCTCCTGGTTTGTCCCACCTCTCCTGGCAGCGGGGTGCAGAAACAGTGCCCACGTTGCGGCAGCGGGTGGACGACAAGGAAGTGACGAGTGCCGGTGATTAGCACCAGGCAGCAAGAACAGGATGTTCAGATCACTAAGGAACATGAACTTTCCTACTTTTTTTTTTTTTTTTTTTTAAATCTGCTATTGTTTAAAACTGACCGGCTGCTTTCTTAGCTGGTGTCATTTTCCTTGAGGATTGTGAATTCCGTGATTGTAACTTCAAAACAAAGAAACAAGTAATAATTTCATAACGATGAGGAATCAAAACATGTTTGTTAAAATGAGGAATTTTTCCCCAACGAGGGGGCAAAATGTGCCAGCAAGGTGAATAGTAATAATGTACTCACTGTCAGGTAACTGAGCTGAAAGCAAGTCTCTGTTTATGCTTTGTTCTCATATTGCTGGCTTGGCTTGTGATTCTCTACCTTTCACTCGCTAGCATGTTAAGCCAAGTGAATATACTCTTTGTTTGGGAGTTAACTCCCTCTTTTCCATCACTTTGGGACATGGATGTTGGTAGTGCTCTTAGAAAAAGCCTAATTCAAGGAAGGATTTCTCCATTCTTAATTAGCTTTGTAGTGAAAATCACTACTTATTTATTTGCAGTTCCTGTTCATCAGTAGATACTGAGGTTTTTTTAAGGAAAAAAGTGTGTATTTATACAGCTTTTAACTTTGTATCTTTGCAGATGCCTCACTGTTAAAGGCTTCTGTTGGAATGCATGTAAAACTCAGCAAATGAACATGAACTTGTATTTGCTTTATAATGATTTCTGGCTGCACATTTAAAATGTTGCTCACACTGAGCAGTTCATTTGTATTTTGTTTTGTCAGTAATAGGACAGTTTTTATATAACATTAATACAGCAGGACTGAAAGTTATAGCATTGCTCTGGTTACGAGATGCTTCAGTCACTGGACAATAAATTTGGAAGGTGAAAGTAATGTCTTCATGAATTTTGTAGTTTCAGCTCTAGGTTGTGATGAAATGGCATTATCCAAAGTAGTGTGACCTACCCCTTTTCACCTTTGCATGATAGGTGATTTCCCTGCCCCATTTTGCAGAGGAATCCCACCCATACAGTGAATGATATGGCTGCTGCTACTTCCTTATCAAATCAGTCAGTGCAGTGTATTGTTGGGAGGTAAACAAAGACACAAAGGTTGAATTAGGAATGTGCTGGCAAAGGTTGCTCAGGAATGTGCTGGCAGGGGAGAATTCAGGCATCAGGGCCTGGCTGACAGTAGAAGATGGGACTGGAAAACATCAGTTGTGCCTTGGGACTGCATAAACCATTGTGAGATGAGGAAATGTGAGTGGTGCCTGAGGTGAGACTTGTGGCACAGACATAAGTGACTTGTGTGCATTTACAAAAGAGGATGTCTGAAGCAATTCCATATTTTGAACTGATGTCATAGTCCCTGGTATCTGGAGCTCCTTATCTGATTCCATAAAATAGTTGGTTTTTTAGCCATATTTTTTTTTGTAAGGTATTTTCCCTCTGTTTTCAGCTGTCAGGATACTACTTATTGGCAAGTATTTCAGGCACAGAAACCAGCACCATACCTGCCTGATAGTGCTGGCTGTTGCTGCAGGAAGAGGGAGTCCTGTTAGTTACTGGAGGAAACAAAGTGTGTGTAGTAGCAGCCAGGGTTTGAGATGGGCTTGCTGAGGACTCTCCTGTTTCCATGGATCTGATGAGTGGCAAGCCTCTCTCTAAGGTGTCAACAGCCAGCATTTCCTCTGGGAGCTCTGCTAGCTGCGTGTTAATGAGGAGATGTCTATACTCAGAAGGTGGCTCAGTCCATCTCTGCTGCCAGGGTTTGGGTTGCTGCTCCCCGTCTGCCCCAAGTGCTTGGGCTGGGCTGCAGCCACCTTCCTGCAGGTCCCCTGCCTCCTCCTAGCCATGTGCTCTCCAGCACTCCAGGCTCAGCCACAACTCACCTTTAACCTTGCATGAACTCTTTAGGGAAAGGCTTCCCAAGGAGGACAGTACTTTCTCATTATTAACATAATCAAGTTGTATTTATTCAGCTGAGAGGCTGGATTGTAATAACTGCTTAGAATACTTAAGTAGAAATGCTGTGGACTCTAAAGCAATAGGAAGAGCTAATTGTTTATGGGCAATAACTATCTATGGCATAAATTATTTACAGGGGGCTTTAATTGCCAGAGCTCTTGAGAGAATGGGAGGTTAGTTGTGTCCTAAGGCAGGGCTGGCTTGTTCAGCCCTGCAGAGAGAGAGATGAAGATGAATGCAGAAAACATGACTTGTTTGAACAAAATGAGTGTGGGTGCCCACTCCCAGCACAAGGAATTTCTGCTCTCCCAGTGTGGCTGTTTGTGGCCATCCAGACTTCACAGGCTGGTTGGTGGTTTTTGCTGGAGCAGCAGTGCTCACTTCCCATCCTTGGCTTGGTGATGAGCTGCTGTGAAAAGTACTGTGTTTCCAAAGAAGACTGTGTGTCCATGGAAAAGCGTGCTTTTTCATGTTTGGGTCCCAAATGTGTGCACACATGACAGTCTGGACTAATACACTGAGCTCAGAATGGTGTGTAGGTGTTTATGTGTGTGTGCTATGTGTAAAATAAAGCCTGCAATTCAATGTCTTCTAGGATTTGGTCCATACATAGTTAATCAGTTTGTAAAGCACTTGGTGAAGGTATAAAGCGTTGTGGTTTTGCAGAACACAAAATCAAGGTGCTTAGCATCCTGTCCATGTCCTGTGTGACTGATTGTGGTGGAGAGCTTAGAAAATTGGTCATAGGTCTGTGAGATGATTTGAAAAGCTACAGCATTGGAGGATTTAAAATCTGCACAGAAGAGAAATGACTCTTACAAACTTGCTTTAAATGATTCCAAGATATTTGGGGAAAAGACAGTGATTTTTTTTTGTTTGTTTGTTTGTTTCTCACCCCCCTGCCCCCTTCCAGTCAACAATTGTATAGATAGGTATAGAGCAATGTTGTAGACTGATGTTTTCAAGTTGTTTTTTAGATGCTAGTATACTGTACTTTAGTGTCTGGAAAGCATAACTAAACAGTTACATCATATTTTCTGACATGGCTGGTACTCTACTTGTAACCACAACATCCCATTAACTGTTTATCTAACCTAGAGTTATTTCCTCCAGAGGAAAGCACTACATGCATAAATACTTTCCTTAAGACACGGAGGCATTTATATAAAAAAAAAAAATGCCATGAATGCATAGCCAAAAGCTGAAAGTGTATGCAAGTTGCTTCAAGGTTAAGGCAGCCAAGTCCTCTCCAGGAACAGGATTTATGTGAGAATTCTACAAAGCACCTCCTGCTCAAAGTGCTTCGGCTCTCAGAGGGTGCTGCTGTTTCTCTCTGGAGGGTCTAGAATTCTGTTACCTTTTCCCGTCTTTTTGGGAACATAACATCTTGTGGATTTAGGCAAGCACACTCTTTGGATGCCTGTTCAGTAAAGAGTTTGATCCAGAGTACAGAAGGCTCAGTTACACCATAGGAGCAGGAGCAGCAGCAAGGGATCCGGGGCTTTGGAGGATTACGTGACTGGTAGTATTGCTCACCAAAACTTTAATCTTCTGCTTTGAAGCTCGTATAAAGCAACGGAACAAAAAGCTTACACTAATGACATAGTTACAATTTTTTTTGGCATTGACAGGGTGCAAAATTATATGCAGCACTACAGTTAGGATGTTTTTGAGCAAAAGGAAACATACACCAAGGTTAAACAAAGCTTGCTATTGAAATGAGGCATTAGTAATATTACAACTTTATGGAAGAATTTGTTCTGCGATGAGTTACAACATAAATGTTTTTTACTCCTTAGGGTAATCTTTAACTTGTATGACAAAACAGAACATTCTTCTTAGAATAATGAAATTGCTTCTGCAGCAGAAATGCCTCAGTCAAGGCAGAAGGAAGTGAAATATTGCTACAGAAGACAAGGATGTGAGAGGGAGCAATCCAAAACCAAGGAAGAGTAGTTATAGGACATAAAAGCTGCACATACTTAACACAAGCTAAACCATAGGTTGGGGAAGTCCTCCCAGTTCCATTCATACACTAGCAGGCCTGATGCATCAGTCTTGCTTCCTCTTTATTCGCTGAGAATCTAGAGATTGGCTGGAAGAAATGAGCACAGCCTAGGAATCCAGCTCCAGGAGCCAAGGCTAAGAAGGACGAGAGAAAAACTGAGGCCTGTGCTTCCGCTGACACGGAGAAATTGGTTCAGGGGTTTCTACCAAGTTTACTGTTTGAGGTCCTGTCTTGTGTGTATGGCGACACTGGTTCAGCAGGCTCGGGTGCCTGCCTGGGAAAGCCCCTCAGCCACAGAAGTGTGCTGGGACTGACAGGAGCAGGGGCAGGCAGTGGCTCTTGCTGCCCCTCTCGATCAGAGCAGACTGGGCAGCAAGGACTGTGCCTTGCAGGCAGCCTGTGCAGGCCTGCCAGGCTCGCTGCTGCTTTGTCCTTTGCCCCTTCCCTGCTGCCTGGGAGTTGGAGATTTCCTTTGAGCTGGTCTTACTGCATTCTGTGTTCTGTTTAGCTCAGCTCTTGTGCCTCATCCCAGCAAACACCCATACTCAGTTCAGTGGGGAAAGCTTGGCCTCTGAGGTGGCCATGAGGCATTTTACTGGCTTCAGCAGAGGCTTTGAATACCTCTCTGAACAAACCCAAGATAAGCATTCCATAATGAGCTAAAATGCACTTAAGTAACTCCTCCACTCATGTTTTCTGGAAGTGTAAAATAAACCTTGTAAATATGTGCAGCGCAATAAACCCCAAACCCTTATTGCTCATAGCTCTCCAGCAAATTCTCTGGTGCCTCTAATATTTGCTGGTACAAGCTGATGGCTGTGAATAGCAGAGAAATGAGCTTTGGGGGCTTTGCTGTGAATGTTCCTCATCAGTTTACTAAGTATACTGCCATTCATCATCTACTTTTTCTTGTCTTTAACAGTTCATTCACGAATCTGACATTGAGTTGTTAATTTTGAGAACCGGCCTCTCCTAGTTTATATATAGTAAATCCAGTGACACTCAGCATTTCTTAAAAAGCCAAACTTAAATTCAGTAAAGTATTTCTGAGCTGTATGAGAAAGACAGACATCTATGTAACTCATAATTTAAAAAATTCAATCTCGTGCTTTGAGTTATGTGCTGTACTGTCTTTTTTTCTTAGTTATTGCTACATGATTAACCATTACTTTAAGTCTTTTAAATATCACATGAAAATTTTTTTGATAATAGAAACCTTATTTCAAAGTTTCAATGAATTTATGCCATACAGAAGACACAATGAGATTAGTGACTTTAAGCGTTAGTATAGCATAAAAATTTAAAGTTTTATTGGAGTAAAGAGTTTCTATAAACAACAATTAAAGAATTTCTTTGAATTCAAATTAGGATTCACATTAATCTGACAAAATTCAAATAGGCAGTCAGCAGTTAAAAATAGGAGAGGAGAATGTGATCAAATGATTTGTAAGGTAAAAAGGGATGGTATTGTGTGGAAAAATTCACAACACCAGAGGTTTATGTCCAGAAAGGAGACAGAGGAGTCCAGTAACTTTATTCGACTAAAAGGAGAGGCCATGGGCCATTCCCCTGGGATGTCTCAAATTTTTGGGGCATGTAGCCCCCTTTTTATCTTAAGTTCCCATCTGCATCACTCTCTTCCTTTCCCCATTGCCTGAGGTACGCGGAAGATACAGACTTCCCTAATTGCCTACCCTGTGCCCCCCTCTGATATGTACCCCGCTTTTGTTACATGAAAGAATAAAAACCTATTCATAATTCTGTTAAGTCTTTGTTCTTTTTCTCTAAGTTCAGGAATTTAACACGGCCTTGGCTTAGCAGCAGCCCGTGTCAAATAGTAACATTTTCTAGACCTGATAGTTTCTTGAGTTACTTCCCTATCTATAACTTCCTGGCCTTATCTACAAGCAGATTTTCATGGTCTGCTTGTAAGGACACATTCATCTTATTCCTTTCAATATTATTCCAAGTTTCATCAACTAATCATTGACTTTAAAAATTGTTCTATAAATATGATATATTAGGGGGTCAACAAGTAATGCTATATAAAATACTGGTGGCCTTTTTGGTCAAGGTTTGTGGTTGGGGGGTGTGTTTGGTTTGGGTTTTTTTGTTCTTTATGATAAAATGTGCCATTTGCTGAGAAAATAAAGTGATTTTGTTGCTTAAGTTTCCAGAGCCTATCCAAGGCTTTTCTTGACAGACAGGTTTTCTTGGAAGTGTCAGGCTTGTGTCGTGGTTGACGTCCATCTGTGGTAGATAATTCCTATTCCTTGGCTCTGAAATAGCGTTCATTCCAAATCTATCCCTGGAGTACCTTTTTCCTTTTGTAATTAACTATGCTGGTGCTTTTTCTCTTGCCCTTTGGGATAAGGACATAAACCTTTCTATTAATTTCTATTCCATTTATGAAGGAAGTTCCTCATAAAAATTATTGGAGCATTTTGACTTCACTGTGAGGAAAGGATATTTTGTAAACGGACAAGTCACTTTTCTTGTACATCAAAGAACAAGGCTCCTCTTAAACCCAGTGAATTGATGATGGTATCATCAAGCCTTCCTTGGCAAACAATCTCTATCACAGTTTGCGGGACTGGGGCAGTGATCATCCCTCTACTTGGCACTGGTGAGGCCACACCATGAATGCTGTGGTGAGGGGCCCAAAACTGAACACAAGAAGGACACTGAGGTGCTGGAGCATGTCCAGAGAAGGACAGTGGAGCTGGGGAAAGAGCACAAGTGTGATGAGGAGCAGCTGAGGGAGCTGGGAGTTTATCCTGGAGAAGACAAGTCTTAGTGGGGACATCATCACTCTCTAGAACTGCCTGAAAGGAGGTTGTGGCAAATGGGAGTCTCTTCTCCCAAGTAACAAACAACAGGATAAGAGAAAATGACCTCAAGTTACTTCAGGGGAGGTTTGAATTAAATATTGGGAAAAATTTCTTCACTGAAAAATTGGTCAGGTATTGGAATAGGCTGCCCAGGGAAGTGGCAGAGTCACCATCTCTGGAGCTCTTTGAGAGAGGTGTGGATATGACATTTGGGCACGTGGTTTAGTGGTGGATTGGGCAGTGCTGGGTTAACAGTCGGACTGGATGATCTTAAAGGTCTTTTCCACTGTAAATTATTCTATTATTATAATGCTTAGTAATTAAATGATGTTAAGTTAAATTAATTACCATATGTAATTAAAAAAACCCAGAAAGAATCCACAACAATTGCGGACGTTTCCCCTTATTCTTTCTTCTTTTAAAGTGTACGTTTTATAATGTAGCTGCATATAACCTGCAATAAATGTTTCTATCCAAAGTTATTAGAGCCACACAGCTTATAGGTGTCAGTCTGCAGCAGATCCCAGGCTTGTGCTGCCCTCCCAGCAGCCTCACCTTCCACCTAAAGCTGATGTGTCAGCAGGGAAATGCCTGATTTTTGAATTAATTAGATGTTCTGCTACTGTGCTCATGGATTTAGTTGAATTCATGAATTAACAGTATTGTGATTTCTGTGGAGGAAGAAGGTCATATGTTGGCTGTCCAACAGGTTCTTAAAAATTTTTATTTCTTGTAAGTTTAGGTTACTGAATGCATGGCAATAAAAGCACTGTTATGGGTAAGTATTGTATAATTATGATTATTTGCTGAATTAATTGTTCCTTACAGCGCTTCTCCCTTTTTATAACAGTATTTATTTTAGAGAGAAGTTTTTTGTGGCTGTTTTAGTGGAGATCTGATTTATGTGTTTTAATTCAGTTCAAAAAACATCAATACCAAGAAAAAATATATTTTTTTTCTATCCTGCTTCCTGTTACTGTTTTTTTTAATACTCTTTACAGTAGCACCCAGTGTCTGCTATTTGAAAGCTGCAAGAGCAGAGTGAAGCCAGTAGGGCTGAGGACCTTTTCAGCTTGGCAGGCTTTGGGGTGTCAGGCACAGATGGAGGGGTGGCAGAGGAAGGATTGGCTGTTGGGACAGCAGGCTTCTCGTTTCTGTGGCTCCGAGGTTTTGCAGTGGGCATTCTTCTACTCTGGACCCCTGTGTTCATGTTGTTTTGAAGGGAGAAACAGGTGCAGATGTAGGATAACAAATACCAAAATCATACTGTACATGCCGATACAGAATACATAGTTCAAAGCTAAGTGAAGTAGGGAGCTGCTGTGAAGAGCTCCCATGTACAACTGTTACAGTTTGAAAACTCTATGTTTCTTACATGTTCTTGTGTTGCCTTTCTAGACTCTTAAAATAAGTTTTTCTTATATGTGCTATATTGTTTAAATCTTTAATTTGCACAACCGAGTAGCCAGAGTGCTAAAAGAAGCACACCAAGTAGAATTTCAGTCAAGTTGATTTTACTGTAAATGTCTCCTTCTAGTTCCTAGCAAATTGCTCACTGTAGTAATAAGAGCAAATGACTTGCATTTGAATCCCTCAGAGTAAAATCAGCCCTTTTAAGTACATCTAAATGACAGCTGCACTTGCTGAGGATGGCCATACCTACAGAAAGACTTCATGTTGAATCCCAAAGAAAGAATGATGACTGACCTTTGTTTGTTCAAGTTTGGATAGTGTATCTTCTCTTCTGCCACTCATCTGACCTGGGGTGAACTGCCTAACTTTGTGTGGACGTATTTTGCAGAGAGGCCGTAGTCTTTTGGATTAGACCTTTATTAGAGAGGTCTTACAGGGAGGAGTTGAACCAGGAGGAAGCCCTTGAGAATGCAGTGGAAAAGAGGATAATCAAGAAGGATACTCCTTTTTAAAGCAGGTGGTGAGTAGCAAGAACTACATAATCTTCCTGGCTGTACAGGACTGGGTGGAAATCACCTTGCTTGCCTACCTGTATTATAGTTTTGTACATGCAGTGGCAAGCTGTTAGAGCTCATGAAGTAACCATGCTGGTAGGCTAAAAATATTTAGGAAATATGCTACTAAGTACATTGGGAGTTAATTGAAGTAGTAGTTTATTTAAGTAGAAATTATTCATGAAATCAGTAATTCTTTAACTTGTTTTTCTGCTCTTTAAGTGCCTTTTGAGGCAAGATTCCTTCTTTCTCAGGCTCGGCATTCAAAGCATAAGTCTAACATTGCATTTCTGCCAAGTGTTGCAGGCTTTTCTTGGGAATGGTGGCATTGGATCAAAGTGTGTTTTCACTGACTGATGGTACACTTTCCCACATGGCCTAGGTTAACTTTTCATTTCTGGGGTTTTTTAAGCAAGCAGTAGTGTTGAGGAATGATTTATGGGAGCGTGAAAACCAGGTGAACTGGCTGAATAGAAAATTGGACAGGACTTTTAAGACATTTCTTTGGCTTTCAGGCTTGCTGCCTGCTATTGCTGCCAGTGGTAAAATGGCCTTTAGTTGACCTCTTCCATTTCTTTGAAGGTTGTTTTTGACTGGTTTCTATACTGATATAAGAGGAAGTTCCTGAACAAGTTTACATGGTGCTACATGTCCCTCCTTATTTCTTTTCCTTAAATCTGACTAAAAGTATGTGACCACATGGGGTACAAATAACTTGCAGACTTTGTAAATCACTGGCAAGTTCAGCGTATCCTAATGTTTCTTAAACAGCTCCGGGTATCTCTTTTAGGTCTAAATATAGCCTGGGTGTCTAGTGAAGTACGTAACTTTTATATTAGTTGTTTATATAATGCAGTATAAAATTTTTAGAAGTTATCTGGGCGCTATTTTGGCAAAGTAGGTTAGCACATGCTGAAATCCAGCTGTTCATGCAGTACCTATACTTCAGGGTAGGGTTATGTGTTCAAGGGGCTTCTCAGGCAAGAGTTAAGGAATTTACAGGGGTTTTTTTCTTGATTTTTTTTTTTTTTTTTAATTGATAAAAATCTCTATGGCTAGAGACTTAGGTGTGCCATATGAATCGTTTCAGGTTTGTTAGTGATGTCTTTGCAAGTAATGTTTGCTTGGGGTAATTTTTTTCTTCCTATGCAGTTATTATCTGAACATTATCAGTCTTAAGTCTTAGTTAATAATTGATAGTCTGTCACTGAGCAAACTTTTTCCAGGGCATGGAAGAAGGTTGGAAAGAAAACCATTTGTTCTCTGAAGTGATACGTTTGGACTTGCCTGTTTAGTTACTTTTGCATGGACAATAAAGGTGTGTCAGGTGGGGGCAGTGGGGTCTCTCCATGGATTGCTTGATGCTAGGAAGCATCAAACATTGCCTAAATTTTGCTCTGTTCTGGGCTATTGATGGTGATAAATGGTATATAACAAGACGGGTTTTCTTTCTGACTGTTTTGGAGGATTTTGGTGGATTTCAGAGCTGTGAATTTGCACAAAACTGCTTTGTCTCAGCGAAACTGTTTCTGAGGCATAACATAAACCCAGAGAAAAGTGGGTATCCGGGGGTTTCCCCAGGTGACTTCTAAAGAGAGGAAGTCCAGAGGACTTTGCCTGTTAGCTTTACACTTTGGCAGGGGTCAGACAGCTCGAGGTGCCTTTTGACAAGCCTGGAAAAGAAACTCTCAGGAAACAAAGAACTGTTCCAGCCTGGGGTATACTGATGGATATTTTCTAGTTTCTTTTGAACATTTTTGTCTGGAGTAGTTTCACAGGGCCACTGAAGCTGTTGACAAACTTAGAGCATCTGCGATGTCTGTCCCTATCCTGTTTGCTGGATGTCTGAGCAATAGGTCTGATGGAGCTGTGTTGCACCTGTGTGTCATAGCTGCTTCACTAGCAGCTGCACTAGTTTTTGTTTGCTGCATGTGTGCAGCCATTGGCTTTGCACTGTTTTTCCTGACACGTTGGTATCTCATTGTGTAAACAAGCTGTGTGACAAAGGGAAGTTGTCAGAAACCTTGGTGAGAGCTACTGTCTTACAGAGGTGAGTGCAGCAGGAATAACAGCCTGCCAGGGAAGCGCTGCAGGGTGGGAAAGCTAACTGTGGCTCCTAATGGCTTTATCCCAACCAGGACACGTGTGACGAGGCATTGGATCTTGCATCCTTCAGTAAAGCAACTGTTGATGGTGTACACGCCCATGTCTACCCATTTCTTAGCTGGCCAAGGATGAACGCTGTTAAGCGCTGTTTTATTGCCTTCTTCACTTTCAAAACCAGTTGCCTTTACTCTCAGTGAGTTGGTTAGGATCTCTTGCACAAATGTATCTCCTGCATATGTCTTTTTTGGTGGCCAAGCCTTTGGAAGTGCTACATGAATCCTAACAAGAAGAGCTGCAGGCTTGTCGGTTAGCAAATATGCAAGATATTCCAGTTTCGTAGCCAGGGAATTCTTTGCTGTACTTCTTGCTTTTCAGGAAATGGAACACCTCCAGGATTTGTTAAACAATTCTTAATAATTATTGTTTGCAATTGTATTTTGAGTATTTCAGCTTGACTTATCTCTGTACATGAAAGTACTCTTTAAACACAGTAAGAGAGAATCTGGTCTTACAAACTGCTTGTTTGCAATTTCTCATTGAAACAGTGTAATAAAGCATGAAGTAAATGACTTCTAGAAGAAGAATATAAAAGAGTATCTGAAGGAAGATCTTTATCAAGAACTTCTTGAGAATAAAATTTTGGCTGTGGGAGGAGTTTCTTTTAAAGACCTTAGGAAAATCCCCCCTTTTTAAAAAGAAATTTAAATGGTAAATGTTTGGAGGAAGCTACATTGTCACACCCCAAACATATCTCAGAATGATCTAATAACAGGTGAAGAGCTTTTTGTTCTATCTCTGTCTTACCAATGCTGAACTTTATAGGAGTATGGAGAAAAGTCATCAGAGGATAAAATGATCAATACCTATCATGGGTAATAATGAGTTATCATTTTCATTTTGCTTCATCAAACAAGGCACTAATTACATTCTAAAAATGTTGCGATTCTCTTATTCTCGTGGTAAGTTTTTGTTTCTTGTTACCCATTATGTATTTGAGTTGATTACAGTAGAGCAAGAACAACTACTGTAATTCCAGTCATATCTTACTACTTTTAAACCTGGTACTACTCATGCAACAGAATCCCTGCATTTTTTCAGTCTGCTTCATGAAGACTTAATTCACAAAGCAATTTGCACTGTTTACCCAGTGAAGTATGACAATGTGTAGTGTACAGTTCCAAAATAAAATTATATCCCCATAATTTCTTCTAGTTATTCTGTGCCTTTTGCTGATTCACTATTACAGAATTCAGTAGGAAATAAATTATTGCAAACAGACATCTTGCAAAATCTCAGTGAATGGAGAAGTGGGCTCACTATCGGTTATGTAAAATAAGTGACATCTGTAGTCTGTGGGTTTAAAAAGATGTAGGTTCAAGACACTGTGATAATGTGAGATGGAAAACCATAGTGTACGAAAACAAAAAGTGAAAAAGGAATATTTTTTGTATTAAAAAATGTGAGTAGAGAGTATTCTTAGCTTCTAGTTCCCACTGCAGGAAAACTTGGCTGGCACGAACACAGAAAATTAGTGACTGCCTTGTCCTAAACAGAACAAATTTTTGTCTACTATTTTGTCTTTGTAGTAAGTAAGCAATATCCTTAAAATTAAGTCATTGCTTTAGTGGATGAAAGGGAAGATTAAGAGAGACATACGGTTTGAAAATACAATAAAAGATGGAAATTTTGAAAAGGGTGGGTTGACAGTTTTGAACCTTATTGAATCCTTTGATTGCGAGTTACTTTGATGTTGGAAGTTAGCAATAGTGTCTCCAGGATGAGCAGGCTGGTTTTAAAGGGATTATCTTATGTGACAAGTACCAATATTGAAGATTGATTGACCCTTGTTGACCTATTAATTCTGAGAACTCTTAAAACAAACACTAAGGAATTAATAGGGTTTTCATTTAAACTCACAAAGACTTTGTGAAGTGGCTTTCTCAGTCACTAGCTACACAATATGTGTTTAAAAAAGACTACCACTGGCAGTGGGCTAAGAAATGAGGTATTTTTGATGCTAGCAAGAGAATCAAATGTTAAAAACCCAAACCCAAACTGCACAGCACTATTAAATTGTTCAAATGTACATCTGCCCACTCACAGCCAAGTTGTAAATTCCTCAACTTAAAAAATTATTTATGATGAGCATGTTAATATACAACAAATTCAACAGCCCTTCTCCAGTGAGCGATAAATGGTAGATGCTGTAGGGTTTTCTTTGAGAAGGAGCTGAATTAGCCAAAAAAAAAAATACTTCCTCTGTCTTCTTCAAGATAGGACGGCACAGATCCTGCCCTCTTAGTTTTTTCGAACTGGGCAATTTTAATTTCAGCATGCATGCTGATGTTCAGCTGGTTACAAGTGTCTAATTATTGTGATTATATGCATGCAGACTTCATCAACTTTTTTTTTCCCCAAATGGAGCTGGCAGTGCAAGATGAGCTTGGCATTTTATCTACTGTATAATTTGCTTGTTTTTATGCTTAGTGTAACAGCTTGCTGAATGAATTGCCGTAGTGAGATGTAGATAAACAACAAGGGGAGACTGGGCACCCAGGCTGGCAGGTTCCAAGTGGTCATTGCATGTATTTAAAAGACCTGTCAAATAGGCAGGGGAAGGCCAAAAAAGTGAGAGCAAATTCATGCTGCTTGTTCTCCTGTTGACACTTGAGTCTTTGGCTTTTTTCCCCTCATGGAAGTGATTCTTGGGTAGGTGAATGACATCTGTTGATGAAGATGGCCCCGTGGTGGCCAGGTGTGTGCTTAGCTGGTGTTTCCTTGTGGATAATGGCTCCTCATCTGACAGTGGCTGCTTGGGATGCACAGGGGTGTGTGGGCAGGACGTCCATCACCTGAGGTCATGTGCCCCATCGTTTTTGGGGTGGAGGCAGCCAAGGATGGTGCCATTATTCTGAGAGCAGACCTCGCTGCTACCCTGCCACCTGGGTCACTGCAGGCTTGTTTACTACTGAAATGTGGTTAGAACCACCTCTCTGGAAATCTTAATGACTTCAGTCAAAAAGAAGTATGCAAATAAAGTCCTGTCTGCCCCATTGGGACAGAGTGGGAGGTAGAAGCACCTCAGGGGTCATCTGCTGTCAGGACATGGTAGTGGCTCCTTGCTCATCCTGTTGTTGCACTTGATGAGGGGACCGCCTGTGTGCCTGGCCTGGCCCTCGCTGCTGCTCTCGGCAGTTGCACAGCAGCCCCCTCACCTTTACAGCGTGTGTGTCTCAGAGTGTATGCCTGGCTTCTGTTCTCTGTTTACTTCCTAGGTAGCTGCACGTGGTTTGCAGTTTCACGTGGAGAAATTTATTGGAGGCCACTGCCGCATTCACTTTAACAGCTTCTGTCTGCCACAGATACCAGACGACCGGCGGTGACTAGGTGCCAAAGGCTAATGGTTTTGGTTTCTAGCCCCACAGAGAGCTTGTGACCAGTCCACATTCATGGATGGGGCTGTGCAGTTTGAGTCAGAGAAGGTGTTAATCCTGGCCAGTGTCCCAAATAGGGGTGAAGGCTCTCCGCAGCCATACTTGCTGCAGCTGCGATTGCTCTCGTGTCAGGGAGCCTCCTTGCCTCTTCTCCAGTGTTGGACTCCTCGTCCACCTTCCCCCTGCTTTGCATACACCAAGGCTGAGAGGTGATGCAGTGAGATAACCCAAGACTTGGCCAAGTTGTTTCCAGCATGAATCACGGGAGGTGAGAATTCTGTGTGGATCAGCTTACTCCTTGGGAAGCTGACTTAGTCACCTGGCGTGGGGTCTGTGGCAGGCCAGGAGGCAACTTCCATGACCTGCACTAAATGCTTTCGTGTGCTGCTTGGGTGGCTCAGCATGGCTTAAATGTTTCTGTACGGGGCCATGCTCTAAAACAGCCTGCCAAGGGCTGTTACAATCAAGTGACAGGACAGCATGTTACAAAACCAGTGCATTTCACCTGCTTTTTTGGACATGTCCCTCCACAGAGTACAGGAAACTGTGCTAGGAGCCTTCTTTCTCCCCAAAGAGAAGATTTCAAACCTCTGAAGCAGGACCTCCTGAATTCTGTTTTTCAACTTGACCTTTTTCTGGGTTAGGAGATGAGAAGTTTGTGATGTTTGTGGTTGTTCTTAAAGCAGTGGCTTGGTTTTATTTGTGTTCTGATTTTATAGCTTTTAGAGTGAACTTTGGTAGTATATCCAAGATTTTCTTACCAGACTGAAGTCTGTGTTCAGGGGGTTTTGGAGAATAAAATGGGCTCTTATATAACTCTGATACTAACATCAGGATGTGGGATTTATGAAAACCACTAGATGTTATGAGACTTGGCAGTAAAATGGTAAAAGGTAGGTTAACATCCCTTCACAATTTTGCCTGAAGTGAGCTCATGGAAATTCTCAGTTACCTCTAAAAGGTCACTAGCTTGCAGTAGGAGTCCTTGGCTTGTAGTAATACTGCAGTTTATTCATATTTTGTGTTTTTGAAATGTCTAGCATTGCAACAGGAAATTAGTGTTTTCTTATCTGAAATTAAAAAAAAAATCTCTAACAAATGAAAACAGTCTTTTGGGAAATATTCACAAAATGAGAATTCTGAAATGCCATTGGGGGTTGTGTGGGTTGAAATGTTCGATTTCAGTAATGGTGTTAAATTTAAAAAAAAATAATTAATAGTTTAAGGTACTAAATAAAACTAAAATGTGTCTACTCTTGTGAATACAAAGATGAAGGGCAAAGCAATTGACATAGAAATGTCAATGTCATTTTAGTTTAAAATGCCTACGTATCTCTACATGTTTCTGTGAAATGCTCAGCTCATGACAAAGTGTTTTGTTGGTGTTTGTTTGTGGCTTTTCCCCAACTTTCTCTTTCTTTTTTTCACTAAATATTCATTTGAAGTATTTTTAACAGTCAGTCTCTTTCCTCTGCCCCCTCCCCTTTTCTGATTTTCTCATCTGCCATATGCTACGTGTCTTCTTGCAAGATCACTGGGGATAGATGATATCTAAATATACTTTTTCTCAGTTTTGGCAGAGTGTGGCTCCATTCCTAATTAGGACTTGAATGCTCTTCAGGATAAACATGTTAAGGAATATGATGCCATTTGTGAAATGGCTCCTTTATGAATATGAGAGGTGCTTTGAGCCTTCATCAGAATCAGCATTTCTCCAAACTGTCTCGGTATTTCAGCTGAATAATGTATCTGCCAAAACCATGGGATATTAAGTAATATGGTTGTAAAACAAATGTTTCTGCTTTTAAATCAGATTCCATATGCACCATATACTCATGTTCTTCTATGAGTTGTATATCCCCTGAATAAAGATTTCAAGACAAATATATGTTTGGAGTTCCTTAAAAAAATCTAAAGGTGAATTAAGGTAAAGAAATTTCAAAGAAATACACTAAACACATCCAAACTGCCTGTTAAACTTTCTTTCATACTGATAAAAGCAGTTCCTCCCATTGTGTGTGGTCTCTTACGTGTGTTACTGCGGACACATTGAAGGAGCCTTGTCTGTGGGAAGTGTCTGGTTTAATGGAGGCTGCCCCATGGGTTTTTGCTGTGTTGTCCTTGGATCTCGAGTAGGACCTGCTGCTGGTTCTTCAAAGCAGGTGAACAAGAGCCATAAACTGAGGCAGCTGTTGGAATTGCTGGGTGGAATCAGAAAAGCACATGTACACTGCCTGAGCATTTCCTGGGTAGATAAGAGCAGGTCTGAAAAAACCCCGAGTTTTCAGTGTAATCTGTTCTTCTGTTATTTAATTACAATGGGGTCTAGAAATCCAAAAGCAATTTTCCACAGTGTTAAATGTAATGGCTAGGGATTCTTGGGCAAGCCTAAACCACGTTAGCTCAGATACCAGAAACTGTATAGTACAGAAAGGAGGAGGTGATAGCAGTGAGCAGTAGCTTCACAGTAGTGTAGCTGGGCTGCTTTATCAGCTGGTTCATGTTTTCCTGTGTGCTGCAGTTCATGCCATCTAGGCACAGCTACACATTGCCCAAGGCACTGTCCCTTCCCAAAGCTGTAGGATAGACAGAGTAAGGAAGGATTGTCAGGATCCTCTGAAGTACAGGGACTTGTTTGGATTTACTGGCAAGGTCCTGAACGAATTGAGGTTTCCTACGTCTCCATCAGGCTCTGATCTGTTAGACAATACAGCCCTTTTGTAGCTTGTTCCCTAATCACTCAGTAGGTGAAGAACATGGGAGTAAATAAAGGAATGCCAAAAACTATGACCTTCTTGACAGAGCAGTGTGTGTATAGTAAATTCAGGGAATGGCAAGCAAGTTTATTTTGTCCTTTGTCCTCTTGGTTTTTGGGGTGTGCTGCAAGTCACAGACTATGGAAAGGACAGATTTCTCTGTGAGATCCCAAATGCAGCCAAAAATAGTTTAAACTGTAGATTACAATTACTGTAGCAGGCGGTAAGGAAGTGCAGTATGTATCTTTATGGCTAGATTTGTAGTGTTTCTATGTATGCTGAAGCATTTATATCTGGGAGTTGTGTGCTGTTTGAAACTCCAGGGTAATCTTTCTTTAGCAGAACTAATAAGAGACGGACTGATAAGAAATAGAAATCTGCTTGCACTTACTACGTGAGCTTGATTTTTCCGCTTCTTTACTATCTTGCCATTTTACTTCCTCTGTTAGTGAATGTGAACTATTTTTAGGGGATGTGAATATTATGAATGTGTAGGTATTCATTTCATTATATTACACTTTTCTGGCAGTAGTTTTTTTCTGCAGCAGGGAAATCTAGAAGTGTACTGGGTCTTTGTTTTAAATACTGGTAGTGAATAAATAAATAAAAATTATTCACTTTAAAGTGCATGTTATTTCAATGTAGATTTCTGCGCTTAGTGTTTATATAAAGTAAACAGTAACTTCCAGTTTGGGAATGTTATTGTTCCTGTTACTGCAATTTACTGGAATAAATAAGGTCAGATTTACTGACTCATTTTAAGGATATTTTGATTCTTTTTTTTATAAGTTGAGCAGCTGTTCTGGGTTTAGGTTTTTTAGGTTTTTTTGGGGTTTTTTGTGGTTTTGTTGTTGTTGATTATATTCTATTACTGCTCACATCATACTTGGCAGCTATTTCTGTCCGCCTTACATACCATGCTGTTCTGGATCCGTGCTTGTGGGTGGGTGTTTTTTGCTAGCCATTTTTTCAAGACTCATGTTAAATCTTTTTCCTATCATTACATCTACCTTTCTCCAGCTTCCTAATGAGATGCATTAGTGGGAATGTTCTTCTATAACTGAATTGGGATAAAGAATTTTGCTTTATATGTGTATCTGACCTGAATTCTGTAGCTCCAGGAGGCAGTCTGTAAGAATTGAATGCACTGCTGGACCTACCTGCATAAAGCTGGATCTAGCCACACCTACAGACCTTCAGTGTCCCAGACGTCTAATAGGACTGCACAAGAATTTTATAAAAATTCCACCAAAGACACACAAATAGTAATAGGCAAGGCTAGTCTGTGGGGAGTAAGAAATCTGGGTATTGAAGTAGCATTTAGATGTGTAGGTTATGTCTTACATGAAAATCCAGACCTTACAGTGCCATTACTAAAATTCACTATTTCTAATTCTTATTAGACCCCACTTCTCCTCAGTGAGGTCATTGTTGCATTTTATCTGTGTAATGCATTAATTAGACTACTGCTATGTACCCTTTATCCTCTGCCACTTTGAGGAGAAGGTGTGCTGGATGTTGCTGCCCTGAACCCAGTCCCAGAACTTGTTCCTGGCAGAGATTCTTGATGCCTTCAAGACTTGATCAGAGCAAGGAAGCAAAACATAATTTAAAACAAACAAACAAAGCAACTCTCTTTCCCCAACCCAAAAAAGAAGCTCTTCTGGTATTGTCTCATTGTAGGCATATTTAACAGAAAAGTTACTGCAGTCTTAAAGTCTTCTGACAAGTTTTACTGTATGACCACCTGTTTGAATAAGCTCTTGTGGAAGAGGAAAGAGGCACCTGCATCAAAATGTGTTGAAATATTCATCAATGTAAAAAACCTGTGCAAGACAGGACTGGTTCATTGAATCCAGTTCGTGCTGTTACAAGCATATCACATCATAATGTAGTGCTCATATGTTAACCAAACTCTGTCTGTAAGGTTCTTGCCTCTACTGTACCCATCCAATGTCTTTCTTTCCTGGTGGTAAGGAGCGTTCCAATTTCTGACACATGTTGTCGGTAGTTTAACCATACTTGGTTCTAGTCCCAGTTAAAATGATTGAAAATTTAAATAGTTCTTGTCTTTTTCAAGATCTACTGAATTAGTAAGAGGGACATTTACAGTCCCCTCAGAATGCCAGTACACCGAGCTCTTTCTGGTGCCCTGTCACACAAGGGGTTGCCTCTGCCCTCAGCCATTTACTGGTGAGGCATTTAGACTTAATGCTGACGACTTTTGTATCGCTGTCTTAGATGAAATATCGACTCATGTAATAGTCTGGTCTCTATATAACCCTCATTTTGTCTCTCATAACAAGTTTTGTACCCACATTAAAATGGTTCATTTCCACCTCCAGCAGCACTGGTGCATGTTTTAGGGTGCTCAGCTGTGTTAAAGCTGACATTTCTTTCACCTGAAGCTAATATTTCCCTCATCTAGAAAATGAGCTACAACATTGAGAAATAAATTCGTGTTGGTCTATGTGATTTTTCTCATTGGTGTTGGCAGACTGATGTTGTGTCTTATTCTGCTTTCCTTTAGACTTTATTTAATGAGGCCTGCCTTTACAATGTGTTCCAACGCCCTGTGTTTCTACTGAGGTGATTTTTGTGAGCAGTAGTTGCCTGGATGACTTGGCTTTGCTTGCCACTTCCTCTGCCTTGTATTTTTTCAAATCTAGTTACTGTGTTTATTGAATATTTTCAGATCATATACCACCTCATCCTTAATAGTTTTATTAAAGCCCTTGCACCTAGTCCCACAGTTTCATTTGTCAGTTCTTTAAGAATCCGCAGATGACGCTTATTGAGGTTTTTCTAGTTTTGAGTGGATTAAGCTCTGAGTTTTGCTGCTGTTTTCATGCTCTTTGCCTTACAGGCATCTTGAATTTCCCAGGCTGTAAAATAAGAAAGTTAAATCCATTTTGAGACTATTGAAAGTCAGCTGTAGGGCATCTTGATGTTGGATGCTCTCCACAAGTGTTGTGGGATGCCTAAGTGAAATTTTCATTTCATTGTTTAAAAGTAAGCATAGCAATGCCATGGAAAACGTAAAACTGTCTTCATTTCCTTTTTCACCCTAATGGAACGTTTCTCCTGCTCTTCTTCTACATGGCTCCGTGTGGTCTTCATGCTAAGCAGGAATGGCAATAATTCCTCTTCCCAGTGCTCACTCCATCATTCAGTGATGTACCATCCAACAGGCAACACTGCCAGGCACCTTGTCCTTTTGCTCAGAAGGGAAGTTGTGCTTCTGCTGCTGCTGTGCTGAACTCTTTCAATAAAAAAACCAAAACAGGCAGCGATTTATCTGCTATGTCTCAGGATTTTGCAAGGACAAAAGAGGCAAAGCCACATGTTTGGGTAATGAAATGTGGTATTTCTCAACAGATGATAAACCCCAAAAAGCTGTTCTCTGAATGTGTGTAGTAAGGCTAGGAATGGGTTAGATGTGAATGGTGGAGAAAGCCAGGCTGACTCACTCGGACAAATTTAAATAACTTGTGTAGTTTCTAGTTCACAGTGTGTTAAAATCCATTCAGATTCATAAACAGCATTTTCCCAGCTACTGAGGTGAGTGAAACCAGTTCGTTTCTGGTTTCCCTGGGGAATTACAGAGCAGGTAACAATAGATAAGATAAAAAGATCAAGCCACCACAAAAAAATGTATTTGAGGAAGAGTTGTGACTTTGCGTGGTGACAAGTTCTCTTAAAATAAAAACATTTTAAAAAGCTGAAGCTCAGCAGATGGCTACATAATCTGTTGTTGAGACTGTAAAGATGGAGGCTGAGGGAACTTCTGGAAGAACCTGACACACCCTGACAGAGGAGCGGTGCAGTGTTTTTCCTTTCCTCAGGTCCTTCCTTGCCTTCCATCTGCCCTTCCCAAACCCTAGGGATCAGATACAAACCCCATTAAATTCAGGCTGCTGTTAACAGAGGGAAGCTGGTGGGCTGTAAGCAAGTACAGTTTTTGGAGTTCATGAAGTGTCAACTCCCTAGAAATTGTGTTTTTCTATTCCTTTTTTCTCCTGAATTCCTCTGGGAGCTAGGACTAAATCTTAAAAACTTCAGCAAAAAAAAATTTAAAATCTTAAACTTTTAAATATCTAAAATTATTTCAAGATTTTAGAACATAGAGTTTCAGAATCAGAGGAAGTGAGGAGGCAAGGGTTGTCCTGAACAGGAGAATTTATGAAGTGGGAACAATGCTATTGCTTAAACAACTGCCGGCTTGGATTGCTGCTGGAGAGGCTTATTGGACTCTAATGTTTTTTGTCATTGCCAAGCCAACTTCTTTTAGCCTTTCACAAAGCAGAAAAGGAAAGCCTCACTCACATTTTGAGGAATATTTGAAACCTACTGTTGCCTCAAGCTTTAGCTTCCTGTGCTGTGCGGTAGAGTGTCTGATAATGAAAGATGAAAGCTTTCTATTTTTGTCTTCTGAATGTAGCTCATATTTCATGGGCCAGATTGGTTGGTTTTTGTGTGTTCCTTTTCGGTGCTGCCTTTATCGTGGGGAAGGGGGAAGGAGGGAATAGCAACTTCACTGAGGTGCTAAATTTAGAGTGGTTAGAAGCGAGGATGTATATCTGGGGTCTTTCCAGCTTTTCAGACTCAAGGCACCTGAAGAGGCTGAATTTTGACCAAGCATGTTGAGTTGAAAGGACAGTTCCTGGGCACCAAAAACCCTCTTGTCCTTTACCCTAGTGAATATCGCAAGTGGCAAATCTGTGCACCTTGTGAAAGCAAAGACAATTTTTCTTTTTTTGTCGTTTGAAGCGTACACTGCAGACGTAGCTGTCGGTGGTGTGGTCTGATCTAGTCAAACTCAAGATATGCATTAAAAAAATTATGATCGATTCTGGGTGTTTTACTTCTGTATGCCTGGTACACTCAAGAACTTGATGCAAAAAATTTTGTTTACATAGAAGTATGCTCAGAGATAAGGGACAGTGGATTTGTGGGTTTCTTTGCTAGCTGTGCATGGTACAGAGAAGATGTTAAATAGGACAAGGCTAGTGCCTAAAGGGGACATAGAGTAGAGGCCATGATGTTCTGGACCTTGCATGTCACACATTTTCTGCCTTAAATTTATTTTGGAAACTTGCTTATCTGAACTGTAGTTATCCAAGTGTTTTTAGTGTATAAGTATAAAAGCAAAATATGATTTGTACTTCCTTTCTTTAAGATCTATAGCCTAGTTGTAGAATTACTTTTTTTTTCATTATAGTTGTTTATATTGGATTGTTCTCCTACCTCACTTTGCTGTCAGATGTTGGTATTTCCACTGTCTTTTTTAGTATGATGGAAACCTTCATTAAAAACATTTCTGCACATGTGTTACAGAATGAAATGCCATATCTGTTCACAGTATGTTCCTGCTGTAGGAGTTTTTCTGTAGAGACAGAAGCCTGCATACTTGTGTGTACAGTGTGAAGTGCTTCAGAGAAGCACTGTGCTTCAGCACCCCTGCCGTAGTCCAGCTTGCCATTCTGATTACAAGCCCCAGCCAACAAATTCTATTGCTCAGCCTTCTCTCTCTTTCTTCCTCAGCTGCTCGCTTCCCAACCAGCCAGCATAACTCCTCTGCAAGTGTGATCTATGGGAGGGAATAACTGCTTGAGCTGTTCTGGCAGAACTCAGGTTAAGTGAATGCTACTGGATTTTGCCTCCTGCTGAGCACTGGCACACCTGGGCAGCATTCCACACTGAGGATGGCTAAGATGCCCTGCAAATAGTGCTATTTTCCCTACAAAGTAATTAGGGTCGTTAACATTGCTAGTGGGTGCTGCTTTTTGTGATGGTGTGCCCAAGCTACATCTTCAGAGTGTGAATGGCTAAGATGTTCTGCACCACGCTGCCCTGTTCATTATGAACTGGCTAACAGCCTTAGCATATTGACAGTAGGTCCTACTTTTTGTGATGGCATTACCTAAACTAGTGTCTTGTGGAGCCAGGTGTCAAGTTCTCTTTATAAAAAAGAAATCATGGTGGTGCTGCTGACAGCAGGCAGCAGCTTCCAGGTAAATCTGCTGGGTTGCAGATGAGTGTGAGCAGAGTTCAGCTTCTAAATGCTTTCATACAGCATCAGCAGCTCCTTTCAGGCCCTGTGTGCGTACTACAGCGAGAAGCACTCAGCTGCTTGGGCAGCCCTTCCTGCTGAGAGAGGTGGTGTTCTGTGGAAAAAGACATAGCTCACATGAAAGCCTCTGGGAAGGCTTCATTCGCCTTCCTGAGTGTACCTTATTTTTTGGAAAGCAAGAGCTGTGTTAGGGCACGTGCAGCCATCAAGAGGTTTCATTGCTTTGAGTAAGTGAAAAGATTCATAGTGGTGTTTTTTTTATGGCAAACTCCAAGACTAGGAAGATGAGAACAGAGCACAAATAGTGAAAGGTGAGGCTTTGTACAAGAGCTAACTTCATGTTTGTTCTGTAGTATGAGCTCAGTGGTTGTTTTCACCTGGTTATGAAAATATGAAGCTTCTTAGGTTTTGCTGTTTCATACTTACAAGACAGCACAAAGGGTGTCTTACAGTGTATCTTTTTGATCCTGTTTGCAATAATTCAAAGCACTGTATTCATATTTATGTGTCCAGAAGACATAAAAATACATTTTAATCCCAGTCAAAATGACAAAAAGGAGCACATTTTGGATATCTGCTTTTGGAGTATACTTGAAGTGAGTTGCTTTGTTCTCCATGTGCTCTGAGACAGAATGGGTTGTTACACGGTACCTTTGTACACTGACTCCCCACCTCTCCCAGCAGTTTAGGAAGCTCATGCAGCCGGTTCTGATACACGCTTGAACTTGCACCTCGGTAAAGAGGGCTAATTAAGTGCAGCCATTGATGGGAGCCAGAGAGGGAGAATCTAGAGTGGTTTGTGCGAAGGATACAATTAAGGAGGCCCTGTGCTCTGCTGTGGAGGGACAGCGTTTGAGAGTAACTGTGTGTGCGCAAGCGCGCACGTGTGCGTATTCTCGAGTAATTGTCTCTGGGAAAGGAATTGCAGAAAGCTGACCAGATTTCTGGCTAAATAGTTCCTGAGTCTGCTTAAGCTATTGCAGGTGGATCATTCACAAAAATAATGGTTTGTTTTCACAGCGTCAGTTCTGTCTGCCCTGCTTGTTTAGCATGAGATAGGGAGTTGTTTTGAAGAGCATTGCAGGCTGGTTTTGTTCAGCCTCGTACCTGCAGCCGTTGCTTTTCCACATGCGCAGATTTTTTCAACACTGATGGAACAAAAATATTTTCTTCTTAAATGTGTTTACAATTGAAAAAAACCAACTCGATAAGCCAGGTTCGTGATGGCTACAGGCTTGCTTGGAGCAAGGCCAGTGGGGCTCTCTGACTGAGGATAAGAATTGGAAAGCATGTGTACATAAATCTAGAAATGGGAGATGCTGCTACTTGGCTACACACAGCTAAAACTGCCTTCTAAGCAGAGCCTGAGCACATAGAACAGCTGGTGTCAGGTCTCTATCTGAAAGATGGTTTTGTCTTACAATCCACAGCCACTTTCTGTGAGCTATAGAGCAAACTTCAATTAGTGTTTGCATTTGGTTTGGTTGGCGGCTCTTTTTTCAATGTTACTTGGGTTAATTTGTGCTCTTCCCTTTTTCCTGTCTTCTTCCATCTTACAGTATCTGGTGCAGCTATTTCTCTGCAGTCCTGCTGTTGGCTTTCTTGTTGTCCTGCTTGCTGCTTAAAACCATAGGTAAGGGGGCTCAGCTCCTCTACCGGTGTTGGTAACCGAAGCCACTTCTCTGGAGCATGTCAAGGAAGGGAAATACGGGTATCAGTAATGGTATCTATAAACTTAGAAGTCAGCAAGGTCTCATGCTGCACCAATGTGACATTTCCATTGTAAAAAGGGGTTTCCCAGAGTGGGCAAGAGCCATTTTTGGACTCAGAAGGAGAAAGGTCTGTGTAAAATCACAGGCTAGTTCTTACCAATCAACACCTGTTTGTTGATTGTCAAGTAGAAAACAACTGCTTTTTTATTTTATTTTTTTGTTTGGTTGGTTGGGTTTTTTTTTTAAGTGATATCCCTGATCACGTTTGGTATCGCAAATCTCAATTGCTGTTTGAAAGTTTCCCCATAGAACTGAGAGAGAAATCATCAGTTCAGCAAAAACGAATTTATGAAAGTGTTGAAATATGTATTTGATGTAAGAACATTGGAAGCACATCCAGAAAGGAGAGATGGTGCGGCCTGTAATACTTGTCTTTGTAGAAAGGAGATTTTACTGCCACCCAGTTAAGAGGTGAGTTTTTCTGAATGTTCTCAAGGTTTTGAAGTAAGTTTTGTGTTTTGTAATGCACAGTGGCAAAAAGCAGATATAAACTATTATGATAACATTTGATAGTTCATAGAGGCACGTTGTTTAATATCTTTGCTTAGCAAATTTAATTGCTGCTGCTGAAAATTAGGAAGTTAGTACTTACATGACCCAAGGCAAACAACTTTGAAACAAGCCCATTCCTGAAGTTTTCAGTTTTAGTAGATAGCTCAAGTCAGGCAAAACTTCAAATGCATGACTCATGGCTCCTAGCTAGAAGTGTTTTGTTGTTCCAAAGGGTGCAAAGCAATTTCTTTTATGTTTTGGGCAGTGAGTCATGGCTGAAAAGCAGTAGTGCTTCTAAGCAGTAGTCAGTAGTGCTTCTAAAGGTAAATTGGGCAGCAGTGATTTTGTGGACAATGCGTGGAGTTCATGCACTCTTAGCTATCTGTGGGGATGGACTCTGGTTTGATATTGTGGATTTACTCAAGAAAAATGACTAAGTGGTTCATAAGGTTTATTTTGCTGGTGTGTTTGACCTCCTCTGGAGTCATTGGTGACACAGACCTGTGAGTTTCCAGTTTGATACAGACAGATAAGACTGTTGATGGTTTTGATCTCATTGTAGGTAAGTCATGGGATTGTGCAATGAGCTGATAAGGCCTGGCCTGGTTCAGCATGCTCTTCTGTTCCCCACGCACCTACCAGGGCTTGCAAAATGTGCAGGCCACTGTCACTTCCACCTCACTACTCACCCAGGTCTCCACTGCTGTGTCCTACTCTTGTGTGGGGTGTCCAGCCTCTCCACCAGACTAGTTCAGCAGCTGTGCCATCAAGTTGTGTCCATGTGGTTTCTGACTTCTCATTGCATTTAAGGTAAAATAAATGTGCCTTGCCATCACTGCAAGCTCACCTGATAAAAGCTCAGCCTCATGAAATTACAGGTGTTTTGCAAAACCTCTGGTGGGAAGGAAGGGGGTGTCAGCACTTCCTGTGGCACAGTAGCTGTGGATCTGGAAGAGAAATCTAGTTCTCACCTGCTCTTCCAGGTGAAACACTTGTGCCTGCACATAGTTGGCAGCGGCAGCCATCGAGTCAAGCTGCCTGCCTGCAGGTCTGAAGTTGTTTCTTCCGGTGTGGGAGGCAATTTTATGCTCTGGAGTAAGTACTCTGGCTGCATACGTGTGACTGCCTCTCTGTGGCACCCTCAAGACCGGAGGTAAGTGGGGCATTTCAGCTTCCTAAGCTGCCACTTGTGGGGTTTCTCAGGTTGTGGTAATATCGAGATGCAAAGGCGTGGGGATTCACACGGCTGATTCCAAGTCAGGGATGGAAGAGCATAGCGGATGGTTGGCACGTCTTTGAACTGCTCCCTCAGGGGCACCCCTTCTTTGCTCAGGCAGCAGGCACCGGACAAGGAAAAGCACGGAAGTGCAAGTATTTCACAGTTCATGGGGCAGCTGGGCAAACGACTAAGTTCCCTGGCGTCTCCTTCCTCAGAGGCATAGATTTTGTATTGTGAAGGGTGTGGACTGCAGCTGGCTTCCCCAGTGACTCTGCTTGTCTGCTGATAGCGTTGTAGATGGAAGATAAATTGCTCATCATTGCAGTCTGACAGCTGCCTAGAGAGCAGAGTAGAATTAATTCCTGAACTTCTTCCTTAACTATTTCATTTACCTGGGTGAATGCTCACTGCTGAATGTCTAACTCCGTTTCAGGAATGAATAGTAATATAATTATCTGCCGTGTTTGTTTCACGTATGCTTAGCATCCTAGATAACACAGCAAGTATGTGGTTTATCTCTCTCAGGAAAAAAATCTAGGTAGTTAAAATAAGCTGGAAATGCAGTCATACTGTGTTTGGTAGAGGCTGTTGCCTTGGGCTGTGGCTTATCTCATTAACCAACCATGAAAACTGTGCAGTTTTCCATCTTTGCTCTTCATCAGGGATATTGCCATTCATATTATTTATCTACAGTTGCTCAGGGCAACAGTGGGTAGGGTATTTGTGTATTTCTGGTGTATGTCTGCTCTCTGATGATTGCAGACTGTGGAGCTGGGTCTTTAAGTGCATGTGTTGATGGACAACTGCTCTGTAATTAAGTAAGAAAATGCCCTATTCACTCGGCAGGGGGGTTTGCTTACCTTGTATTGTGCCATTCAGTTACCTATTGAGGTGTTACCCTGTGAATGTGCTGGGGTAACAACAGGCTGTTGGAAAAGCTGGTAGCAAAACAATAGCCTGAAATAAAATACTTTCTGGAGGCCTCTCAAGGGTGGTTAATAGACAATTCCTGAGCTTTTAGCTGTTAAAAGTGCTCAGAGCTCCAGCCAAGTTACGAAACATGTTTTGTCTGGCAGTTGTGTGGATCAGTAAGCCAAAGGGTTATGAACAGTTAAAAAAATCCTTTCTGACAGAGTTTGGACCCTTGTTTTGGAAAAGCTGCCGAGAGAGTATGAAGAAGGTAGGGTTTCTCCCAGGTGTTCATCACAGGAGTTAGAGTGTCACTTAGGTGAGTGGAGTTTGGGATATGCATTTGTTGTTTCAAACCTGTACTCCTCTATTTTGTTTTTCTACTGATAAGATTGGTTATTGGTTGGAGAAGGCTGCTTAGCTACTCATTTAGCATGGCCATAACCTTTCAGGAGGGAGAAGACTCGGGGTATGGAATCCTGGGAGAGGGCCAGGGAGCTGTGGGCGTGTCGGGCTGGGACCAGGTCTGAGCAGGAGCAGGCAAGGACCCACCGATAAGCTTGGGATCTCAGAGAGGTGCTCTGGCAAGGGCTAGAGTCCAACCCAAACGTGCAGACTCCAAACAATGACGCTGTGGCCACCTTTGCTATTTTTATTAATACTGTGGTGTTCTGTGAATGTATAAAAAAGAGACCGTGGCAAATGTTGTCATTTGAAATGTCTAATTTTAGGTTGTAATTTATTAGAGCGTTTTTCTGAAGATGAGACTCAATCTTTTTTTCTGGGATCTTTTGTTTATTTAGTACATTGAAAGAGCAGATTCTTTTATAAAATGAAATGTCACGGCTGTGTACAGTTCTGGGACAGATGCTGTATGTTGTCATGTTGTTCTCATTGGAAAGCAAACATAAATATAGTTACAGCACTGTTAAATGCTGTGACTAACCTAACATACTCTATTACATACTGTTTAAGATTTTGTGCAGCCAAGCATGTTATCTTTCACTGAAAGAACGTTTACTACAATTTTATTTTAGTAATCTGCAAGGGGTTGCTAAGTGCACATGACAAATGGATTGCTTCTTGCAGTAATGTGAAGAAAATGGTAAGAAATTCTTGACAAAGTCTTCTGCTGTTTTAGTACCATAGAAGTCCTATGAAAAGAAATCTGTGTATCCTTCTTGTGTATTTTCTCCCTCCACTGTATACCTGTATGAATGTATGGGAATGGGGACCGATGGAGACATCACCTAATCTGAAAAACATGTTTATTTTGTTTTCCTCTATTTAATTGCTGATGACTTTAAGAGAACTATCAGGTCGTATGTTTTAATGTTTCTCCCTTTCTATTTAACCAGCTGAATAGCTGATCTATACTTTGTATTAGATAGAGGCTTTTTCCTCTTTTACTCCAAGTAGACACAATGTCTTCTTCCGTGATGCTGTGAAGTTGACCACATAGGTGACCTCTGCTTTTTAATTTGCAAGCAAAACAGACTTTGTGTGAGCATATTCAAGCATACATTTGTTTTCTGATTATGGTTTATTTTTTAAAAAAAAGCAGCATGAACCTTTTAGAAAACTGTCTTAAGTACAAATGTACTTGTCTTGGCTGATGCAATAGGTAAATGGAAGCTGAAAGAGCTGTCTGGAAACCACCTGTGTATCTGTGGATAGCAGGAGTGCCAGAATTACAGACCACCAGACCAAAATGACATACTTTGTGTGTGTTAGGGCATATGAATGAAGCATGCTACCAAGTTAATTTGCCCAGACTGGAAGCTGATTTTACAGTGAACTCATTTCTTTGCTTCAGCGTTCTTAGGTTTGCTTTTTAATTCCGTGAATTAGCATCAATACACGTGGGAGGACATTTTCTTTGGATCCTGCATTAAATTATTCTGAAGAAGCCCTGACAGTGAGAGGAGTTGAATGTCTGTCTCCTCATCTATCCTCCTAATGGGCTTTGCACTGTGTATTTTTGCACCTATTTGAAGCAGTGATATTAGTTTTCCAATTACTGTTCGAGCTCTTTGACGGTGCCGATGAGCAGTTATGCAACATGTCTGAGTTGCTTCCTTTTTCCCCAGAGTGAGCAAGGACTGACAGAACATGTACTGGCTTCTTTGCGCAAGTTAAGTTAACTCTTAAACTGAGATTCAGAGCTCATGCTGTGGATACTTTTAACAGGTCCCTGATTAATAAAGATGATAGGTTACAGCTATTAAAGGAAGCTAGCACATAGTCAGGAGAGCTGGTTCTGGCCCATCTGAAAACTTGACTACAAGTTCATGTAGCATTTTTGGTTTTCATCCATTGTAGGAAGCAGTGACTTTTTATTTATTTAAGGATAATCAGCCCAAATGGTGCTGTGATTGTTCTAGTGTAGGGGGTAAACAAATACATAAACCCTTGTGTGGGCTTGTTACTGTCCTACTTAAGTGCCCCAGTGATCTGCCCTACTGGCCTCCAGCACTTGTTTTTCCTTCAGGGATGTCCACCATGCCTGTGCTGCCCTTTCATCAGGGAGCAGCTTTGCCAGATTTATCAACAGATGCATCTCCAGATGAGTTGTCTGTGTCTGGTAGGATGCTGGAGGTGAGCTGCCAGGTGGTGGTTACCTGAGCAAAAGGCTGCCAGGGCTGGGTCTGTATACCTGGATCACAGGATGACTCAAAGTCGTCCAGCTGTGGTGCATCACTAGGTGCTTAATTACACTGCCCTTCCTCCTCTGCTCTTTCCTGCAGTAATGATGTGGCTGGACCTTATGGCTGGTCCTTTCTAAAGAGAAGTTAGGCTAGGTTGTCTTTTCTCTTCCTCTCCTCTCTTCTCTCTTTGGGGGTTTGTGCTGTTGAGGAAAAGCAAAAGAGTGGTAACTAAAGTCATGGAACTTGTCCATCTCTCAAGGAAGGCCCTCCTTCTGATACAAGATGGCTAGCAAGCTCTGGCTGAGCCAGCTGTGCCCATTCTAGGAAGTTTCCATTTCTGTTTGCTACCTGCCTCTTTGGCACAGGTTATGGCTCCCCTGTTGGGTCGGTGTCATAGAGATGGCAATAGACACCTATGTCAGGTGCTGGAGAACCGATTTGGTGTGTGTGCACATGGTGGGAGCCTCTCAGCCTGGCTGAGCCACCTGAGCAGCTGTGTGGCTTTGCAAGTGGCCCTGCAGCGTGATGGAACTGGGGGAGAGCAGGCTCAGCCTCTCTGGGTTAGCCGAGTTACGCTGGATTAGATGTGCTACACAGCTGCATCCTGAGACTGCGTTTTGGCACGTGCATGGAGGCTTTTCACTTCTAATTGATTTCCCTCACTTTCTTGCCTGCTTTGTGAGAGCGTGACCTAGAATGTGGAGTGCCAAGTCAGATGGGAGTGCTCCTTGCTTTGCAAGCAGTTTTATGTATTATTCCAGGGTATTAATTTAGTTCCCTTTTTTTTTTTAATTAGGAGATTTTTCATCTTGGGTTGAATGATTTAGATTTCCTGCTGCTTATCAATGGTTTAGTGGATGTAGTTGGATCTTGGGAGAGAGCTGTTTATATGAATAAAAGAGGAAGAAAGAGGAGGTAGATTCTGCTTCTAATGCTGGATCATCCTCAAATATTTCTGCATGAACATGTGGTTAGAAAAAAAGGCACCGTGTATTTGTGTGACGGTTATAAAGCTTGATATCTTCCTCTTTAGTGTCCCAAATTGTGTATAGCTATTACCAACCCCCCACCCCTCCCGCTGCCATCTGCTTTAATTAATAACTAGGGTAAGACAGAGATGATTGGTGAACTCTAGACTTTCTTTTGTGTGTGTGTTATATAGATTTGTTGACTGTATTTTGATGAGAAAATTGATTTCTGAAGCTGTACCAGAAAGGTACCAGTTTTATGGGTTGTGGAGATAGCATTGATTATAATTTTTAGTTAGTTTGTTTAGGTTTTTAAAATACATTAGCTTTTAAGTCTTATCCTTTCCTTCATACTTTTCAGATGGCCTCATTTGTTCGTAGGTTCAAAAGGTTTCTCTCTTCTCCAGGAATCAGCAAATGAAACACAAATCAGTACAGTTTTTTTGCTTCTCTAAAACTGTTGGTTACCTTGTATTTGTAGTCTCTTCTGTGTTAGCTTATTAGAACAAACCAGAAAATGCTTGAATCACTGCTCCATTATAAAAGCTGTACTAGCTGTACATACAGAGGAGTAAATGCACAGCAAGGGATGGTATTTCAAACTAATAATCTGGAATAGAACACAGCACCATCCATTTAAAGTGTGGCTCTGCAGCCCTCTATGCATTTGCTAATGAAAAGGGGTGGGTTTATAGCATCAACAAAGTGAATTTAGAGAATCAAAGCATGTTCCATGGTAAAAGTGACCTGGAAAGAAATATTTTCACACAGTTTTATGTTGCCACTGTTTTTCATTCATTACACATACACACATCCCTGACTGAGATGTTTTTTTTCTTGTTTGTTGGTTTCAGAAGCTTCCTGGCTTTCACTAAGAATTATTTAGTGTCCCAGATCTGCCAATTATGAGCTTCTCAAGCTTTGGGCACAGGAGCAGAGGGCAAACCTCCAGGCAGAAGCATGGTGCAAATAGCACTGAAGCAGCTGCAGACAAAAGGGCAGGCTGTGCATTTGATAACACAAGAATTGAGTGCACTGGTATTGCAACATAGGCATATGAAAGGTGACAAATTTAGCCCAGGGTAAACCTGCCTGTTGGGAGGGAGCTCAGTCCCTGGTTAGTGTCAGATGTTCACAGCTTTTAAATCAGGAGGGCTTGACTTGGCACAGATTAATCCTTCTGTGAACCTCCATCCTTGATCTTGGCACCCCTCATGCATTTGAGTTTCTCTGGTCATGCTGTCTGACTGCACTTGGGGTGGGGGGAAACCAAAACTTGGTAGAGTATTGAAGGTAGGGATGGTGCATTTCTCCTGGATTTCCAAGCCTGTGGTGATCCAAGTGAAATCATGGATGCTGGATATCTGAGGATCACAACCACTCTTTTAAGTTTACATTGAGTCAGTAGCTGGAATCCAACATGTCTTGCACGAGCTGCGTGTCAGGAAGCGTAGCGTGTCTCGAGCATGCTGACTGAGCATGAGCAGAGCTGCTATCAGTAGAGCAGCCCAGGCTTTCCAGATGCATTCAACTTGCTGTGTCTAAGTGTAATCTCTCTTGTTTCTATGTAGAACAAGTCTTACAGAAATACAGTTGAAGAGGTTGCTCGGCCTAATTTTTCTTCTTACAAGTTCTTCTCCAGAATGCTGGCATGTTGCCGGCAAGTAGCAACTCCAGACAGTATAAATAAAAATCACTGTCCTTAACAATGAAGATTTTTGTGCAGTGTTGAAGTCTTTGGACTGATTACTTAGCCTGCTGGAAGCAGAAACATGGCAAAGACTAGAAATTGAGTGAAGAGGAAAAATTACTGTGTTAGTCCTCAAAACTACATTACCTTGACATTTGTCACTTCTGTAGTGTTTTTGCTTTGCATTAAATCCTCTTTCTGGTTTGATTGCGGGGAAGTACCCCTTTTGTGTTCCCCTCCCGAATGATACCCGGTTATGAGAGCTGAGGCTTGGCCCTGTGTGGTCACTAAATGCACATCTGCATTTAGTGACCTCCCATTTTTGCAGCTGTTGCTGCACTGGCTGTGTGCTGGGCTCCTTGAATCCCGTAGTCTGTAGGATTTGACCCCCTTGGAAGGAGCATTATTGAGTACCAGGGTTTCCTGACAGCTGTGATTCCTTCATAATTTGTTCATAGTGACATGATTGTTACAACCAGGGTCAGATCACATGTTGTGAACCCTGAGGAGCCAGAGAAGTTGTGTTTTTTCTAGCTAATTTACCAGGCTTCAGAAACTTCATAGAATTGATTGATTTGTACCACGAGTGAGTCAATGATGTACTTTGAAAGCTGTTATGTATTTTCCTGTGGCTGCAGGAAAGTGATGATGCCTTATCCTGGTCTTAAAATTAAGAGAGCTGCACACAGTTAAGAGGGAAAAAGGGTTTTTACCTTGGTATTTATTTAAGAATCCTCAGGTGAGCTGAAGTGCACATCGAAATGCACCCCGAAGTCCCCACCGAAGAAAATGGCCACTCATGATGTGATGAGTATACAATTATATGCCTTGCAAAAATTAGCATATCTATCAAAGATTCCCCAATGAGGGACTCGGGTGAGACCCCCCACCCGAGGGACCCTCCCCCTGGATGGGCCTATCTTTGTTTACAGAATGAGTTCTGGAGAGGACCTTGCTTTCTGAGGCTTTTAGAATGTTTAGTCTCTAAACTTAACGAAATACTAGGTCTAAGGGGAGTTATCAAACTTAAAGAATTATAACTATGTAAGCTAAAAGCACAAGGAATATATAAAGCTATATAAAAGAGGGTATAAAAGGGGTATAAAAGAAAAGCAAAAAAAATCATCATGGCATCAGTGAAACTACCCCCTCTCCCCAACTCACTTCTGCATATTTCAAAGCAAAATTTTTCAGACTTTTTATTAGCAACCACAACAGATGCTTAGCTTCTGAAACTGCTCTAAGGCATCAGATTGAGAGGAGCTGAGGTTACAGGCTCCATGCTGATGATAATGTTGGATGAAGCACTGTGGTCTTTATCATGCAAAGAGTGGGCATAGATATTTTATTTTAGAAGCCTGGTATTTGGCATCTTTTCTTGAAAGGGTTATATCTACTTGCTTCTGTCACTTGCATTTTTAGATTAGGGCCTTACCTACATGTCTGTGTATGTTAACAGCTTCTAGGGTGGGAGTGGCCTCATTGGAAATGTACTTTATGATCATGATGATGCAATTGTTTGAGGCAAAAAAGCCAGATTTTGTTTTTTCTGTTAAACTTGTTGGGTAGTAAGCATGCTTGCTTTTTTAGCTTCAGCAAAGCAGTGTCTTCTGGAGCTTCTTTACTCAGCCTGGAGGAGATGTCAATAGAGTGCCTCATTGTTTCCACCTCCCTTGACCACTACTTGAGGAGATATCTATACTTGAAGACAGAAGATCTCTTAAGCTCCCATCTAATTTATGAGCAGGGGGTAGGCAGTGGCCTTTTCAGAACTAGTGTGAGCTCTGCAATGCGACTGAATTTGAAAAGTCCTTCCATCACAGACACACTGACGTGGATGCTTTCTTCTCCTTGTCTTCATTTCTTGGTGCACTTGTGTGAGAAATCCTAGGATTTAAGAGGGAAAGAGAAGGCATCTGTATCTAGTCTGCAAGAAAATAAAAAATGATGATGTAGACAAATTGAGTGATCACAGGACCCTGACACAGAAGAAGTGGAAGATAAAGCTGGGGGATTGTTTCAGTGTTGCAGTTGTGGTGGGAGGTTTTGAGTTTTGATGGCTGTGCTTTACTGACATCATTAATGTTCTCATCTGAATAATGAAGTTAATTATCCAATAATACAAGTGTTTGTGTGTGGGCAGAGTTCAAATGTTCGATATATCTGATAGTCTGTTGGGTAATATTTTGTGCAAACCTGCTAACAAGACAGCGATCATTTCTTTATGGTGTGTTCGGGAACTCAGCCATGTAATTGAAAAACTTTACAGTGATTTCTTTAAAACTTCTAATTTTAGTTGTACAAACCCCCTGTCTTGATATAAGTATCAAAGCTCAACAAAAGGAAAAGAAAACATTTAGAACTTCAAGCAACGAAGGATCTTGAGAAGAGATGATAAACAAGAAATGGATAGAAAAATCACGATAACACACATTAATCAGCTATTTAGGCAGCACGACTGAATGACATTTTTCTTTCTGACTTCTGTGAGAATACCAGCAAAATTGTCTGAATCTAGGTGAGTTTATTGAAGTGGTTGATGGTTGATGTATTAACTCCAGCAATAGTTAATCAATGTTACTGTGAATTTAGGCTAAGGATGATAATCACATTAGAAGCAAATTTAGCTGAACTGGCGTGTGTATATTAATGCCATACTTTATAACTGGCATAAACTTAAAATTGCACTTGCAAGCCTTGTTCTTACAAACTAAACTTAGATGGACTATGGAGTTTAAAACCTAGCTGGAAAATTAAACTCACTCACGCTGCTCCATTTCCCCTGCCCTTCCAATAATGGAGGAACGCTAGGAGAGATGATGAGCTGGAATAACAATTTACTGAAAATCACAATAACCACGACAATATTAATAACAAAGAGGGAGAAGGTGTTTACACACAAAAGAGTATTCACCACTGAATGCCCCCCAGGTAGCACTTGACATGGTCTCCAGCAAAGGCTCAGCCCCGCTGCGTCTCTCCGGTGGGGTGATGCCAGCACAGTCCCGCTCTCTGGCATGGAGGTAGCAGCACAGTCCTGGTGCACGGCACTGTGGTCCCTCACCCTCTTCCCCAGAGCCAGGCAAAAACCGCATGCCTCCACTTTCTGGCACCAGTGTCTTCCTGCCAAAACCACATCCCCAGCAATGATGTGCGTGGTATGGAATTAAATAGTGCGAGAAACTCCGTCCCCCTTTTCTCTGTACGCTGGACACTGGCTAATATTTCACTTATGAGATCTTGCACCACCTGAACTAAGTATTAAAATCCTCTCTGAAGTTAGTAGGTGACAAGAAAAGGCAACAGTAGCAACTGGAAATACAATTACTAACGTTTGGTTTTGGTTTTACAGTTAAAAAAACCCCAAAAAATAAGACAACAAAAAACCCCATTCACTAGCATAAAGAATCAAAGAAACCGCAACTTTTTACAAAAAGAAAGGGGAAAAAAAAAGCAATAGCTTCTTTGAGATGGTTCAACGTGATTGTAGCATGGGTTTTGTCTCACACTGTCTTTGAAGCCCTGGTGATAAGGTGTTGTGGTTAAAGTCTCTTTGTAGTAGACTACTAAAGGCTTTTGGGGCTTTGTTTTACTTAGGTACTGCCTAGGTTAAGAAGATTTAAAAAAAAAAAGACACATGTGTTTGTAAACACTCTGTGTCAAGAGTCATAAAGGTAGGGCAGTGACAAGATAACAGCATGAAAAAATTTGTCTGTGATATGTTGAATTTCAGCTGGAGGCTTCCCAGTGCATCTCCAGGGGTAGACCAGCAAGTTGGTTTTCAGCCATGCTATTGTGTAGGTAGAGACAATAGTCATGGGAGTCCCATGCTTAGAAGGCATTCTGTCTTCTTAAAGCTCTATCTGTATTAATTTTTCTCTCTGTTTTGATCATCAGCTGGGCTGTGTTGATGGCAAGAACAGGATGGTGCTTGGGAAGATGGAAGCCTAGAAAAGGCATGCCATAAACTGCATTCATGCTGCAGGATATGTCAGGATACATACTGACTTGTCTTATTCAAGGGAGCTTTAAATTTCCTTAAAACCGGGGTGACTTGCAATAGTGTGGAGTTGGGTCTAGCCTGAGGGACCTGCCTGTGGGATGGGGAAGGTGTCAGGCAGTTGGCTCACCTGGAGCACTGCGTTCCTGTGCCCCTGATGCTGCTGGTAGCTGGGCCACATCGCTGCTGAGCTGACCTTGGTTTGTTATAATCACACACTGAGCTGCAGAAGAGGCTGCCTTTAGTTGTGCCGGACCCTTTTGGGGGTTCAGTGCTGGTGGCACTTGTGGCTGAGGCTGTGGCAGGAGCGATCTCACCACAGTGCAAACTGTTGCGGGACCAGGTGGCTGCTCACCTTTCCTTCTCGTTTGTGGCCCTACACCAGCTTTTTCACTGTTAGAAATGACTTTAAAAACAAAACATTGATGTCTCAATTACAGTTTTTGAATCTGCGTTCTGTCTACCCAGGATGATTTTTAGGGTGTGTAATGAGAGCGATCACTTGAGACTGGAGCAGGGCCTGCGGGTGAGTCAGCTCCTGAGATTAAGGATTGTGCCGCCAGCTCCCGGGGGCTGCCCAGCCCGGCTAGTGCTGCTGCTCCTCATGCTGCTTTGTGAGCTCCCTGGGCCTTGTGTACCCCAGGAAAGAGCTCTGGAGAGCAGATTGGCTTGGTGTGCTCATTTTGGCCAAATTTGGAGCCAAATATCCTCTGATAGAAGGCAATTACAGCTGCTCCTCCCCCACCAGGTTCAGGAAAGAAATATTCCCGGAGGAAAGTGAAGACAAAAACCCCTATTTATTCAACAAACATATGGAAAAAAAGAAGAATAATAATTCCAAAGAATAACATTTCTCACTGTAGAGAGAAAACCTGGAAGATTTAAAGTCTTTCTGTGGGTGCAGTCTCTCTCCTCCTCCTTGGAGCTGGGTTGGTATAGGGGCCCCACCCTGGGCCGGGGTAAGGTCTCCCGGTGAGGTTGAGGTGAGGTTGTGATGATCTGAACAAGTCCAGAAGAGAAGAAGAAGAAACCAAAGTCCCAGCAAAACAAAGTTTAACTCTCTGTCTCTCTCTCCGAAGAAACAGAGCCGAAAAAGCTGGCTGAAAAAGCCAGAAGAAGGGTGCTTCCTCTCCGCTCCGCTCCCTGCAGAAGCACACAGCGAGGTAGCAGTGTCCTTGGAGCACAGAACTGCTCTGAAAAAAGTTCATCTGGCTTTTTTTCTCTCAAATCCAGTTTTAAAGGCACAGAAAGGCACAGGATTCATATCTGGGTGATATGGGACACAACACCATAAAGTCACCCCAAGACACTTGGTCAGCAGGAGAGCTTAAGCTGTTCCAGAGCGGGCTTGGGAAAGGCTTGTCTGAGAGGAAGAAAAGGCTTGGCTGCCTGGAGAATGAGGAGAGACTTGCCTATAAACCTGCCATCTAAAAAGAGCAAAGGCCGTTCTCAGGTTTACTTTCCTTTTTGGCAGACTGTGCTATACCTCCATAGAGAAAATTAAGATAGTCCGCAAATTGAAGAGGTTGTAAATTATTACTCTAGATAAATTATAAGGCCCAGGCGGATCTAGTTCACTTTACACTACTGTAGATTGGTCTGACAAGTAGAGTGAGTCATAAGTTCACAACTTAGGAGTAGTAAAGTAGTGAAGCAACCTTTTAAAAGCTCTCTTCCTCTCCCTAAGACTCTTGTGTTCTGAAACGAGCAGTGGTTACATAGCGTCAAGCACGTGGATCAGTGCTTGTAAAACCAAAATTCACACACAAAGCTGTTCTGAGAAAGAGTTTGGCTTAGAAGACTTCTGCATCAGAATCTTGTGAAGGCTTTCTGGGGAAGCAAGCTGATTTTTATCCAAATTTTCGGAAGCATAGGTAGGTTAAAAACCACTGAAATCTTTTGTATATCAGGGAGTAACTTGATACTGAGTGTTGGGTACCGAGTTGCAGCAGTTGTTATACTTAACTCCTAAGTTTGAAGAGCAGAACCATTTATTGGTTTTTGCACTCAGTGAATTGTAATTTCCTTTTTTTGAGCATGGTTTCTGATTTTTTTTGTTGTTATTTGTTTTCCATTTGGCTGTTAGAAATTGATGTTGTTCTCAGATAAATGGGGATGTTTTGTTATTACATGTATTTTGCCAGGTTAATATATTGTATAAGAAGCTGCACAAGTAACACATAGGCAGTATTAGTGTGATATACTCAAGAATCTTCACAAACAGAAATTGTGAAAATGGCTTTTATATTGAATAAGAGCATATTCATTTTATAATTAACACCATTAGGTAATTGACATCATAAGACCTCTAAAAATCAGCACAGAGAATGATAGCCCTCCATCAATGGTTACTTAGTGTTTTTTGCACATGCAGCTTGTACTTTGTAGGTAGACTAGACAGTGTGCATTTTGGGAGTGGAGGAGACTGCCAAGGATTTTTTTGCAGCGTGTTGGAGGCAAAATTGCTTTTCTGGAATGTGGCAATTCCTGAATTTCTGTCTAAGGGGAAGCCAGATGCAATCAGCTGTGTCACTGCCTAAAGCTGGCCCGGTTGCGGGGTTTCTTGCCTGTTGGAATGCAGAGTGGGAGAAGGGGAGGGACTTCATCTGGTGCAGAATTTCCTGAGAAAGAAACGTATCCAGCATCATGCACCTGCATGACAGGGAAGTGGGAACACTGTTCACACCTCAGTTCTTTAGCTCCCCTGGCTGTAAGAGTAAAGTGCATGACAGAGAACCTATGGTGAGTTTTCCCCAGGAGATGGTAGCTATTCATTAGCTGAGTTGGTGGATGGGTGGTCAGCCCTGGGTAACCATCAGGGCATGCCCCAGCCATCTTCAGCTCCCACCACTTAAATAATAAAGTATGGGAGCTATGGGAAAGCTCCATACTGGAATGGGCCTCCCTTTCACTGCCCATTTCATGCGGGGATAGCAGTGGGCAAAGAGAGGTCCCTTTCAGCCCTGTTTTCCTGTGCAGGGACAGGGGAGTAGTTTGCTCCCTTTTTGCCATTTCTGGAAGAAGTTTTAAACTCTGAAAGAAAAGATTTCTTTAGCAGAGGAGAAATGTGGTGCATTAGAAATAAAATAGCTGTAAAAGAGATCATCTTACAAAATGTAAAACAGTATAACAAAATATCTGAGTTTGGGGGCTGTGAGTATAGTGGTGGCTTTTAAGGATTTTAAATGGCCAAGTAGCTGGTTTCAGCACTCAAGCACCATCCCTCCCTTCAAAGATTGATGGTCTTAAGATATCAAAGTATATAAAGATTAAGTCTTGCAGTGTAGCTCAGGTGATTAGGGATGAAGTGGCTGTCACAGTCGTGTTAGTTCCAGCAGGTACTTTGTATTTTACAGATGATAGAGATGGAAAAGGGGTACTGTGGGGAAGCAGGAGGAAGAAAAGGAAATCAAGAGTGCACCTGAGGACAGCAGTGAGACTCCTGCAGTAGTGTAGAGGAGCAGATCTTGCATCCCCTCTGGACCTAATGGGGAGGAGGGTTTTGTCTTGCACCCACAGCAATGTTTTCTTTGGGAAAGGACTGCCTTGGCTTGGGGGTTTTTATGCTTCTCTGCCCATTGGTTTGTGTTTGTGTTTCAGTTTGTGTATGCCATGGAGAGTACACAAAAGACTTAATTCTACAGATATATTAAGCTGATATCTTTCTATGGCCCTTAGCTCTTGGGGCTATCCAAGGTCAGTGTTTTTGAAACTGTGGTTTGCGGCAGTGACTATTGAGGAAAACTGTTCTACTGTGCTTATTTATTTTATTTGAATATTAAGTGTAGCTAAGTGTATTGCACTTTGATAATTGAATCTTTATTTAATTGTTGTTAGCTAAAAGCAAATCAGAATGGCTGTAGAAGAGTTTCTTATGAAATGCTTGCATTGTGGATCAAACTGCGTTTCTTCTGAACCTGAAGTTTTTGTTTTGTTGCCTGGTCTTTAAAGTTCTTCATTGTGGTTGCTGTGACACACTTAGAGAGCAATCCCATCACCAAGGATCACAGCAAAATATTTAATCTGGCATTTCTAAGTGATGAAATTAAAGAAGATAAGAATAAAAGCACTGTAATAGCAAAATCTATTTCCAGCTACTTCTGCATAGAAACAGCATCATATGCAGCACACCAAAATGCTTCCAGTTTTAACTGTTGTGCGTAAACACAGAAAGAAGCTGTCTAGGAAGAGGGAAAGTGTATGGACATTCCTAATTATTAACACCATGGACAGGTGCTGGGAGGGTTTTTTCTAAAGATGCCTGTACAATGTTTTTATGATGGGGAGAAGTAGAACAAGAGTGTAAAAAATTGTTGCACTGAAAATGCTGGAGCCCAGGGTGTTTTGAATTGCAAGTCAACAGAATGTTTTCAGAACAGTATTGGGGGTCTAGAACATTGTAAAAGGCGAGTACCTGGGGAACGTGTCCTGCTGAGGCACATTGTAACCTGAATTGCAGCACTGAATCTGTGTAATAGCTGTACACAGATAAGAGCAAAAGTAGGAAAAAAAAGTAAAATAAAGGTATATTAACACTAATGTGCTAGTGACCGATATTTTGTGTGATGTAGGTACAGAGAAGGAAAGCCCCATTGAGGTGTTACTCCTCACTGATGAGTTACAAGTGAAGGTATGTGGTTGAGCCTGCTCCCCTCCTCTACCTCAGCTGGATCATCCCTGGCTGTGTCCAGTGCCATGGAGAGACTTTGAATTGTTGAAATGCAACTCCTGATTCCTATTTTTATGGCTCAGAGCTGGCTTAAATAACACAGTAGGTGGGTCTTCTGGTATTTAGTGTTTTACAGCATTATGGTTTTTTTGCTAGGTATTGTGTGGTGGTGAGCAGGATGACAAGGAAGCTTTGCAGCCTGCAGGGGATTGCGTCGGCTTTAGTGTTCTGTGCTGGACGTCTCTCACAGTGCCATGAAACTCTGTTCCATGACTGACTGGTTACTAGAGCAAGGGAGCCCTGTACACACAGGCAGTAGGTGGCTGCCCCTCCACAAGCAGCTCTGTGGTTAATAGCATAAGATACAAAACTTCTGAATGTAAAGTCTGTAAATCAGGACAGTTCCAGTCTGCACCACTGGTGGCCACATCCCAAGCTACTTCAAGTGGCAGGGGCTTGGCAGTTGGGGTGTCTGTGGGTCCCGTTGCTGCCATAGATGATCTCTGGCCGAAGGTGAGCACGCCTCCGTTTCTTCTGAAATCCCACCTTTACTAAAATAGCTGGATTGTGTGCTCATTGTAGACAGGGTTATAGCAAGTGTTCATGTTTGTTTGTGCTTCACAGGTGTTAAAGAAGCACAGTTTTATTCATGTGTCCTTTATAAACAGTTCACAGGGCTAGGATGTAGGCCTGTAGGTGGAAGTGGTAGTGTTGCTAGAGCTGTTGGAACAAATTTAGTTATGTCTGGAAATTTTATCTTAATTCGCTGATAAACCTCCAAGCTATGTTGTTTCTTCTCAAACATCAGAATTAGGACCCTTTTACTCCAAGCTTCTCTTTCAAGCTTTACCACTTCATTTTGCCTTTTTGTTTTAGGCAAATCTTTGCGTGTCCATGCCTTAGTTGTTATTAATTCTAAAACAAGGTTGCTTTTTTCTTACCTGTCTCCTAGGCAGGATTTGTTCATTGCTGCCTCTGAAGCAGAAATTGCTCTGCAGATTTGAGCAGCTTTCCAGGAGCTAAATAAGCATTTCTGTTAATAGGTCCTCTGACTTTGAGTGAAAGGGAAATGTGTGTGAAGCACTCTGTTGTGCCATCTTGTGGTGTCCCCTGTCTTGTTCCCTACAGTAATGTGAAAGATGCTTCTCTCCTCTTTAAACAAGGCAGATTTATTGGCTTCTCTTCTGATATCTGACCACACATTTAAAAAAAAAAAAAAAATAGCTAAAACCTGTTCCCCATACCAACCTCTGCTGTCCAGAAAATACAGAAATTGGTGACCCATAACAGAGCAGGCTTGAATTTTCAAAGTAGTGTGGTGGCAATAAGGAGCAGTGAAAGCTGTGATCTGCACGACATTCCCATGGCAGGCAGGCTCACTCTCTGTCCATGGCTCCAGTAAGAGGGCCTTGGTTGAGGAAGCAGTGGTTGACTTGCAGAAGGATAATAGAGAAACATGCAGCAGAGCAGCCCTTCGTGGGGATGGCTGAGGTAGTTACTTGTGCTGCAGAGCTTACCCCTGTCTTGGGCAGGAGAGAATTGTACTGATGCAGGTAACAGCTCCCCTTACTGTGTTTGGGTCTTTTGCTGGCCACACAGGCACCAGTGACTTAGGCGAGCCTGGGAATGTGTTCAACTTGGCTAAGGATCAGCTCAGGGAGAGAGAAACTCTGTTTTTTGTGTGTGAACTGAAACGCACTAACCCCTTCCTAACAGATCTTCTCCAGCTGCAAAAGACTGCTTTAGTATTGGAGTATAAATAAGTGGACATTTGGGATAGGAGTGAATAAAGTCTGTCAATGGTTTTATCGTAGATGGCACTTCAAAAGTAGTCGAGACTGAATGATCAAATTCAGCTGAGAGGGTTGTGTGGGTGAAGGTGGTGCTGCTGCAAGCCCTCAGATTGGGGCTGAACTGGGCTTTTTTGCTGGTGTCAGTGCTCTGCAGAGAACCCCACCATATGCCAAGTGATGCCACCATTTCAGATGATGCAGCATACATGTTCCTGTTGTGCCTGAGCTAATCAGCCCTCCAAAAAGCCCTCCAGGATGTCAGCTAGCCTCTTTGTGTAGGGAGGCTCAGTGCTTTTAGCAGGAGCTGCCTCACTCAAACCCAGCTCTAATATCTCTAACATGGTGCTGAAAGGGGCCTTTTATCTAATCGAACTCCAGTTGCTTGAGGATGAAGCATTTACAACATCAGGCATGCAACCCGGGAAATGAACGGTCAATCCTATAGGGACTGAGGGAGGCTGGATGCTCTAACGTGTATTGATTCATCCGTGTTTTAACGAAACAAAAACTGTGTTAGTGCTGCTGCTTTACCTCACATTATTGTGTGTACATTAGATATTGAGTCAGCAGCAGCAATGGAAAGCTTATGAGAGAAATCATAAAGCAACTAATAAAGGTGGAAACTTAAAAATGATGATGTTTTGGATAATAATAGTAATGAATAATGATAAAAATGGGGATGGTATAACTAAGGAATATACAGAAAAGTGACTGTCTTTTGGATTCAAGGCATTCTCAAGATGATGGCTATCACAATAATGTGATAAGAAATAAGAAAACGTCTTATAGATGCTTCTTTCCTCAAATAAATTATAGTGGAAGAGACTGAGTCAGTTTTGAGGCTGACAAAATGGCAGATGCTAGTGGCAAAAGAAACGGTGGTGGAAGGAAAGGTATGGAGAGTAGAGTGCGTTTTAAGAAGTCAAATTGCAACAGCTGATCAAAAAAAGTACAAAGTTGGTTGTTGTTTTTGGTGTGGGTTTTTTTTTAAGTATCTATGTCAATCAGTTTCCAGCAAGAGAAAAATATTTGGTTAATCATCTTTTTTTTTGAGATTTCAGCAGAAGGAAGTTTCAAAACATCTGTGGCAGTGAGTGGTGGGAGCATCATGCAACTTCCCAAGGCCCATGAAGTGCTGAGGTGGTTTCATTTTGTTTCGTATCTAGTCACGAAGCCAAGTATGCTCACTGTGTTTTCCAGAACTCTTTGTTCCTGGGCATTTTAGAAAGGGTAGTAGTGTTTTTCAGAAGATTTTCATTTCCTTATGAATTTGAAACTGCCTTAAGTGTAGGAAAGGTAGCTTTAGTTGCTGTGGTTTGTCTGGCAAAATAGATGCAGTTAGCACAGAGCTGTGTTTCTTTAGTGATCTCCCCAAGAGTGACTGCTAGGTAGGGTGGCTGGGTTAACCCAGTGCAGCCCTGTTAATTTAACCTACCGTGCTAAAATGGGTAATTAGGCTAGGATTTGACAATAAATGACAAAATGCATCTGTATGTTTGTTATATTGATATGCTCACAGAGAATCTATGTTACTTACTGAAACATATTATGTATTCTGGTAAATAGAAAATGACCTTGCAGGCCATGAATCTCTGGAGAAATAATTTTCAGGGTATGTTTTTAGTGAATGTTTCTGAATTTTAACTTGTTTCATGTACATTCTGAGCAGTGTAGGGAGCGTTACAGAATTTGAGATGATAAAAACATTAAGAAATCATCAACTCGGATATGTGTGTGTGAGTAGGAGTCATTTAAAATTCAAATCATAATCCTATTTTGTGCTTTAAAAAAGGCAGAGTAGGAAGACAGACCAAAGCTGCTGTTAACTAAATATAATTCTCTTTTATTGTCCTTTTCATGGAGCAACAGCCAGGTTGTGTACCCTGTATAAAATTTGCCTGGATGTCCTTGCTGCCTTCACATCAGTCACTTGCAAACCTTTTGGCTTACAGGTGTGTTAAAGCATGAGTAATGAGGAGCATTAAACTCCTGAGCCTCTTTCTTTACCCTGCATGTGTTTATCTTTTGATGGGATCTTTTAACTTTATAAATGACTGAGTACTACTAGGGACCAAACAGAATGGTTATGGAGGAGTGGGGTTGTGATGCATTAAGCTGAACAAGTGAGATCATTTTGTTATCATATGATAAAGTGGATTATACATCGTGCTCAGATGACATTCCTGATGGGTTGTGAGCCAGGGAGCTCTTTGTTCCAGGTTATCCCTGGAGTTAGGGTGTCTGCTGCTTTGAGTCTCTGAACTTCCAAGTGACTTTGACCATGACACTTCTGTGCTCAGGGTTCCCCGGGTGCAAAATGAATATAACGGTGGCAGAACCTTCTCGGTGAGATGCCTCAGGATTGCTTGAGAGCAAGGGTGGCTGCTTCTGCTTTTTAGTTTCCTTGTATGAAGAAATTAAAAACCCTAGGAAATCTAGAATCTGCCTATTTGTGAAAAACAGCGCTCCTGGATGAAAGCCCTAGACAATTGTGCAATCGCACACATACTCGTTATTCTTGTCAGAGGAATGCACAGAGACCTGGGTCTCCCTGCACAAAAATAACTTGTTTCTTAAAAGGGGGCCTTGAACTGTCAGTGTGAAAACACCTCCAAGTGCCTCTGCCCTTGGCACGAGCATGGCATTTCTCAAGGGAAGGACTAGAGTGGTGCTTGCTTTTGAGCAGACTGCAATACATGTTCTGTTGCCATTGCAAGTACTAACAGCCATGCAGAATCCTATTGTCAGAGACATGGGTGAGCCAGTGTCTAAAGAGCCATTATTTGTTTATGCACTGCAGCCTTATCGAGGAGAAGGAAGTCATTGAAAACAAACCATTCATGTTTCACAGCTCATCCAGCAAGTCTTGGGTTGAATTCCGGCACAGGCTACCCTGCTGCTAAACGTGAGCAAAAATGGTGATGTTAAAATGCAGATGTTGCAGTAAAATTTCAAAAATAGTAGACAAGAAAATCAGAAAGCAGTAAACCAAAGCTGATCCTTTCAAGGGTCACGATGTGAACTCGCAGATTTTAACAGCTGAAGTTGAGATAAATGCCAAGCCTCATCTTAGCCAATTCTGCAGTTGTAAAAAAAAAAATAATAAAAAAAAAAATCTAGTTCTGCTGTAGTCAAGATGGAGCACTAATTTTGCAGTAATAATTGACCTTGTCTTCAACTGGTTTTATGTAAAAATCAAACTCCTACTTGTTTGTGAGAGTCTCAACTGTGAAAACTGTAGAAATTTGTGTTACTGGATTAGAAGCTTCAGGCTTTTTTTTTTTTTTTGTACCACCTTATTGCTCAAGAGTAGCTCTTTACCTGCTGAGTGAGGAGTTATCATCTTACAGCAGGCCTCTCCTTTGTATGTAAATGCACCTTAAGGTAAGTGGGTTTTTCAGCTTTGTTGGTTTTAGAAAGATCACTTCGGGACCATTGGTGCATCTGCCACAAGAATATACACTGCCACGTACTCTGTTGGAACATTCTTTTCTGACATAATTCTGTTAGGGCCTTCTGGTTACCTGGTTTACATTTAACTTTGTTGTTTGGACTGCTCATGTGTACTGTAGTCACGTTAAAACGACCCTTTCTAGGCCCATAAAGTAGCTTGAACCCATATATGCAAGCAAACATTTTATGGCAAGACTGTGGCATGATTTTCCTGCAATGAGCTGTCCCACTGTGGTGGCATACCCAGAGCACTGATACCTCTAATGCTGTCGGCCACTACCTAGAAGGTAAATATGGCAAGCAGTTCTTCAAAAGGTTTCCTTTCCCCTGACTGTCTCACTTGTGCATCTGAGGTGTAGTGACCAGAAGCTGCTCTGCCTGTGACACTGGAGAGATTTTTCTGGTGGTGCCAGTGCAGGGAGGATGCCTGATCACCTGCCCCTCTTCAGACACGAGCAGCTTGTGGATGGGTTCACGAGTAAGAGTGACACTCTTACTGATAGTGAAGCTATTTTGTGAGCACAGGGGTGTGATCTTCCTTCCCCACAGGCTCCTGGGAGAGTGGTGTGCATCTACTGTGTGTGGCTGCCCTGAGGAGACGAGTGAGGGAGGGAAAAGATCAAGGTTTTATTACTGTGAGAGAAAGCTGCTGCTAGGCTGGAGAAACTGTGGTTGAGCAGTGCAAAAACCCCTTGGGTAGGTCCTTCCCCTTTCTCTTTGTGCTGGATTGTGGAAGAGATACTTGGGATAGGTGTAGCTGGGAGGAGAGCACGAGAGGCTGTCTCTCCCGTGTGTGAGCAAGGAAATGAAGCAGGTTTGTGTAACAGGGCCAGCCTGTCATAAGGGGACTTTAGTGAAGGGTTGAGCCTTACGGGAGGCACGGGTCATTCTGCAGCAGTTTGGCTCTACACCAGTGGTAACCAGAGAACTGGGTCTAATCACATCAACCCTGAAACAACCGGCTAAAATTCAACCCTGGTACTGCACTGGGGCTCTTAGGATTTAGCAAGATGTTATTCAGCTGAGGTACTGAAGCTGAAATCCAGTCCCTGAAGTGTTTGAACAGTGTCCAGAGCTGGATGCTGGGTTGCCTTCTCAGCCTGCTCCTTCCTCTCCAAGTGAGGAACACATTTTGTGTCAACCTGATCACTTGATCCTGGATGCTTATTGAGCAGGGCTGAGCTCAGGAGGTCCTGGCTGTGTGAAAAGCTCTGCATGTGCTGTGGGATTTTGATGCAGGTGTTCGAATAGGGTTTCTTTCTTTTTTTAAATTTTTTTTTTCAATCTGGAAAAAGATGTAGCCAACAGCAGATAATTCTATAAGTAAATCAACAAACAGTACTGTAGTTTTGCAAGATGAGTCATTCCTTTTGCAAAGCATAAAATCTGTGAGTGGGATGTGCCACTGGAGACTGGAGTGATATGATATAGAATCATTATATTTTGATTGGCAGTAGCTTCCAAAATACTAGTTTCTCCCCAGAGTCACTGGTCTCACTAGTCTAAATGCATTTTTCCATTGCCTTTGCTGGAGAAGAAATTCAGGTGCTATCAGTGAGAAATCTTTGTGTTCTTATTCTAGAAATGCCCCAAATGTGTTTAAAACTCCCCCGTTTGCCCACAGTCTCATATATTGCTAATAATATAATGATGATCTTGTATAGTTTTCTTACATTTAAGTACATCCTATATTCCTGGTAGGACTTCTTATCCTTGCTTCTTTTTAAAATGTGGCTAAGATTTCTGTTATATGATCTGGAGAGATTGATTAAATACATTTCTTCAGTTCAGTGGTGTGCTAACTAGCTTATAGCTGATCAGATTGCAGCAGTCCCTTCACTGTGTTCTACTGGATCTGATCCCAGTTTTGCTTCCTTCAGTGTATGACAGCAGAGGGAATCTACACTCACTCTGCTGGAGGCTTTTTTTCCTCTGGTTTCAGGATTTTCCTGGGAAAGAATCTTTTATAATATTAAATGTTTTTTACAAATTCTGTTCTTTTTCATTTTTTCAATAGGTGTTGGCATCATGTCGGGCATTTCTTTTAACATCTCGGATTCCCACCAAGGTAAAATCACTGTCTTCCTATAAATTCTCTGGGGTAACAAATGAGAGTTACATAAACTAAGTAGCAAAAAATTAGTGTATTTTAGCTATACTTGTACATCTGTTAATAAAAACAAGCATAGTTGAGGAATAGTATGTTGCATGGTGTTGACTTGAAATGGAGCTTCTACTGGTATATGCCTTAAATGCATTTGTCAGTACATATATGTATATGTTTGTACACACACACACCTTTTCAGAGGAGTTTTAACTTCTAGAAATGCAGGTGGCTGAAGAGTTACGTTGTTAACTCCAACTTGAAGAACTGTGAGATGAGCCCGATGAATTTTATAGGACAGTTTATGTGCAAACAAGCTGATGGCATTATTCCCTCTAGTGTTTGTAGTGTCAAATAGGATTATATTTGACTTGGAGGCAGAAACTCTGTTGAGTTTTATTAAATTCTGCTGTTTTCTAATGATTTTTGTGGTTCATTTTGAAAAGCATTTTGGCAACTTGCCTCGCCAGTGCCGGTGAATTATTTTTGCTGTGCCTGTGACAATTTGTAATGACTGTTGTAGAAGAGAAAGATGATTTCCACATGAATAAAAATGACTGATGTGAAAGAACATCTCTTGTCCAGCTTGGAATCAGTGAATGGGAATTTGGCACATATCCTATTTTGTTGTATTTTACGTGTGTGTGTCTAAGCTTGTGTGTGTGTGTGTGTGTGTGTATATACACACACTTTATAGAAAAAACAGAATCAATAAATGGAACTATTGATACCAAATTTTCAGTTGTGGTCACTGGTAAATGTGACCATCCTTACCTGTAAGTAGAAGATGCTGACCAACAGGTAAGATGAACGGCAGCTTGAATTTCTGCTGGTATTTATTTTCCTCAGTTGATCACCCTGTCCCTGCAGCACGGATGTCTGTGGTTGGTTGTCTGTTGGTGTTTGGATCACTGCAGTTTTCAGCCAGGGCTTTTTAAGACAGGGTTTGGTGACTGCTTGCTTGGAAACATAGATCCAGTTGATGAACAGCTCAGACATCAGTGCAATGGCAATGTGAGAGACAGGTGGTGATTGTGATCTTGTTAAACAATAGCAAAGCCATTGTAGATCATCAAAAAGCTCTTGAAGGCTGGGGTTTGGAGTACTAAGTGATAACGCTGTTTAGTTGAGCATTTCAGACAACTCTCAGAACTAATTTTATTAAATAGATTTGCGTAGTTGAAAACCTTGGTTTTGTTCTCATGAAAATCTAAAATATGTATTCTGTTCTAGCAGAAGTGTGATTTTGGTGATAGCAAATAGAAGGATGATGATGAGAAGCTGTGCTGATGATTTATGTAAAAATTAAACTTTTTATGTCTGGACAATTATTAGGATGGTTGAAAATGCCTTTCTAGCAGGGTTAGTGAAACTTTGTAAATTTTCTAATGTCTGCAGTATTTTCAATATCTGCTCAGAAGCTTTCTGAGCCCAAGAACTTCCATGTAACTGGCAGACAGTAACTCCTAGAAAGACAGCTGAGAATATTCAGCAAAGACACGTTATTTCTCTGGGGGACCTCTAACAAAATTGAGTATGCCTAGAGATGGCCAGTTCTGAGTAACTGTTACTGCTACAGTCTATTCCAAGCTTCGCTTTTCCTTAAACAATGCTTTTGAGATGTAGCTACTAAACAAGGATTGAAGTTAAAAAGAATTGATGTTGGTTAACTACAGTACTAACTCACACTATTATCCTTAGAGCAAAGATATCACAATGGCCACCGCTTAACTTCACACTCTGGTCCAATCAGTTCATTCACACTAATCGGGATGGACTGATTGGGAAGGAAGGACAGTGCTTAAAGCCTGCTAATTCGTGCTACAGTCTATATAAAATGTGATTGCAACCTTAGTAAATTTTGGATGTGTCATCAGCCCAACAAATAAGTGTATAAAATATTGGTACGAATGTAATTCAGATTTGAGAATGTATTTCTAGTGCAACTTTCATTAAGTTTTGATTGAAAAAATTAAAAACAGTGAAATTGGCTGTCCAGGTGACTGAAAGGTTCCTGAATGAGAGGCACGCATAGCTTTTTAAGAAGATTTTAAAAACATGTAGTTTTGGGTAATAAATGAGATTATGCTTTTTAAAACCTTGTAAAATTATTTCTTAGTTTGAGCTGGATGATGTTTAGAACACGTTTTACATTTTTGCTGCAAAGCAAGGACTCTAAGTTCATACTTTTAACTAGAAAAATGAATCAAAGATGAGCTGTAGAGATAGTGCCGTGTTTCCTGATACTTGTTAATTCTAAGCAAGAGGATTTGCAGACTAAATTCTTGAGTCTGGATCTGTGTGAACTTTTCAGGTATTTTTGATTGTGTGCACATATATATGTTTGCACATACTTTAGCAAAAAAAGAGCCTTCAATTTGATAGGTAAATAATTTTCAAAATAGGAAGGATTGCAATCACAGAAACTCCCTAAAATTTAATTGTGACTTAGGTAAAGAAATATTTAATTAGCACTGGAAAAAAAGAGCTTTTCCCTTCTGTATATGTAGTCCTGCTTAATCCAGTAGCCAACAGTAGCTGCTGTAGATTTTTTTGGTGGGTTTGCTTTTTTCCTTTTTTTTTCTTTCTGCCCTAAGTGAACTGCACGGGGCCTTGTCATCACAAAATATTGCCAGCCCTAGCTTGGAGATAAAGCACTGAAGAGAAGTGAATGCCTTACACTTGGGAAAATGCAAGGTGTTGGTGTGAGCTCTGGGAGGTTGTGAGCTCTAGAGGCTGGTTCTGCCTCTCCTGCCTCAGTTCCTTGCACTCGCTTGCTTCATAACCAGATGTGTTGGCACCCCTGAAACTGCCTGTTTGCTGTGGCTGCTGCCCCTGCAGCAGAATGTGTGAAATGAAGCACATGAAGCCTCAAAAACTTCAGAGGAAAGCTCATTCGCCAAGATAGGCCTTTGGCAGAAGGTGAAGTTTGCGCAGAAATTGAAGGGGTGCTTGTATCTTCTGATGCTGCCAAATCATCAGGGCAACTGAAGGGATAAGGATTCAGAATACAGGCAGCAAAGAACAAAGAGACAGTAATAACAGAAGTTTTCTGGAAAGCTTTCTGATGGTTGGAAGCTGGTACGTCTCTGTTCCTGGCTTTCCAATGTGCTGTTGCAGCCTTTACAGGAAGGGAGTCTCGGTATGTGCATCTGGATTCTGAGCACCCCAGTAGTCATTCAGGGTTGACTTTTTCACAAATACAGGAGTAGAATGATGTGGTGTTTGCCAGTTAGCCTGGGAGCACCCTGACTGTGAACCTAGGATAAGATAAAGTACAGGAAACTTCGTGCAATTCAGACAGACTGCTCAGTTACAATGGTTTCAATGATAACTAAAAGGAAATGACCCAGCTTATGTCTTGCCCTGTAGTTATGATTCAGTCCAAGAGGTTTGTTTCTTTCTGTATATCTCGGCTGTCAAGATGTTTTTCTACATAATTGTGAATTCAGATCTTAGCACACTCCCTGTAGCCCTAGATTTGTCCTTGGAGAAGAATTCCCCACATTCTTTGTAAGTTCTATTTGGATTCATTGTGTTCTTCCCTGCCTACTCGGACTGTCATCCAAATAAACCACTTAGACAAAACTTATGTATCTCTTTCTCTCATACTTTTAGACATGCTAAAGCAGTCCTTGGGCATTTATGTTCATATCTGCATCTTATGTATGGTATTTTTATTTATATAGATATTAAAAAAAACGTGTGTGCACATTCCTTCGGCCTCTGTGCAGTAATTTTTTTCACATCTATGATCAGTGTAACTAATAAAAGAATAATTGTGAAGCTATAAGGATTGTAATGAATGATTAATCAGTCACAAGAGTACACATTGTATTGTATTAATGATGCTTTTTATAGTAAAATTTTTTCGTGAAATTGATTATGAGCTTACATGCTTATAGCTTGCAGTAAAATGTCCTGTGTGGTATTCCTATAACCTCTAATAACCATTTAAACCTGTAACAAGCAAATGTAAGTATTCTTTTAATGAAAAATGCACCCAGATATTAACAAATACTTAGTGTCAATTACAGAAACTGATGTCAAATATCAGCAGCCTGCTGAAGGTTTTCTTAACCTCATTGAGAAGCGTAAGTGCTCTTTAAAATAAGATGATGTTTGCACTAATGTGTTGTTTTCTTTTCTAACTACAGTTGGAACTAACTTTCAGCTACTTGGAAATCCAAGGAGTAACTTCCAGTAAACCTGGCCAGGTGAGTGTATTCTAGATAAACGATATTTGTTTAGTCATTGCTAAATCTGTTCCAGTCAAGGAGGTAATGCTCTAACATCAGGTGTCCCCTTTCACTGACCACACTGTGCATTTGTGTTCTTGCACTCATGCTGGTCTAAAGTCTTAACAATAGCAATAAGAATTTAAAGAGTCAGTTTTAGGAATGTGTTGTGCAGGTGGAATAATAAGAAATAGATTGGGTATTTTCTAGTTCAGTATGGTGCAAGTTTCCATTTGTATCATAAGTGGATCTTTTTCTCAGAGCTGGTAAAGCAATGGTGGCTGGTATGCAATCATCACCACACAAGCTGCAGTGGCTTCTGTGGTGAGTACCTTTATGGGGAAGCCAAAAGCTATTGCTTACATTGCAGGCAGAAATGCTTTGCTTTCAACTATTTCCTCATGCCTTTACTGTGTACAACACAAAATATATTTGACAGCAAGTTACATGCCCAAAAAAGTAAACGTCAAAGAGAAGATGCTGAAAAGAATGCCTTTAGAGCGTTTTTAATTCATAAGATGAGCATGTTGACAAGATTTGACAGTTCAGTTGTATCAAAGTCTTCATGTGTTTCATGTGTGTTTGGCTTTTAAAGAGCTTTTTAAGGATAGGAGTGCCTGAGATACTTTGAACTCTGAGAAGCTCTCATTGTATTAACATGTCATCTTTTTAACCTGTCTTTTGAAGCTTTCCTTAAAGGAGGGGAAAAAAAAAAAAAACGTCCAGGCATTTTAATGGGGAGACATTTACTAAATTCTAAGTTTTTTGTGGCTTTTTAAAATTTAAGGTACTAAAATGCCAGGTAGCTACTGCTAATTATTCCTGAAGGCATAGACAGTCACTGTTGTAGCAGAGTTTACAAGAGATTTTCAGCAGCCTCAAGGAGCATACACTTTTCCTAAAGTATTTTTTAAGGTTTTTTCGTGTTTACACTCATTTGTGTTTTAATTGTGTGATGCTTATACCTGAAGGCAGGCAGAATCCTACATGATTGCTTGTGGAGCAAATGATATTGTTGCAGTTTGCCTGCAAACAGCATATTATAGCTGTCATATCAGAAGGGTGTAGTTTTGTGCTGGGCATCTTGCAGAAAGCCATGAAGGGCATCCCATGGTAAGATAAGTGAACAAATGGACAGAGTAATATTGGAAATGTTGTGCTAATATTGGTGATGATGAAAAACAGTGGTAAGTTGCCCACTCAGTCGTCATCAGGGAGTGGTGGCAACAGGCTCAGAAAGAGTTGAAAAGGTGTGAATAGTCTCAGTGTGCTTTAGGGGTAATACAGCCTCTTCTAGGATTATCCTGGTGATGACCCTAGACATGAATTGGGAACCAAGAGAGCCCTGGGAACTAGCTTCAATAAGAAGCAATCCTCTGTATCATACTGCACAGGGTCCCCTCTCCTACTGTCTGTCTACACTTACTTATTCCTAATGTTACCTTCTCACTGTGCGTGCACAGCTGCTCATCTAAAAGAGATTATGACTTGGGCTGTGCTGACTATTCACACTGGAGTAAACAGAAACATTACACTGCTTCCTGTGATGCAGCTGAAAGCAGCAGCAGAGCTGATGTGTCACTCTTACCGTGATCTGATTTGATTCTGAGCACTCAATATCTAAGGGAGGCGGGTTGCAAAAGGCTTTATTTATCCCCCTCGCTCAAACACGTATCCCCCAGGCAGCGGGGCAGTTATGCTGGCTGAGTTACTGCTTCATCTGCACTGAGACAACACAGCACCGCAGCATTTTCCTAAACAGCACAGAACAAAGCATTAGAGCTTTTCCAGAGGATCGCAGCCATTAAAGACTTTTACTTTTTGCTGGAGGAAACAGGCACCCTGCTCATTCAATAGTTTCCTGTCAGGCTGTGCTTGCCTCTCCTGGTGTTCTGGGATGTGTTTCAAAAGAGGACAATGCTGTGAAAAGTTCTTGGTTTTTGAAGTGTCAGCTGAGGTCAAGATCCTTTGAAAACTGTATTCCCGTGGGAAGCAGGGCACTGTTAGAAAAAGCAAAGTTTGAGTACGGGGGTCTTGTACATTCAAGAACAACTCTCAGAAACTTCACCTGGAGCATTGCTGTGTCATGTCTTAAAGAATAACAGATTCCTACAAGCACGGGAAGCATTCAGCTGGCATTCAAAATAAACGCATTCATTTTTAAATGGACATGAAATGTATGATACCCAGTTCTCAGCCTCTTGCACTTTTATTTATAGTTGATTATGGAAACTGAGAAATGCAGCATCTCCATGAAGATGGCATCCTCAGAGGATGTGAACGAAGTGCTGGCACACATCGGGACCTGCCTCAGGAAGATATTCCCTGGACTCTCACCAGTGTAAGTATTCTTTAAGGCACCTCTAGTGGGAACAGATTGTGGAAGTGGTGACCGGCCACCACTTCATGTCTGCTGGTCTCCCCACCCTGATCTCAGAAATGCACTGAGGATATGAGCACCACCTTGAGGCAAGCACTAAGCTTTTGTCCAGGTGTATGGCAGAACCAGGAGAGTGTAGAGCATAGGTAGACTTATGTGTGGTCTTGTAGGGTCATAAGAGCCTTTGGTTTGAAGGTGGGTGCAAGTATTTGAAGTCTTAAATTTTCATTTTACCTTTTTGCCTCTCCAGCCTCAGGTATAGCTTAGGTTCCGTCTTTTTTTTTTTTAACTTGCTCCTTTTTTTTGTTTTATTTTTTTCCCACCAGAAGTAAAATCTGAGTTGGGAGAGGAGGGAAAAGTTCCATTTACTTTTAGTGTTTGTGAAACAATGCACATGATTGTGAGCCTTGTTCTTCAAAACTGAGCCCTGGGCAGTCTTGTCATATACTTCCCATGGTTTAACTGACTCCTTCAATTATTTGTCTCCTTTCTGGCTTTTCTTTTCGTTGCATTACTTGTGCCTTTGGTTTTCTCTTTTACTGTGCCTCTGGATTCTATCATCTTGCAGTAATTCTCAGTAGTTTTTCTTCATTTTCTTTTCTATCTTCTCTGTCATTGTCTCATCTTCATCACTCTCTACTGAGTCATGCAGCTCTACAGTATTCTCCTCAGCTCCTGGTTTTCGGCATATTAGAAAAAATGGGCTGTGGAAAAGCATTTTCCCAGGCATGTTGGTTTTTTATAAGTGAGCTTTAGTAACAGACACTAGATGTGAATGGTTAGGCTAAACTTACATGTTTTATTTTGAGTGCATGTCTTTATTATTCACCTTTCCTGTAGGTGGAGTAGGAAATCAAGTTCATAAACTCTGGATGGCAGTTTCTTTTTCTTGTTTTCAATTTTTTTTCCACTTCCAATTTTCTTCTCTGGCAGTGTTATTAACTGCCTTAGTGGAGATTGAGCTCTCCCTTCAAAGAGCATGAATACAACTGAGCAGGGTTTGTGAGCAGGGTTGCTACAAAACCTCAGTAATGGTGTGAGAAATGCATACAAAAAGGGTTAAAGAGGGCTGCAGGACTGTGGGTTTTTCTCTGGTTGTTTATGAAGGCCTGGAGCTCTGTACATGTTTTCTGTGGGCTTTCTTGAGAACATTGCTGGAGCATTTTGGGTAGCTTCATGGAGTTCTTGCTTCCCAGAAAAGAAATCAAATTTCTTGCTCTCCTCTCAGATGGCAGAGTTTTCCAAAATGAAGGCGTTGGAGTTGTGCAGTTGATATAGGACCAGAACAGGCAAGAAGGGGGGAACCGGCTTCTTTAGTTATTATCACTCATTAATTCTCTTCTGCTCCATCTCCCAACCCCCTAGGCCCCCCTCCTCCTTATGGAATTCTGTAGTTTATGAGACAACCTTGCCTTTTAAGAAAAACAGATATTTTTTTTCTTAAAAGGCAGGAAGGTATTGTGTTTCTTGACTGTCCAGGGAAGGAAAACGCTACCAAATTACAAACATTGGAGCTGAATATCAAGAGTGCAGCCTAGAGACCACATGGAGCTGCTCAGCTCTTTGCATCATGGGGCTATTTCTGCACAAAAGCAGTGTGTATATAGCAGTGGTTTCAGTGTAACCATTAATACCATGTCTCTTCCCTATTTTGGGCATCCTGGTGTCAGATGAGGGCCACGAGTCTCCTTAACTTGAGTGATCCTGTAGTACAAAAGGGTTTAGCTGCTTCAGTAGTCACAGGGTTAATCAAAAGAAAAAGAGAGAGAAAGAAAGGAAGAATGAATAAACGTTACTCCTGCTGGGCTGCATAATGATGTGTGTTCCTTTTAGAAAGGAAAGTGAGTTGTATTAAAAATGGTAATTCTTCCTATACACTCATTTAAAAATGCTCTTAAAATAAAAAAGGTTTATTTAAAAAATACTTGCAAAGCCATGAACTATGTTTTTGCTCTCTTTTCCGTCTAGGAGGATTATGAAAAAAGTAACTATGGAGCCTTCAGAAAGACTGGCTAATCTCCAGGCCCTGTGGGACAGTCAGACAGTGGCAGAACTTGGACCTTGTGGTGAGAATGAATTTAAATGCTCAAATGTAAAAGGGCTGGAATTGCAGTGTCAGGAAGTTTAATTCTATTTCTGGCAGAAGCTTGTAAAGGTGTAATTAGTTTTAAGGTGTAATTAGTATGAAGCAGACTTCTGATTGGTAGGTGAAGGCACTATATTAAGCTTTCTTGCAGCTTACCAGGCAAAGATAGGATAGTCTTAGTTTCTTTCACAAGCAAAATGGACAGTCTTCGGAGAGAAAAAGAGAGTGAGTTTTGAAAAACTGGATCTTTAAGATGTCCTTTTAGATGTGTGTTTGTTTGCTTGTCTGACTGTTATGTTGAATAGTCTCTCGGGTTGTTTGTAGGAGGCTTTTCGCAGATGTATGCCTGTGTTTGTGACTGGCTTGGATTTCCCTACAGAGAAGAAGTACAGTGGGTAAGTGCACGTCTTGTTCTGAAGCTCTTTTCAGCTACCTGTACTAATGATGAAAGAACAGGTAAAATCCATAGTGCTTGACAAAAAAACCCCACTACAGTTCTGTAAAGATGTATTTGGTGATGTATTTTTAACAGGATGTTGATACGATTTATCTGACACAAGATACCAGAGAGTTGAATTTGCAAGACTTCAGCCACCTTGACCACAGGTAAACCATGTGCAGTAATCATGCTGGTATTGATGAAGTGGGATGGCCCCATAGCTGTTACTGGAATGTGTAGACCTGTGAAATGACCATCTGTAGCATTTTTAGTTTTCAGCATGAAGCTGCTGTTTTTGCACAAAAGCCCCATGGAAACCACATTTCATTCAGGAGCCTGAGAAGATAAATATATTTTCTTATTGGAAGCAATCCAAAAAGTTAGCAGATAGATACTTTTCCTGTGATGGTGGATATAAGAGCTCAGATTCAGCAGATAAAACATGCAGCTACATCTGGTAGGCAAAGCAAAAAAGGAAATTATGAAGTGTTTACTTCTGCAGAATCTTTCTCATGGTGTACACAGTAAAGGAAATTAATTTTTGTCAGCAAGTAAGTAGAAGGTTTAAGTTGTTCAACAGAATTCCAGCCAGTTGTCTCTTCACTTATAATAGATGCTATCAAAAATATGTACTTCCAGAAGGAAACTAATTGAGAGTAATTTTGCTGTGAGATGCTGAAACTTAGCTAAGTGTTGTATTTAGTTGAATTTAGCTGGCTGAGAAAATTAGATTCTGAGAAAGTTGAATCTGGAGGTATTACAAGTAGGAGAAAACGGGAGGGAAGCTTAACTAAAATTCATCATTATACAAAGGAAATTGCAAATTTAAGAAAGTGTAAATAAGATAGAGAAAGCCTTAGTTTCTTTGGGAGAGCCCAGTGGAAGAATTAAGAATCTGTCAGAGGTACAACATTAGAATATCGTAACAGAAAGGCTGAAGCTGGAGGTAGGTAAAGAAGAGTATCTGGCCACAGCATTTTTGTGGCTTTAAGCCATCTGGTATGTGAACTCACAGAATACCCCGTTCAAATATGTAGCTCAGTTTCTGTGACACACTCTCACAGTCTGCAGTGACTCCCTTGGCAAAGTTACCAAGCAGTGTCTGTGTTGACTAATTCAGAGGTACCTCAAGACTACAGGGCTGCAACTGGTGCATGTCAGATGTAGCCAAAGACTCTTTCCTTGGTTAAGCCTTGCTGAAAGAAGATAAGGAGAGGAATACTATTAAGCACAAGCAAATTTGGGGCAAGAACTTAACGATGCTTTAAACATCTATTAGAAGATGAAGTGATGAGAAGACTGTGGGGTATTCTTGAGAAAGTGACTGACAGATACCCAGCCTCAATAGAAGTTACATGTTTGAACAGTTTGTTAGAGAAGAGTAGATAGAGGTGTTTTAAATATTTAGACTATCTCAGCTGGTACAAATGAGTTTGGCTTCCAGAAAATGAAATAATGGGTTTGTTGTTTAGAAAAGCTTTTCATTAAAATATACCTTACAAAATGGATGTTGCTGAAGAAACATATTTGTGTTGTTAAGAAAAGTCTTTATTACATGTCTCACGATTGTGAGTCCAAAGATTCAAATCTATTTTAGAGCCTTTTACATGCTGTGGAATCCGTCTTGTGCTGAGAGCTTCTACGTGTTGAGGACTGAACTGAGGAACGTTTTGGATTGAAATTTCAAGAAAATTGTTAAGAAAGCCAAAACCTTGTTATTCACTAAAAATACAGATTAGGAATTGAAATCCCAGTCAATTCAAGAATGTATTGTAAGCATTTTCCAATATATTTAAGACAGTGGGACTGCTATAAATTCACAGTATGCCATTATACTTTGAATTTTGAGAGATTGCTGTCTATCTCATCCACCTAATTTTTGGGATTGCTGAACCTATATAGTTTATGTTGCGTAGTAGCTCAGAAGCAAGGTAGGACAGGTACATCAGTTCTCTTAACTACAGGGGCTGTGCATTGCAAAAATAAACAATTCATGTCTTTCCAAGTAAAACATTTCTGTTAAAGGTCGACATAACATGGCATGAATTATAGATGAATTTAAGTTCCCAGAGCATCATAGCATGGAACATGACTTCCAAGGTTTTATCTGAAGTTATGTTGTGTTGTGAACCGTATAATTATTTAACAGAAAAAAAAGACTCAAAATGAAAAGAAGCGAAAAGGGCTTATTTGATATAGTAGCATGATTTTCATCTGTGTAGCATATGTTTTAGCTTATTTGGACATCCAAAATGTTTTAAGAAAATTGTGATTGTTTAGATTTCTTTCTTTGTACTGTTGAGATTTCTTGCCATCTTAAATACGCTGGGGGACAGAGATGTTGAAAAAATGTGAAGGCATTAGATAAGCTTGAATGCTGTTGAGGCTTGGAGAGATTGTCTGCATTCCAGAAGAACAGAATCTGTTTTCATTTTAAGATGGCACGGATTCATCTTTTATAAATACTACTTTATTCTAGATGGTTTTTAATTAATATAAGCATCTCAGTGTAACTCAGTGAGGGAAAGTTATGAGAAGGCCCTGCTTTTGGGACTGGTTCTTAGCTTTCTTTCATACCATATTGCAAAAGAATTCAGGTTATTGTTAATACCACATCTAGACTGTAATAGAATAATGCAATATATAATTTTGAAAATAAAAACTTGATAAAAAGAATATTGAGGTTAAACAAGCTTAAAGCAAGAGAAGCAGTAGAGGTAAATTCCTGAAGGGGACCCTCATTAGTCAGAAGCACCTTCAAAAATTGGAACAAAAATGAAAAAAAAAAAGTCTTTCCTTAAAATCAGATGGTAGAATCTGATAGAGCAAAGTTTCTGGACAGTAAGTAAAGCTGCTGCAGGACAGGCAGGGTTCCATTGTCTGCAGGCATGTTGGGAGCAGGGGGAAAGGGGGGTGTGGAGGCAGTTAGCAGTGTGTGTTTGTGAAGGTCCCAGGCAGTATCTGTGCTTGTCTGGGCTTTGAATAAACAGGCCTTGGTTACTGCAGAAGACTAAACTATTCAAGAAACATTATTGCAGCTGGAGAGGAATATTTTGAAACAAATCAGCACAGCTCATTTGCAGGTTCTCATCTTTAAATATTTCTTGAAAGTGTCGTAGCTCTGCCACTGAGACTGAGAACCCCTTGTCCTTCAGCCGTTTCCCTCCGAAGCCGGAGTAGGAAAGGGGGGAAAGGCTCAGCCTCAGGCAAGTTCTGTCTGCAGCTGCTCTCCTGCCCAGAAGTTCTGAGCTCTTGCCAGCCCTCCAAGCTGGCTTTCCAGCTCCCTGGTAGTGTGAACACTTGCAGTTGGTGATCCCCAGTCATTGTCCCTCTGTTCCTTTGAAGGAACTGGGCTGCTGCTGCCAGCTGAAGTACAGCTGCTCGTGGTGTCTTCTGCCTCTTTGGGGGGTGGTGGTCCACAGCATGAACAGCTCTGCTCCTGCCGTGTCAGCCTGTCCAGTGTTTGCCCAGCTGTGCTGCCTGGTTACTGCTCCATGAATAAGCCAAAATTTCACCTGAAAAATTGCTCTTATGTTCATTCCACTTCCAAAGCAAAGGCACTGGCAAGAGAGTCATCGAAGCTGCTAATTCATTACCACGTTACTGATCTCGCCAGGGGACCACAGAGGAGGAGCAAACCTCTCTGTGTGTGGGCTTTGCATGCTCCCTGGAAAGATTCCTGCCTGCCCAGCCTAAGGGGGAAGTACTTCTGGGTGGTTATTTTTTCTCACCTAACATTTCACCAGCTGGTTATTGCTTTGCATGGAGATGAAGTGTGCGTGTGTGTAGGAACAAAAACAACGTGGTGGACAGAAATAAATCTATACACTCCACAGAGCTGCTAAGTCTCTGCTGTGCCTGTGGAAATGAATTCACCACACAACGTGATGTGTGCTGTGAACAAGATGGAAAGATGGCTTAAATCCTTGAAGGGCACCCCACACTAGCTCCTCTGCAGCAGTGTGAAAATGCTCCATTTGCATGGGCTTCTCAGTTGGTGGGCTACAGCCTTTTGCTGCAAAATGCTGCACCTTCGATCTGTTACCTTAGTGATGTTTGTGCTCCCAAATCTAGCAACTGCAGTTCCCAATATAGCCTACGGAATGCTTGTCCACGTGATGTCGCCTTGTCTCCTGGCTTTCCTGTGGGTTTAGCAACCACCCTGAAGTGCATGCGTGTTTGCAGAGGAAAACTGGAGGAGAGGAAGAATAAAAAGATGAGAGAAGGGTGCTGCATGTCAAGTGCAGACCTGTGCCTACCTGCATATGTCCTGGATTGAAGAACCGGGGGGCAGGGGGGACTGGCTTTATAGAAGCCAATACTTTTAAAAATCTCCCTAGGAGAACTGAGGCTTGAATGGCACTGTTTTGCTGGTCTGATAAGTCAGTTTGTGTACATTACACCTCCTTAGTTCATTATAAGGACAAGGGCTTTCTAAGTGTCTGTTAAGCCTCTGTGTAGGTATAAATCAGTATTTAATATGCAGCACCAAAATGATCCAAGTGCTGCCCTGCTAAATGGTGTGAGAGTGCTTGATGAATGATTCTGCTGGGGGGCAGCATCCGGATGTGACATTTATCAACGTCTGCTATTGGAGAAGCTTAACAGAGGGAGAGCAGATCACGTTAAGAGGCTTGGAATGAAGAAAATGAGAATAATTTAGAATTTCATTTGTGAAATCCCCTTTACAATTAAGGAGGGTTTGTGCTGAATGTCGCATTATCCTTTTGCAGGTCTCCTGTTTCCTGGGGGAATTTAACTATAGAGATGAGACAAGGAGGTGTTCTCTAGAAGCATTCAGTCATGGAATTATATTAAATCATCAGACTGCCAAAAAGCTTTTTAGCGTCATGCTAAATTATAATTAGAGGTGATTAAGAAGCTTAAACATGTCACAGGCTGAAGAAAAAGTTATGCTAAAAGTAGGAATGGCAGCCCAGATAAATTCCTGGTTTTAAAATTCATGTTAGAATAGATGCCAGGCGGCCAGTCAAAAATTTTTATTAAAATAAGAAGATGACATGCAGCTGCTGCTGCTGTTTTTTGAGAACGCAGAGCTTTCTATAATTGGGATGGTAGGCAATTAACTTTGCAAAACTATGGGGAATGAGGTATGGAAGAACACTTAGGAGATTGTTTCAAGTGACAGTTCTATGAAATGTGTGTAAAAGTGTTTTTCTTTTTCTAGAGACTTAATACCTATAGTTGCCGCTCTGGAGTATAATCAGTGGTTTACGAAGCTGTCCTCCAAGGATCTGAAATTAGTAAGTAATAAATTGAAACAATATATCTGCTTCTACCAGGCTGTGCTGTGTTTTAAAGTGAAATTTTTTAGTCAAGTACAACTGGGCAATCTCTTGACAATTTTTTTTCCCTTTAATCTTTTCATGAAAATACAAACTGTTGGATAGTCAATTCGCACCATAAAAACACTGCTGAGAGTCAGGTCTTGTCAAAATTTCAACTAATACAGTTTGAAAACTTTGTTGGGTGATAATAGCAGCCCATAAAACTACTTCATTAGGAATTGCTGACTCCCCCAAACAATGTTAGGTGACTAATAGGAAACTAAAGCAGCCAGAAATCTTAGTTGCTTTATGGAGGTGAAAAAAATGCCATGATTCTGGTTTTTTTTTCTTGCATATAAAGCAGGTTTTTTGTGTAATTTTCATTGCAACTTGATGATTTTCTCACCCAGTTTTCCGAAGCCCTGATGTGTGGCACCAGTATTTTTCCATATCAGTTTTCTTTCCTAAAAGCGAAAAGAGGACCTATCTAAAGAAGTTGGACTGCAGAAAAAAGGGCCAAGAAAAGCAGTAGTTCGGTGGCATTTTAAATATATCAAAATACACTATTTCTTCTAAACTTGAAAGTTTATAGTCATAGGTGGAGTAAGTGGTTTGCTTGAGAAACTGCTTTCATGCTTGCCTCCAGAAGCTTTGGCCTTTAATAAATTAGTATTAAGTTTCGTCTTGTTTAAATTGGTGCAATTTTATTGATCTGTAATGCTCTCATTACATTCCTAAGCTATCATTTTCCATGAAAATTCAATAGAAACTTATGTGATTCTTGGCAAAAGAGTGGGCAAAAAATTTCTTTCCTGCCGGGACATCTCTCTCAAAGTTATGCATGGAATGAAGCTGGTGGTATTTTTAGTGCTGTTGTAGTTTGCTGTTAAAATCAACATTGTTAAAAGGTACAATGCAATTAATCAGTTTCTGCTTCAATGAAATGAGATAGTTTGCTTAGTTAGAAGACTGGCTGGTAGAGTTTGCTTAGAACAAAACCTGGCCCTATTATCTATCTGAGATATATTTATGTAAAAGTGTTGGGGTTTTTTCTTAGCACCTTTTCTGTCAAAAACAAATAAACTTTGTCAGTCTGGAAAATGCATCAGTTACTTAAAAAAACCCAACCTCTTACCTTCCACACATTCCATTTTAAGTCAAAAATGAGGAAAATATAGACATTGGATGGTAAATCCGTGCCATAAGAACACTGCTGAGGGTCAGTATGAGGTCAGACATATCCGGGGGCCATCCAGTGCATTGTGTTTCACGAGTCCCACGCTGACATTGTGTTTGATAGACAGTGCCCGTAGTGGTTTTATAGTACAGGCATGAAGCTTTCCACTTGCAGTCACACCACTGTAGAAAGATTGTGATAATATTCTGAATTATTAAGATATGGATGGTAGAGAAAGAATTGGGAAGATGGCTGAGTTGACAGTCTTCACCAAAAATTGTCAACCTTTACCATGTAAAGGATTAATGAGATTTTACATGTGTGGTAGAGCAGATTTATTTTGTTTAGGGTTTTTTTTTGGACGTTCAATTAGTTTAAAAGTAAAAAAAAGAAACCCAACCCTGAAAAATACACAAACTAGAAAATGTCAGATGGTCATTAGAGACAAAGATGCCCCAGGTATGAATGTCACATTGTTGGTTTTAAAGGCAGATAACAGAATAGTTTCAGCACTTTGTGATCATGACTTTGGATATCACATGAACACTGGTTAGTATGAGCTGTGAGGAGAAAAAGTCAAATCCAGAAGCAAAGTAAAAGTTTATTATAAAAGGTGATGAGGTACAGAGTCCATTACACAGCTTTTGAATGATTGAGGTTTTCTCTCTCTATTTGAGTGAGCAGAGCAAACCAAGTCTTTTGTTGTCATGTTTTGTTCGTGACACTTGAAAATATCCATGCAAATTCTAGAATTCAACAACAGTAGGATCCTAAGTTGGGATTTGCTTCTGCATAGGCTGGAAGAATTCATACTCAAATATATTGGCCCTTAAACACTAGTGCTTGGGAGTGTTTGGAGGACATGTAGCTAGGGTACTTTTGCTCCTGAGGTTTTTTGGGATTTTTTTTGTTTTGTTTGCCTTCTAACATCTTTCTTTGTGTTTGTCATTCCTGGTAAGGCTTTATTCTCCTTTGCACTAGTTACCACTTTTTCCTGAAGGATTAGCATGCACATGAGTAAGATTTCTTTAAAAATTAAGTGGAAGTTTTTTCTGAACCCCATGATTTAGGTTGTTCTTACCATCATTATAAAAATTCTGCCCCTTTTGGTTAGTTGGCCTAGTTAATTAGTTACTTGATTTTAGTCTGCCTCCTGCTTCTCTGAGTCTTTCCAGAAGTCTTCTGTTGACTCTCCTGGATGTTTCTGGTATTTTTATTTCCTATTGATGTATAACAAGAAGATGGTCGTGACCTGGATCCCATTACGATGTACAGCTTAACTCAGTAACTGTCTGTTCCATGTTTGTGTTGTTTTAACACTGTTCTGTCTTTTCTGTGGCAGTCCACTGATCTCTGTGAGCAGATACTGCGGGTGGTGAGTAGGTCCAATCGATTGGAAGAACTGGTATTAGAGAATGCCGGGCTTAGAACGTAAGTAATTCCTTCAAAATGTCGCTTTAGCTGCTGCTTACTCCCACTAAAAGGGATGCATGATGTATGTTAGCCAGAATAAGCGTTAAAAAAGCTGTGCTCAATGTCTGTCTAGTTCTGAGGAGCCTGTAGTCACAAGTTTTTTATCAGGTTTTCCAGAATGTCCTTATGTCCAAGAAATCCCTTTAAACTGGTGTTTTTTAAGATTCTGCCTGGAGAGTTGGGTTAGGTGGAGCAAAATGATTGAAAGAGAGTATAAGCTTTAAACCAGCTCCCACCGTTCCTCTCCAAATATGGCTCCAGTAGAAGTATTATCAACACCTTTTTATCATTTAAAAACCAGTAGTTTAGGTTTTGTTAAAAAAAGCCTATTATTCCATCTTGCATAACACATTATTGTTGTTTCATTTCCAAATGAGCTGGTGTTATCTTAATGTGGATTGCTGTCTGCTCAAATATAAGAGGACTTCTACATTAACCACTTTTTTGGAGAAAGTAGATAAGTTTAATGGCTTGCCATAGACTTAAAAGGAAGATACACAGAAATAAGCCATACATTTAATTCCTTGCATATGTTTTAAATACAATAAGTTGTAGTTACTAGGTGTTTGCTTTTTTTCCCCCTTCACAAGAAGCAGAAGCAAAGTTGAAATTATTTCTAGCTGTGCTATTTTGTGCTTGTAGTGTTTGTTTTAGTGTTAGGGTAGTGTCCAAGACAATGTAGGCAAGATAAACTCTAGAGCTAATGAATTTTTGTTTAATTAAAAAAGCAGTGGAAAGGTGGGAGAAGCAGAACACTACGCAAAATTACAAACAAAGGGAAACAAGCACGGGGGAAATATTTGGTGTGCCTTACATTGTCTCCTCTTCTATTGTTTAAGTCTTTTTGTCCTTTTTAAAGTGGTCTTTGCATTGAAATGCCTTTAAAAGAAAATTACCTACATGACATGAGAAGTTCGAGGTTGAGTTTGGAATAGCACACAAACTTTCTCTTTTGCTAGTGCACTGCTTTAAATAGCTGTCATTCAAACATAAGCCCCTAGTTTTAATGTTATTTTTCTTGCAATATATGCCACAAAATCAGGTGATAATCATTAATATTAAAGGATATGTTGACTACCTTTGCACGGTGCCTACCTGAACTTACCACATTTGGATTAACTGCTTTCAGCTTTAACAGGACTTGACAGATAATCAGCTTGTGACTTTGGTTTTCATGTCTCCATCTACATGCAGAATGTTTGGCATCGTGCCTTGGTGTGTATCTGTTTTGATCAACACTGTCTGTTTTTACCAAGGATGCATTTGTTTCATATCTGTTTGCTAGGAGATCCTGTTGTTGCTGGGTGTCTTCCTTCCCGTGGCTTACAGACCAGTCATTTTTAATGAGCTGTGATAGAATGCCAAACCAGGGTTAAGAAAGAGCTACCAAGAGTAGAGCTGTAAGAAAGAACCCGAGCACCTGCAAGAGCATATTTCTTCCTGCAGCAGAGTCAGTTTAAGATGATTCTGTTCTTTTCTATCTCCAGCCGTTCATTTCTGTGACTTGGTTTGGGCCACAGCCTCATAAACACTTGTCACCCTCCCAAATGATGGAACAGCAAACTATTGTGCAGTAGCAGTAATAAGGACGCAGAACTAGGGATGTATGAACTTCCTGTTGGGAAAAACAGGATGTCAAGTGAAAGCCCCTGTCTGATAAGATTTGTGCCAGTTTAGATGCTCTTGGAAATTTTGTCCCCATTGCTGTTGCTTTAACTACTCATAAAGGATGCAGTTTAGATTACACTGGAAGGTGTCAATGCATACAGCAATCACAAATGTTTTGGTAAGTGTTTTAATTAACATAGGTGATATCCAGATTTCAGGGAGAGGAGAGTAATTCAGGCTAACCCAAAAAATGAGGTTGAAAAGAGGGTTAATCCCTGAGGTAGTTTAGAGGAATGGGACACTATGTGATAACCAAAACATTGATTTCTGAGCGGGCAGCTCAGCCTATTGATTAGGCTGGGCTTTGGTGTCTGTCAGTCTTCGCAGCTTGGCCTGACAGGCACAGGCTGTACATGGTGGGAGCTGCCATTGGCCTGCAGTGTTGGGAGATGCTAAACTGCAAGGACTTGGATGTTAGGAAAAGGTTCTTCCTCCAGAGGGTGGTTGGGCACTGAAACAGGCTCCCCAGGGCACTGGTCACAGTCCCAACCCTGCCAGAGCTCAAGGAGCATTTGGACACCGATTTCAGGCACATGGTGGGGTTGTTGGGGTGTCCTGTGCAGGATTGAGTTGGACTCAATCCTTGGGAGTCCCTTCCGACTCAGGGTATTCTGTGATTTCCACAGAACTGCAAGACAGACTTTCCAGCCTGCAAAGGCCTGTTTGCAGGAGCTGGTACAAGTGATTTATTTGTTGCACTTATGTGCTCTCTGAAGGCTGGTGGGCAGAATGTCCCTGCCTCCTTTCACATCCTGTCCTGTGCAGCCCTGTTGCAAAGGGAGTGGCCAGCTGCGACACAGGGAACAAGAGAAGTGCCTGTTGCTGGTATCCAGAGGGCCTTTGGCAGTGATGTTGAGTCTTATCTTCCCCTTCTTGATGGGGTCTTAATGCCCTTAGACCTCACAGTGTTGCCTCCTCCCACACATCCTCTTTCTTTCTGATACAGGGATGTTGTCTAGACAGACCTCAAGGAGTTGTTTTGTTTGTCTGAGATTTCCGGATTGGTGGTATTCTTACCCTTGATGAAATATCCTTAGTCTGTCATATGTATGCTTAAATTTAATCATTTTGGGGCTTTACCTCCAAGCTTGAATATGCTCATTTCAACCAAGCATGGCTGTGTAAAGCATACAGAGCAAGTTTGATGCTTTATAGAAAGTTCCAGACTTAAACTGCATGCTCTGTTCCTAAGTGTGCAGCCAAAAGGAGTAATAATTTTTATGACTTGAGACAAATAGTGAACAAAGGAGGAGAAGAGATGTTCCCCCATGAGCAGAGCCAAGGTGCCTCTGTTTATGGCAGAGGCTGCACAGGGAGTGTATGTTATTTGTCGCATTATTTTTTCCAAAGTGAGCCTTGGAGCCCTGTGAGCCCAATGCAGATAATCCAGTGTTTTCTGGTGGCAGTTGATTTGCTGTGCCTTTGCTAAGTGGTTGTCCAAAAAGTTTTGGTAGTCCTGCCTGTATTGCTGGCAAAAGCTGGGGCAGAGTTTGTAAACAAGCCTGGAGGTGTAGGCAAACTACTGTAAAATGACAATAATCTGTTAGGGATCAAGGAAGAGGAGGAAACTCTTCAAGAGGAAAGGGTTTGTTGCTTTTTAACTCAAAACCTCATTTTTCTTGGCGGACATAAGGAGCTTGATACAGTTGCTTAAGGGCAGGCATCTAGTGCCATTTGAAATGCTGGAGGATTTCCAGAGTGTTGGCAAATGTAACTGAGGACCTGCAGGAGATCCACAGTCTTCTGCAGTCTACCAGCAGCTGGTAGCAAAGCAGGAGACCCTGGAGCCTGTCAGGTGGCAGAGTTTCAAGTCCAGAAGTTCTTTTTGTTGAGTGTTTGTATTCACATGCCGCTTGTATTTTACGAAGAGAATATGTTTTTCCTGAAGGCAGCCCTTCATCCTGCATCTGCAGAGCTGGAACCAGTTCTAGCCCCAGAAGTCTGTTAAAGGACATAGGGTTTCAGAGGGAAACTAAACTTCCCTGGAGCATCTCCATACTCCAGTAAACTTTGCAACTGCAGATAACCAAAAGCTATTGAGGCTACTGCTGTTCAGTCTCCTCTCTTTTCCAAACACTAGAAGAGGATGTGGTTCTCCACTGTGGTTCTCAGCACAGAGTTTGATGGTAGGCAGGATCTGTTCCACGGAAAGAGGGCAGTGTTAATTAGCATTTTGGTAGCTCTCCACCACTGGCCTACAGGAGGAAAAATAATGTACTTTAAGACAGAGAGAGAAAGAAGGAAGTTCAAGACATATTTTTGCTTTCTATCTTGGTGTTTAGTTTAAGTGAAGCAACAACACTGAAGTTACAGCCTCACTTTATCAAAAGCCCGCAGTAGGTCTAGTCCCTTATTACATGATAACTTCCCAGATGGTATGAGAACAAGTTTGAGGATTTGTCTTAGAGCTGATAAGACACCAGCCTTCTGACTTAAGGCAAGGAATGTGTCTCCAGCAGAGTGTGACAGAGTGGTGTGCAGGAAAACCCAAGCTAGCTTTGACCTTAGTGCTGCGGGTGGTGGCAGTCCAGCTGCAGCAAAGCGCTTTCAGACAGGGCAGGGCTCCCTTGCCTCTCAAGTGGCCTTGGAACAGAGGTCATGCTGCCATATCTACCTGCCGTGGTTGGTGAAGGTCACTTCAAAGCTGTCTGTGCTACCTGGCCTGGCTGTTGTCAGCGTTACAGAACTGATACTCTCCTGGATCCATTGCTGGGACTGTGATCAGCCAGTCATGCGCTTTGATGCTTCTCACTGCGAAAAGAATCAAAAGACCAGTTCGTCAGTGTGCTGCTGTTCTTTGAGAGAGCTATTCCTGCTGTTTTATAAGGTTAGAAATACATCTGGATATGCCACAATGCCCACCTGTTTGAGTGACCATTGGCAGAAAGCTGCTGCAAGTGAGCAGGATGGCTTGTGAGTGAAGAAGGTGGTGGTATGCAAATTGGTGTGTATCTCCCGCTCCTGTGGCATGCAGAGAGATGGGAGATGTGCTCAAGTTTTCAGTTATTCTGTTTAACTGCTATTTTATACCTTCAGATCTCTGTCAAAAGCATTTTGGGCTTTGACTGAATGCTCTTCAGTCTCTTAGGTCACAGAATGAATAAATAACGAAGTAACCCCCTGTGAAAGACAGCAAATTAGCCAGAGAAGCATTGTTTAGAGCCATGAGGAATCAGTGCTCTGCAGCAGCATAGGCCACTTGTGGCTAGTAATCCCTTGATGCATTTAAGCCTTTGAATGTGCTGTTGACAGAGGAGGTAACAGGATTCCTTCTCCCTCACTTTTTTTTGCAGAGATTTTGCACAGAAACTAGCCAGTGCCCTAGCCCATAATCCCAACTCAGGACTCCATACGATCAACCTTGCTAGCAATCCGCTTGAAGATAGAGGTACTGTAACATTTACATTTTTCTCTTTGTATAAATGTAATAGGAGGATTATAGCTGCTCTGTTCAGCTTTGCCTGAATAATAGGTTATTGTTTTGTGCGTAATGCTACTGTAAATTTCTGTTATTCACAAATGACTGAGAATTTCTATTCTTTTTGACTTATGCATATCCACTGGTGTGGTGAGAAATATTTGAATGTCTTAAACCAACCCTGGATTTTAAAGGAAGATAGAACACAGTGATTGTTTAGGGCTAGAGAGTAAAAAAAAAAAAGTGGTGAGCATTTTTAAAGGCAGTGTAATGAGTTGAAAGATGAAGCACAAGGCAACTTCCTTTATTGGATTATATTTTTCTGATGGTATTGTGTTTTTATTTCAGCTGTAATGCCCTATTGATTTTCAGTATGAAAATTATTCCTTTTTCTCAGCTCTGTGCTAGCCTGTCCTCTTGTGAGGTCTTGGTGATGTTCAATAATACTGGCATAACTGGCATTCCTATGGAGTAAAGTGCTGTTAACTCCACAAGATGGAAAATCAAGCTGAACAGCTCAGCTTTTCTCAGACTAGGCACCGCTGGGCATGATTTCAGTACATATCAAGTCATTCCTCTCCCTTGTGTCTTTTTTCACCCAAGAGGCATTTATTTTTAAAATAAGGTTACATTCTTTCAGTCTGGAGTTGACCCTTCAGCGCTGCCCATGTGAGATTTCCATTTGCTTCACTTAATGCATTCTAGGCACACAGTGTTCTGGGATCAGACTATCTTGTGCTCCTGTTGGGCCAGAAGAAAAATAAGAATTTTACACAGTGAACCTTTTCTTGTTTTATTTGGTTTCTTTGGGGGAAATTTTCTCTTCTCTTTGCTGTCATGATTCAAACTAGAAAAGCTGTTCATTCTGATTACAACTTGATGGACTCAGAATGTTGTGAATACAGAATTTTGTAGGGGTCTCTTCTTTCTTGCTGGTTCAGTGAGGAGAAAAATAGCTGGGAGGGTTTCTGTTCCTTTCTACTTCTGTATCACTTTTCTTTTGACTAGAAGCAAGTATGATAATGTTTTGGTTTTTAACCTGTTCTGAGTAGGTTCTTATTTGAAATTGTTCACATGAATTGCTTTAACTCTTCTGATTATCTCTTGCCTGCTGATTATTTCTTGTCCTTGTTAAGAATTCATATCACATGAAGGCTAATGCTTTGCTGAAGAATGTTATTATTACAATGTGCTGTACTGCATTTTACAGACATTTCTGTTGTAAGCTGGAAAAAAGGCTGCTGCACTGTTGATTCTGCTTTTGAAGAAGTATTTAGATTGTGTTATTTGAAAGGGGTTTTTTTGAAGGAACTAATTTCTATCTTGGAAGCAAAACAATTGACCAAACACTGGGCACCCTACAGTGCAGGGGAATCTTTTTTTCATTTTTTAAACATATCCATGGGGGTGGTTTCTTTGCAACAAACATATAGATTCAAACCATTCTGCAGTATCCACATATAAAATAAAAATGAAATGCAGAAACTACAACTTGAAGAAGTTAGTAGGGTTTTTTCATTATCTCAGCCTCTCCTATCAAATATGCAATTAAGATTTTACCTTTTCGTTAGAGAATTTGATAGGTTATAGATTACTTAAAGAGAAACTAACTATAACTGCAATGTGCAAATATTGCAACTTTTCAGTTCAAGAAAATTTTAAGTGTCCTGTGATCTGATATTCCCTGGGTGCAAGGTAGATTTGACTTTGGTAAACTGGTGAGGTAGGAAGGATTTCACAAGTAGAAGTGGACATTCATGTAAACATATGGATTTTGGAAAATACCTTTTGAAAAATCACCTGCAGGAACTGGAACTAGATTATTTTGCTGTTATAAGGGAAGTCACAGAGTTGTGTTCTCTGGAGAAGAACATATTGTACCTTGTTTGAACACTAGGCTATTACATATTGTTGAGTACCAATAAGTGAAAACATTGTATTATTACATATTAATGCAACTGTCTGTATTCCAACAGCATGGGAAGTGGGTTTAGTTTACCTAAAGCATAGGACCTCTCTTCGGCTCAAATACAGAGCAGTATTTATATGCAGTGGTTTTTTACTGAGACCAGTCTCTTAATTTGTAGTTGGCTGTCAATATTTGTGAGACTAACACCTGGAAAGTTTATTATCAGTCTTGTCTTTAAAAATCTAGCCACGCTGAAGTGATGCAAGTTTTGCTTTTGGCTCTAGTAGGATCAAAATTTAATCTCATGTTTTGTTAAAAATAATGCAAAACAAACATACTGAAGCCTAGTAGCACTCAAATTCCAAACTGTGTGCCTGGATGCCACTAACTCCACTTCTGCCATTAGAACTCTCATCTCTGTTATTCCATTAGCAAAAATGAGTGACTTAAAGGGTGTTCAAGGGCCTGAGTAACCAGAAGCACTTTTTCTTTTCTGCACCTGATTGCTGTATCTTATAGCTATAACTTAACCCCCAATGCTAGTAAGATGTCAAAATTGTTCGGCTTGGCTGGAACAATAACTAGTCTGCAGGTTGTTAGCTAAATACAAAGATGGAGAGGTAAAACTATTTGCTGCTTGTCTTAGAATGCTTAACAGCAAAAATGACATTTGTGGTATCCTTAGTGATACTGATTGTACTTACGGAGCTATGAAAGAAAATCCTATTAGTATGATTTGATTCATTCTTGCTGAAAATTGGTGAAGATATCTGGTTACCGTTGTGCTTAACAATAAACAATTCCAAGGCCTCATGGGTCCAATATTTTAGCAGTATAAATAAAAAACTGTGTATTGTTTTGATCTGCATGGGTTTTGCATGCAACATGCTTTTACAGAGAGCAGTAAAAAACCCCCCTACCACAGTATCTGCAAGGTAGCTTTCATTATCAGTGATAAGTAAAAACAGAATAAAACCAGAGTAAACATAGGTTTGTGACCTACAGTTTCACAGACTGTTTCATGCCTGTGTATGTGGAGAAGGGTATCAGCTTTTTAATTTACTACGTCTTCAATCAAGTAAAAGGTTTTACCCTCTTTCTCTGTGCCCTTTTCTCTCCAAGTGAGTTGCTGTAGAGGACTATTTCACACCTCAGGTTAAGCCTGGAGTTTCTATGTTGGTTTATTTATCTAATAAATATTTCACGGCTTAGTTCCATTGTTACTTAGGATGTGCCCTCTTAATCAAATTTCAATCTTTTGCTTGAAATGGAGCATTAAATTTATGGAGTGGGGAACTTGGACACACTGAATAAAAGCTTTAATGAAAAGTGACTTTTTATGGTTTTCTTCTTTTGTTGAATTTGTGCTGAGGTAGTCCAGTCTGTGTCAGCATCTTAATATGTTTTTACTGTTTAGGATTGCAAGCAGTTGTGGCATTTCCAAGCCTGTGTCCTGGCTGGTAGCCTGCAGGCTACTGAAAGGGAATTAAGTGGCCATTATGACTTGATAGAGGTTTCAGGCTCTTAGGGTTTGCCTCAGAAAAAGAGGGTGATGTTAGCTAATGTGGGTGCCTTTCTTGCCTTGACAGCTGTTCCCTTTAAAAGAAAATAAAAATAGTTTGAAGTTTCATGTGAAGCACCATTGTTAGGTTTTAGTTTATGCCTAGATTTTTTAATTTAGGGGTTTTTTTTGTGAAACATAAAGCTTCCAGATTTTCCAAGTGCTGACTGTTTGATGGGTTGTAATAGCTTCACTTTGACTCCTTCACGAAAGTATGTGTGTATTATATAGATTTTAATTATGGAGGCTTACTGATGGTTAACAACAAAATTTCCTATCTGTTCAGTGGTTATCAAAGCAGGGATGTTGATTACATCAGGAATTTCAAAGGTTTAGGATCATAAAATGACAGAGCCTACCTGCAGAGTGTGTGCAGTTCCTCCTGTAGTGTCACCAGTGCAGTTTGCCCCTGGTGAGATTTGCTGGGATAACCTGAAGTCACACAGTTAGCCTGAAAACATCCATTTTGTCTTTGCTCCCCCAACAGGTGTGTCATCTTTGAGCATCCAGTTCGCCAAACTTCCAAAGGGACTGAAGCATTTAAATTTATCTAAAACCTCCTTGTCACCTAAAGGTATGTTTTATAAATATGCCTCTTTTTCTCTTCTAAAGCTTTCAGACTTACATACTAAAAATACTTGCCAGATTATAAACTAATTAATTTTGTAAGTTATTTATGTGAATTTACTCAACAGTGCAACTGCTTTTTTGCAGTCCTGGGTTGCTGAACCATGGGCTGGGTTCTGGGTACCCTTCATCACTTCGATGAACTCTGACTTGCTTCTGTAAGGTTTAAGTTTGAACCTGTATTATAAATGAAGACTGAAATTAGGAGTGACATAAAAGATATGTTTCATATGTCCTTCAAAAAAATGTCTGAAGCAAAAATGTGAAGGGAAATTTCCAAATGTTTTGTACACAGTTATTTTATGAAACCAAGCATTGGAACAATGGCTGGTGAGTGACTTGCTCTGACTAGAGACTCCTTTGTTTTTTAATTTACAAATTTCTGATTTGATCTTGTAATTGAGATGTTTGCATATTTTAAAAGCGATAACAGCAGTGAAACACAAGTCAGAAGCTTTCAGGATTTTTTGCATTTCTGTTTTACAAATAATAGAAGCAGTGACCTCTTAAACGGACTGCACAAACCCGGGGTCTTCTGTATAGATAATGAGTGTTAAAAATAGAAAAACCACACTGACATTATTGCTGCATTTTTGTAGATGTTGATGACCTGGAAAAGATGACTGAGTTAACAGTATGAAGGACATTAGTTGATGACAGATAGAAACCATGCCCTTTTATCCTCTTAATTATTGCTCTGTGAAAGTGCAGATTCTGTGTTCTCCTTAGCTTCAAGGATTGCCCTGGGGAAATATGAGTGGGGTGAAGGACTTTTTGTTGTTTTATTGTGAGTGCATATGGCTCTTATGCTTAAGTAAATTGTAAATCCTAAGGTAAATTTATTAAATCATGATTTACACTAAAAATATTTTATTAAACTCTGGAGTTGTTATTTTCTACTGCTATCTCAATTTTTGGGGACAATCAGTTGATTAAGAATCTTGACTAATGTAACATGTACTCTTGAAATGAGATACTTGTGAATTTAACAGAAATTTATGCAATTCTGGTATGTTCATTCATTCTGTACTTTTCTTCATGTGACCTGAATTATTTCAGCAAGTGATTGTGAAGTTTGAGTAAAGAGAACACTCTAGCTACATGTCCATCTCGGTAAAGAGTAAATGCCAGCTTGATGAAGTTCACCCACACAACTCTTGTCAGTGAAAGTGAATTCTGAGGTTATTAAAAGAATCTGAAGGTTTTTAACATACTTTTTAAAGATGATCTTTATTCAAAAGTTGAAAGTATTTTCCAGTATGTCTAATACTGATGACCTTCACAGTAACATGTTACCATGATTGTTGTTCCATGGCAGCTCCTCAATATTCCTTAAAAATAGTATAAGCCATGTGTTAAAATGGGAATTCTTACAACCCTTGGAACCTGAAGCAACTCAGGTTGCTGCAAAGCTGTCAGTTCTTCTCTAACTTAAGAAGACAGTAATGATTTGGTTTTAACTTGGGAGGCTATTTTTGAACTTGTAATACTTTCTGTGGGGAAAGTCTAAAAGAGTCCTTGGATATTGGATTCAGTAGACTCCAAAGTGCGTGGATTTTTTCCTCCAGCCTTTCTTTTTTTTTTTTTTTTTTAAATTTTTTTTAATTTTAAGCTTTTCAGAAATTCAGAACAAGCCCTCGCTGGTTTTGACCTTATTTTAAAAGTGCTTTCTATTTGAGATAAGTTTCTAAGATTGACAAGTGAAGTTCAGGTGGCAACGTCCCAGGTGATCTTTCTTCAAATATTGTATCTCAGAGTTCCTGAGAGCTATTAACAGTTTGAGCCTCCTGAGAGTGGTAAAAGAGCATAAAAGATTGTCTGCAAATGAAAGTGAGATTTCTGTTAGAGTATAGCGTGAGGTAGTGTGAAGTTCAAACATAAATTTATTGATTTGAAGATTCTGGTTAAATGGAAAATTCTAGTATACTCATTCAAAGATAAAGCTTGCTTTTCTGAGCCCAAGCCACAAGCTAATTAAAAAAAATCCCTCATTCTCATTGTTTGCCTTCACTGATGTGGCTGATTTTGAGCAGTTGGCCCTTTTTAAGTGTGAAAGAAGCAGCAACATTATGAATTGTTTGATAGTTCTTCTCCCTCAAGCTCAGACACTGCTTCTGAATTCCCAGAATTGGTTCTTGGTTGTACACGCTGAATTGCTGATAACCTGGCTGGAACCCCCGCTGACAACTAAGTACCGCTGAGCTACCAGGACAAAAATGCATCTGTTCCTACTTCTTGTTGTTGCTTGTAAATGTTGTTGAGAAGGGTCACTAAAGTGAATCCAGAGGTATATAAGGTCAAGTGTTTAAACAGAGCTTTTAGATCTTTTGAAGTTTCAAGAGATACTAGTTTGCTGTTTACCTTTAGCCATAGGGTATAGATTCAACAACACAATCTCAAGCTGAAAGAAAAATGACGCTGAGCGGAAAAGATCTGAGACTTGACAAAGATGTTGCTGTGCTTTGATACTTTCCAGTTTCAAAAGCCTCCTGAAACCAGGAGCCATACTACTAACCTGGGAGACTTACTTAATATTTGGAAGCTCAGAAAATTAAAGCACTGACACAGGTATTTTTGTTTCCAGTAGCTTGCTAACTGTTTCTTCCACATCCTCAGTGGCAAATCGGTTTCATAATAGTTTTTAAGTGAAGACTGGACGTGTTTCATCCGTTGAGTGCCCGTCCAATTTCACTGACCAGCTTTGAAAAATTGTTGAATGTTGTGCAGTAGATCACTTGCCTTCTTTATAGGTTTGGCTAGGGACTTACAAAAACACTGCTGCATCAACTAAAGGACACAGTGATGCTTATGCACCTAAGAAACACATGCAGTGCTTGAAAGACAGCAATAACAATCTACAATAAACTGAGAAGCTGATGATAAGCTGCAGAGCCCTCAGATGAAAGTTAGATTTGAAGGAATCAGAAATAGCCATGTCCTAATTTGTATTTTGAAAAGCTGAAAAATTTCAGTGGAAGAAAGCCCTAACTGGTTTGTTCCCAATGTGAGCTTTTTAATTTTAATGCGAAAAATATGTGTTTGTTCTGATAAGCAACTGAGAGTCTTTATGCATTTCTTGGTACTTTAATTAACTATTTCTGTGAAATTACAGGCAAATACATTAATTGAAATATTTTTAATTTCTGGGTCTCGTCAGTCGCTTTTGAAGTTCCGGCAATTATAATTGGTAATGTACTTGGTCTTCCACAGATGCTTTCATCTACTTCCACAGATACTTTTATCTAAACCTTATTGTTTCTAGGAAGACACTGGCTTAACATTATGGAGTAAACTGTGTTTTTAAAATCTGTTTGAAAATGGATCTGGATACATCCTGGATCTGGGATGTCTAACACGCTGTGGCTTCGTCAAGGAAGTTGGTCCAGGCGGAACTGGGCGTGCTGTGTCTCATATCTGCCTGGTGATCTGTATTGCTCTGCTGCAGTACAGTGATGGCAATGGGAAGTCATCAAACGTTTGTGTGTGTCTGTGTTCACTGAAATTGTGCACTTGCAGGCTCTGGGTCAGTTTTGTGTAGAGCGGGCTCAGCTGAGTTGTGATCTCTTTTTTGGCAGGGGTGAACAGCCTTTCCCAGTCACTGAGTGCCAACTCGCTGATCGCAAACACGCTCGTCTATCTTGACCTCTCAGGGAACGCGCTCCGTGGAGATGATCTCTCTGTAAGCACTTTCCTCTCACTGGGGAGATAATGAATGGGTGTTTTAATTAATGGTTGAGAGAAAGGCAAAGACCTTTTTTGTTTAGATCCTTTTTGGCCTTTGTCAGGTTGGAGTTTTAGTAGGGAGAGAAAATAACAATTTTATCTCTACTCTTCAGTGTATCATCATAGAACTGCCCCACATAACTAAAAGAATCCACATAATTTTAGTTCATGCCTTTAGTCCTTGGCTTCTACTGATAAACGAGAAGAATGCAAGGGTACCACTTTTTCTCAGTGGAAAAAAACGCTTTTTCATTCTCTTTGAGTTCTGTTTGAAAGTGACGAAAACACCATTAAAAAACCCTCATCATCTTTTTAGTGATAAGAGTAGTACAAATTTTTCATTGGAAGGTTGGAAGCAAATTATATCTTTTGACTCGGAAAGAATTAATTTCTGGTTTTCAATATTTTTGTGTGTGTAAATAAATCTGTGCACCTCCTTGATACATGCTGTTGAAACTCATGATTCTTTGAAGAATGTAATTATTTTTTAGGCTCCTTTGTTCAGTTTATCAATTGCCATGGAGGTGCAGCTCTATTTTCTCCATAACAGAATCCACTTACTTCTCAATTTGTATATATACGCTTTTTGGCTGTTACATCTGTATTTCTCTCTCACATCAAAAGTTGTGTGCATGTAATTGTCAGGTTTTGAATTCTAAGTATTGAACATCTAGAAGATGCAAAACTACAGTCAACCAATCTCATCATTTAAAGTGCAGTCAGATCTGAGTTTATGACTTCCTCACACATCTTACTTGCAGATTCATCAGCATATTCAAAGAACTAGCCTTTTCAGATATGAGGTGAAAGGGTCAGTGGGACAACAGGGTTTTAAAGGTATCAAATAAATAGTTAAATGTAAGTAAAGAGACACAGTGAATTACTCTGAGGGAGTAGCATAGCAAATTATGTAAAAAAAAAAAGGAAAATGAAATGTACAACTTTAGTAGGCAGTGCTTAAAGAAACCTAAGGTCTACCTACGTTTTAAGAGATAAATGCAGAAAGTGGGGGTTTTTTTAGCTTGTCAGAGAGATAGTTCAAAGATAAAAATTATTAATACTGAGGTCTCTTAATCCGTGGAACAGTTTTCTAACAGGAGCATGGAAATCCTGTTATTTAGCAATTAAAATAAACCCTAGGAAAGCACAGGAATTTTTAAAGTGGGGACCTCTCTTGTATTGTAGGTATAGGAGCTAAATGACCTAATTTTTGGGAGGATGGATCTATTTTAGAAATGTTAAGCATACACTGTTTGGCTGGATTTCATGTGGAGTCGAGCTTTCCACTTTTCTGTGAATTAGGTCACACTTTTATCTTTCTGTGGTGTTCTCTGAGACTAAAAAGAGCCCAGAATGAAACGGTGTATAGCAAGAAGCTTTACGTATGCTAACATTTACGTGACATATTCTATACAGTACTGAAGCTATCAATGTTAAAATCTTGTTACCTGTTCTATATTCTCCCTTAAACCTGTAATGTGCAGCTGATATTAAGAACTAACCATGGACTTCAGGTGCAAATTAGTTGCTTCCCTCATGCTTAAAGGGTCTGGCTTTAACTTACAAACCAATTAGCCTTTTTGGAGTGTAACAGCAATCTGAGTGACATTGCAAAGTATTTCCAACTAAATTAATTATCATTTGCTGCTAAAGTTAAATGCAATGACTCCCGGCCTGTGCTTTAAGGGAAATGTTGGGTAAGTGTAGTCTGAGCGCCATTTTCCCACTATTATTTTAAAAAATGATAGCCTGGGAAAGTAAAACAGGTTGTATTGATTAGGAGAAGTTTCAGATGATATTAGAGCAAAAGCCAAAAATGCGATGACAGGTAGTGATCCAGTAACTGTTGTCATAATATAAAAATTAACATCTGTAATTCTTTCTGTCCAATAATTATAGAGCCTGTACAATTTTTTGGCCCAGCCAAATGCCCTTGTTCACCTGGATTTATCCAACACGGAGTGTGCGCTAGATATGGTAAAGACCGTTTTTGTGGATATTTCAATACCAAAGAAACATTCCCTACCTTCTATCCCTACATACTTTTTTGAGTTAATATAAAGTAAAATGAATTTCCCTTATTTTGAACCAGGTGTGTGGAGCCCTCCTTCGTGGATGTCTTCAGCATCTAGCTGTCCTTAGCCTCTCTAGGACTCTGTTTTCCCACAGGTACAAGTTAAATGTTATTACTCTCAACTCTTGCAATATTTTGGTTTATAATTTCTTGCTCTAATGTAGCACCTTTCTTTTTAAGAATAAATCTAAGACTTTTTTATAAAGCCTTGGAAGTCTTAGTGCTCTATGAAACAGGTACTATTTATTCTAAGCAAAATATTTTCTTTCCCTTTCTGCTCTTTGCTAAAGGTCTGTAAAGTAAGCTACCTTGTCTAATATGTGTTTTTGTCATACTGATGCAGCAGAAAGTCTCTATATATCTTTTGTCTCTAAAAGGCATAGCATTAGGCTTTGAATTCTGACTGACTTGACTCCTCTTTAAATATGATTTTTAAAGTTTGTATTTTTCATGGTTTGATGATGGTTAAAAATGTTTTTTTTCCTGTTTTATCTTCTGGGAGGAACTGCATTTGAAAGTCTTTGAGATTGAACGTATATTTTTTAGAGTACTTGCATTGTAGGAAATACTAGCTTCCATTTTCTTCAAATTGAAGCCTTGAGTCCTTATCAGAGATGATGCCTAATTGATGCTAAGGTACTCTAGCACTGAGTAATTCTTCCTGGTGGTGAAAAAGCAGTTTCAGGGTTTTGTTCGTGTCCTCTTTGATCTTCTGCTTGTGAGATGTGTGTTCACTATTAACCAGACCTAAATGATCATTCTTTATAGTTCACCAAACAGAAGGTAGATAGTAATGTCTTCTGTGTAGCAGTGCTCAGTAGCTGAGGATTGTTTGTTGAATCAACATTTTGATGACATTATAATTCTAAGCTAATTGAGAGCCACTGATTACAGAACTGCTGAAGGTAGAGCAATTAAACATGTAAAAGATCATTACATTTCTGATGGCTTGCGTTCACTATTTATTGGAATGAGGAGTGTCTAAATGCTACTTCTTAATGAATTTTTTACTTACAGAAAAGGAAAAGAAGTCCCTCCCTCCTTCAAACAGTTTTTCAGCAGCTCACTTGCTTTGATGCAGATTAACCTTTCAGGAACTAAACTCCCTCCTGAGCCTCTAAAGTAAGAATTTAATTTCGTTTTCTCCTGTGCCTAAAACCTAGTTTGCATTGTTGTTATATGAGTGCCTCACGTTAAAAGGAAGGGGAAAGAATTTTGCTTTCTTCTTTTTTCCCCCACTGTCCATTATTGATATTAAAAGAGTGAGTTTTGTGGTGGTCACACATTCATAAAATGTTCTTTCCATCTCACAGTTGAGACTATTAATCATATTTTTTGCTCTGGGAATGTCACAGTTGTTTAGCTTCTGTCAGCATTTTTTTGGGATATATTTCTTTCTTTGTGGCTTACAAACAAAACTGCTCCACAGTGAAATGGGATTATTGGCTTGTGTGAGTGCCATTCCTTTGAGACTGCATTATTACAACAGCCATAATGAAACCTGTTGCAGTGTTTGGGAGGAGAAACCTATTGCACAGAGCTATGTTCTACTTTTGGGGGAAGGGACGATGGCAGCCATTTCTAGGAATGCTAAGTGAAATGAGTCTTTTTGTTGAATCCTGTGACTAACAGATTCTGCAGGTTGAGGGAAACTGTGAAGCACTGTCACCCTTCTTGTGATGTGTGTGGATTTGAACTGTGTTGAAATTTTCAGACATGAAATTTAAAAGTGTGTTTTAAAGTCAAGATAGGCCTGGATAGATGGGTCTAATCTAGATGGGTCATTTTGTGATTCTGGCAGAATACTTGTGTTTATTTGGCTTAATTAAAGAAAGGGCTCTTTCCAAAGTGTCATCTTCCCAGCTAATATGCATTAAAACATACATAACCTTATCCACAGTAGACACCTAGACACATTCAATAAGTATTTTGGAATCCTCATATGGATGTAGGTGTGTATGTGCATGGATGTATCCTTGTGTGGTTGGGAGCCTGCCTCCTGAGGGAGAACAGGGAAGGGAAATGGGGAGTATCTACTGAACAGGAGTTGATAGCAAAATCAGAGTTGTGGGATATGAGGAGTAGTTAGTGAGTATGGGATGGAAAGCTTTTGATACACTCTGGAGGAAGCTAAGGGAGGGAGGAGTGACAAGTGCAACAGCAGAAAGAGTAGTGTATATTGTTTTGGAGTATTTTTTATCAATGCAGTTCGATATTGAAGAGGACAGTACAATATCACAGAATTACAGAATGGGTCAGGTTGGGAGGGACCACAGTGGGCCATCTGGTCCAACCTCCCTGCTCAAGCAGCGTTATCCTACAGCACATGGCACAGGATTGCATTCAGACAGCTCTTGAATATCCCCAGTGAGGGAGACTCCACCCCCTCTCTGGGTAATCTGTTCCAGTGCACAGTCACCTGTGATATGTAAAGATGATCTTCCTCATGTTCAGGTGGTACTTCTGTGCATCAGTTTCTGCTTGTTGCCTCGTCTTGTTGCTTGGCACCACCGAGAAGAGCCTGATGCACTGGATTGAAATCCATATTCAACTGCAGGAGCCATTTTAGTTCTGATCTTTCACTTTGTTCTGTGTGATGCTCTTGGTTGTCTTGCTTGCTCGGACTTTGCCAGTATTAGGAAGGTGTGGTACAGATGGTGTTTTCAAACAGAAACACAGTTGATTCTGATTAATTTAGAGCTGTTGATTCTATGGTGGAGAGCAGCAGGGAAGAAAAAGCAAGGGTGATGTGTCTACTACAGAAGACAGTATTGGTGCGACAGGAAAGAGAATACTGTGAGACACTGAATATATCCACAGAGATTAGTAAAGGTGAGAAGCACCAAACATTAAGGTTCATGATGGTTCTCTTCTTGGCATGCTGAGTATCTCCTATGGTGTGAGGAATTTTGGTGGGTGAGTGCTCTACAATTGCCTGTGCTCATGAAAGATGTTACTGTATTAATTTATCCCCAAAACTTGGGACCCCTTGACTGCCAGCTGGGCAGCAAATGGTATCTTCCTAGTCCTTTTCAGCCAAAATCTGCATTAACAAAAAACTGCATCTGGTATTGTTTAAGAAACTCTGGCTCAATTTGACTGAATTGGAATAGAGAGAGTTACTCACCTGACTGGTGTTGGTGGAAGTAAAGAGGCAGTGATGGGGAGCGTAGGATGAGCTGAGAGCAGAAAGCTCTTTCACTAGGACAGAAAGCTCCAGGAAGGGGCATCTTTCCAAAGTCCAGCTGGATGTGGTCGGTCTCACAGTGTTCATGCCACTCTCAGCTGTCTGGTATTTTGGCCTGGGCTGCTTTTGTTCTGTGATAGCATTCACCTCTGCCTAGGAGGTAGGACAGATGCTGTTAGTACTTTTGGGTAATTTCTGTCATGTGCTTTGTCTCTGACCTAAATTTTTCCTTCAGTTTGAGCTGAGTGTGTCTCAATACTACAGAGGACTTTGATCTGCAGGACACGTTGCTTTACCTCTCAAACCTATATGGCTTGACTACTTCGCTTCAGAAATGTCCTGTGGAAGTTAATCTGGTGTGAAAAGGACTGAGGATGTGTACTGTGGGACAGCTGCTTAGCCTTTTGATCTTAACTGCAAGAAATTACAAAACTTCTCCAGAACCATCAAGATCACAGGGTTTGTTGAACACAAGAAGATAGAAACACTTTTTTTCAGGCAGACTTATTTGTCATTGCCAAGAGCACGTGAGAGATGACTCCAGGAAGGAAAAGTAAAAAAACCGTGGTGTATCATAGTAGTACTTTTCTGACATCTTTCATCAGCATATGTCAAAAAGCTTTTGATAATGTGGGACTTGGAGCTGTCCTGTGGCAAGGGAGAAGTTCCTGGTTTGTGTCTACGAACCAGAGGTCACCAAGTTGGATGTGTGATTCAACAAGATCAAGCCTGCCTAGTGAAAAAAAAATAAAATGCAGATACCTGACACCCTGAATTCCAAATTCCCCTGATTAATTGTTATTTGATTTCTTTATCAGCTTCCTTTAGCTCAACAGGCGTATTATGTTTAATTGCATGTGCTAACTCAGTGAGTTTAAAGATACTAGTTAATCAGTGCAGTGTGTGAAGGACATGAACTTGCCTGCACAGTGTAAGTAAGTTTCAGGGAGTAGGTTTGCTGATAAAACTGTGCTGTGCAGATGCCATGTAGTGGGTGGGGAGAGGGTGTACCTTGTACGTAGGTGATACAGTTAATGTTCCATTGCAGCTCGCTCTTTTCTTCACCCTGTGTTTTTAACTGAGTGAGGCAGTTTGTACTCTTGTCCTTGTTGAAGTGTAAGTTGGCATTTTTGTTGAATTTTACAGTGCCAAAAAGTGTATTTTGATCTGTCAGTGCTGTAACAAGACTAGTTTCTGATATGCTTCTCATGCAAATGCTAATTACAAGGCCAATTCTTGCATTCTGCATCATGCACAGTTGACAAGACCTCTCCATGTGTTGCCATGTGTGTGATTTAAACACAGTGGCCAAGTGTAAGTATAATATGTCTGGCTTCAGTCGCTTTGAATGCTGGTGATTTTTTTCATGACAAAGAATTGAGAAATAAAGGGATTTTCTTAGATGAATTTATAGGGAAGAGGTAAGGAAAAAAACCTAACCTTTTTTTTTTCTTCCTGTGAAAAGTGTACAACTACAGCAGCACTGTGTCTCTTTTTTTAATCTGCATTTTTTTATGCTTGCATTGTATTTTTTTATTTCCTCAAAATGTTTAGGAAGCTTTTTGCAAAATTACCATCAGCCAGACTGACTGAATAAAACATGTCTGGGTTAGAAAGATAGACAAGATCATCTAAAAATTTGTGATAGCTGTCACAGAACTTTCACTTCCCCCCCCAAGTCTGTATATTAATAGCTTAAGTAAATAAGGACAAGACATTTGCCTTTGTTAATAGGGAAGGTCTGATTATACCTGCAGGACAGAAGATATAAATAGATTTAAATGAAAAACCTGCCCAGGGCACACACATTTCGAATGTAGTTTTGACACACTACTTGTGTAGCAATTGTGTAGACAAATGGCTCATCAGAAGGGATTGGTTTTTATCTCCATGCATCAGTCACTTGGTTAGCTGCTTTTGACTGAAATGAAGTTGGAGGAGGAAGTCCTTCTGTTTCTCTGCTGAATTATTACTTCAAAGCTGAATCTGTTCTGAAGATACTAGAAGGTCTCCACAGATTTTGTTTGCTCCTTCTCTGTTACACATACTGTTGTGCTTTCTGATTTGACAGCATTAATACAAGTGTGATATTAACACTAACTTTTAGATGTGGAAACTAAGTTCTGTAAGGCTTTAAAAGTGGGTTTATGAAAACCATAATTAGCCGTTACTTCACGTGTCTGCCATTCTGCCTAAAGACAAAGGATACCATTGTTTAGGAATACCATTTTGGAATCTGTAAATACTTGTTGGGTTGTGGAAGTGGAGAATTGCGCGATACTGGAACATGCTCCAGCCTTTGAGTGGCGCAGGCACTGTGCCTGGCTGAAATGGCTGGCTGCATGGCATCTTGCATATTTTAAAAACCTATTTTTTTCCTGGATTTTTGGAAGATCAGAGAATTTGTATGGTTGTATGATGGAACACCCCATTTATAATCATTTGGTGCTCTTTGAAAGCAAATGTTGAAGAAAATTAATCTCTGATGAATGTTATTAAATGTCGATGGTGCATTAGCTTTAGAGTTTCTTCATTAGCCTTGCATCCATGCAGTTTTTGAAGCTCCTGGAGCGTTCTGAGTGTGGCTGGCTTGTGCTGCCATTGTCATTTAAGAAATACCTGCTCAGCTGGCGTCGCTTTGAAATGATTCTTTGCGTTATAGGTGTATTAACCTGTGATCACTTAAATGATGATGTAAAGCTGCCCTTTTTTTTTTTTTTTTAAAACAGTTCTCAAATTGATCTTTTTCAGAGCGCTTTTATTAGGCCTGGCTTGCAATCACAATCTGAAGGAGGTGTCTTTAGACCTCAGTAGCTGTGAGGTAAGGAATATTTACCAGGATGTGTTCAAAATATGCAACGACGTGGCTTTAGTGTTCCTGTCAAATCCACTGGGCGAGATATTCTTCCTCTGCAGTCAAAAGTTGTGGGGAAAGGTAGAACTCAGACAAGCAGTTATGGTAAAAGTTAGGATGTGTGTTACAGCATCCTACATAATGAGCACAGAGGTTCAAAGCACCTGATTGGCAAACCTCTCCTTGCAGTGCAGTGCTCCACACTGAGCCGGCCTCTTGGATGCTTGGCAGCTTCTGCTCTCTGGTGCTGTGAGTAGCAGCAGGATTTTCCAAGGTGCCCAGATTTGAATGGCTCAAAGGCATACCCTGAAGACATGTCTGTGGTTTGACTGTCTTCCATCAGAACGCATGACATGCTTCCTCTTCTACAGATTTGCTTTTTAACCTTAGGGAAAAATACACTTTCCTAATCAATCAATCAATTCAGGCTAATACGGAACTTTGGTAAGAGTTAACATAAGAAGCACTGTGAAAGTGACCTCAAGAATAAGTAAGAACAATCATGGCAACTTACTTGCCTTATCTTGCTTCCTCTTGCTTCTCTGTGCTTTGCTGTGCACTCTGTTCCTCAGGATTGGCCTGAGGAATCACTCTTGCAGGATGATTCCTGCATGGTTATAGCATATGAGAAAAGATCAGACACAGCCCTGGGGAGCCACTTGAGGCAAAGTTGAGAAGTGTGGTGGACTCTTGCCGAAAACAACATGAACCAGTTTAGGCTCAGGCCTTCTCTGACTTCCCTGGTTTTTAAACTGCAAAGAAAGCCTCTCATTTGTTAGGTATTTCCAAGGCCATCTGAGTATTAAATGTTCTAAAAGTGCCTACAAATGCAGTGGTTTCCCTTCAAGTAGAAAACCTGCATTATCGATAACCATGTTGAAGTGCAGTAATCCTTGCCTTAGGTTCGTGGCCAGTTGCTTTTGAAATATGCACAGATTTCCTTATGAAGAAAAAACCAAACCATTTTGGATGCATTTCATAGTTCGTTTTGATATTTTAGACTTTTTGGAAAATATTATTACTTTGAAGAGCACTACATGTAAATTCCAAATAGCAAAGCTTTCAAGTACACATGCTTCTGACTTTTGAGTAGTGGGATCAGACAGATGATAATTTGTCTTTCAGAGGAAGGAAGGAAAAGGGAGGAGTAATTAACGTAATAAAAATGAAGTCCTATGATCATAGCCTGAAATTAATAAATAAATAAACCACAAATATAAATAATGGGAGTATAAATTAGCAGGTAAATCAACAAGTGCTGGCAGGAGAGAAAACATTATCCTTTCATGAAATACCACCCAAGATGGGATGTGAAAGAACCCTTCAAGGGGTGATTGGGTTTATTGGACACCAAAGCACATGTGGTCATGGTTTACTCTTGTGGCAGAAAGGAAGGGATCCTGCCCAACTCAGTGTTGCATTCCTGTAGCTGGTCCCTCCAAACTGACAGCACTTCCTTAGATCCTTCCCTTAACATTTTTTTTCACATCACTGAGCTTTATCCATTCTCATGTGCTTTGGAAAGAAGTTATGCTTCCACAAGCAGGGAAGTTGATGTGCCAGCAGCTGGGAGTGCTCTCAATGGGCCCAGCACCTCAGGATCCTGCTCTACCTCTCCCTGACCCTCTGGCATCTGGGCAGGGTAATCTATACCCAGAAAGAGAGATGTGGGAAGCTTGGAGGCAGTGGCCACTACTCCCAGTTCCTGTAAGCACACGCTGCTGGGGGGCTAGAAAGCTGATGCTTCAGCTTTGCCCTCTTCTTTCCTACATCAGGCAAGCTGTACTCGAGTATGGAAGGATAAATCTATGTTCCTTCCCTCTCCCACCATTTTTCATTTGCTCCCATAATTTTCTGGTATATTTCCTCCAAGCTTAATCATTTTCTATTGCTTGTTTGGTTGGTTTTTTTATTATTTTTACTATGAAAATTACATTTTTATTTCTACCTGCTCAGCACTGATGTATTTCACTCTTTTCCCTTCTGCTTCCCATAGCTTGGTCACTGTGTAAGTACCCTCCATGCTTTACCTTAATTGTTAAATCAGTAAGCAGCTTTGTTTGCCCTTCCCATATTGGTACCACGTAGCTTTAAACACACTTGGCATTTTTAATTGTAGAAAGGTTACTCTTCATTTTCTGAAAAAGAGCTTTTCTTTGTAGTCTCAGAAGTATGTCATATAGGAGGTATTGCAGAGGGTCTTCTTGTCAGTATCACAGTCCACGCTGACAAGCAGCACTTCAATTAATATCTGCTTTTATATATATGTGTGTGTATATATATATATATGCATAATATTGTAACACAGTTGCAGCAAATTGTGATCCTAAAAGTGAAGTTTTTGTCATCACTCTCAGATTAAATAGATATCACCATTTGTGCTCATGAAATGTTTATATATTTAAAATTTTGAATGTAGAGTTATCTGGTACAAGATTGAAAGCTACTCCTGAAAAATTGTCCACTTCAGGCCTCAAAGTATATATAGCATAAGCATTTGGATTCTATTGTGAGTATAATTTTAGTGCATAGAACTTTACCCTACCAACAACCAATCCAATGCCACTTTGATAGATTCTGCCGTAGCAGATGTGACACTCTCTGTAAAATGGTTGTCTTGGGCTGGGCCACACTCAGAGAGCAGCATAAAGCAAAACTGAATGATTTTGGCTTTCATACAGCAAATGCTATAAATGCTGTTACAAAAATAAAGTTGAGTTAAATTTGCAGCACTTCTGGCCCGAATACAGCGTGTAATATGACTACTTATTGAGAGGATGAGGTGAAGGATAGGCAGGCACTGATTTATGGAGAGGGGGGAAAGGTGCCTTAGTTCTGTACTTCTTACACTCCAGATGTGATTTATGATTTAGATGTTGTCTTTGACCACCATTCTCCAAATACTCAGGTCAAGTTACTCAGCTGCTTGTTAATCATCACATACCTCAAACTTTCAAAAAAGTGCCAAATCAAGGCTTCATAGAAAAATGCTTCTAGAAGGCATTTGTGGTTCTTTAATTATAGCATTGATAAAAGTTGACGGTCCACAGAAATATCAGCAGGTTGATCTGGGATATTTACCCAAGTTAGTCAACGAAGTAAAATATTACCCAGTTTTTATGCACAGGAGGTAAAAAAGCTTTGAAAGGGTTTGAAAAAGCTTTCCATTCTTTTTGAAGCAAATAACGTGAAAATGGAAAATGTAAAACTAAAATTTCCACAGAATTTTTTCCCTCTTTAGCTAAAGTATTTTACTGGGGGATGTTTATAAAGCAAAATGCACCTTATATAAATGTGCATAGCTGCAAAAAATAAGAAAATGCTTTGCTCCTTCGGAAAAAAAAAGTTGCATTAATTCAGTAGCATTAGTAAATAAGTGTGTAAGTTTTTGTAACTTTAATTTTTAATGTTGATGTTTTCCCCTAGACCATTTCATTACTTTTTCATTAAACCCTGACATTTCTTTTATAGTCATGTAATATTTCAGATTAAGAATGTAATAATTGATACTTTGCAGCCAGGCATTTTTGTTATTGTTGCCATTTTTTTTTTTATTGCTATTTCTTCAATTAAGAATAACTGTATTACTGTTTTCTCTTGTTGATGGTCTTTTATGGCTGTTTTACAATTGCATTATTTGAATTTTTCTTTTCAGAGACAGGGAGGCATAATTTAATTGATTTTTTTTTTAAGCCCCCCACTTATCTTTGAAATGGGCACCTTAGCATTGTGCTAAGAGCTGGAAGAAGATGCTCACTGTAAGGCCTGACTGCAGTGGAGTTCAAGGCTGACCGTGTTGCAAGCTGATAGGCTGGTCAAAGTTTATTTTTTTTTTTATCACCAGGCACTAGAAATGTCCTGGGCCATTCATGTAGAGAATGCTCATCCAAATCCTGCAGGCAGTACCCAGCACAAGTGCTACAGGACTTGCTGTGTTTAAGCCTTTAAATATTTTCCTGATTTAACAGCTGAGAGGTAGTTTCAAGAGAAAGGAAAGAGAGTCCCTTTTCTCATTTGTATGCAAATACTGAGAGTAAGGATGAGAACAGTAGGAATACGTGCGTAGGCTGTCATTTTGATGTCTATAACTTCTTCTGTTGCTGTTGTTTTTGCTGCTGCTAGTGCCTTCTGTATTCACAAAGCTCCTACCACTGTCTTCTGTGTGATCTTGAAACCATAACTAGTTTGCAAAAATGGATGATGTTTTGTCTCTAGTTAAGATCTGGAGGTGCACAAGTCTTGGAAGGATGCATAGCAGAAATACACAATATCACCAGCCTAGATATTTCAGACAATGGTAAGTACACAGAACAGGAACAGAGGGTTGTGCAAGTCAAGAAATGCTTTTTTTTTTCAGCTCAAGGATGGTTGCTCCTGCTTTATGATTATTAGCCATGTTGGTTATGGAAATGTCTGAGACCGAGACCTCTTATTGCTGTAGAGTGTTTAAGAAACATTAATAGACTAACTGTACCCTCAAAAGTTTGTTGTTTCAAATCAGTGTAACACAGCAGAATAAAATAATGGCACCAAGCTCAAATTAGATCCAGAGGAAACTGGGTTTAAGTATGAGAGGATGAGAAGCTGAATGAGAACTGGAAGTGTAGTGAAAGAACAAAGGGAAAGGTCTGGTACAGAATGAAGCTGAGGGGGAAAATTTGGACCAAAGACCCAACAGCTTCAGGTCAGAAAAGGCCTGCTTGAGTCTTTGGAAAAGTCTTTGAATATTTCTGCTTTGGAGTCTCTGTGCTTCCTAGCACAGATATTCCTGGGAATATGAGCTGGCTTCTCATCTTGCAGCTTCAAAGTGTAGGTGTATGAACTGGAAGAATTCACCTGCTGTATTTGCCCCTCTATCAGCCAAATGCAGGAGTATTTCAGAAACAGATTCCCAGTGCAGTGGAATGCCCAAGAAAGGTGGGATGGAGTGACAAGTGGAAAGCTTTGAGAGCTACTGACTCAGCCCAGTTATGCAAAAAAGATTTATTTTTATAAATAAGGATAGATATTTGAAATCTAAATTATCGTCTGAATCTGAATTCTAAATCATTGTAATCTAGCTAGTGGACTCCTCAAATACATCACTAGCTTGGGAATACTAAAGAAAGTGGGTTTTTTTACTCAGGAGTAGAATAAAATTTGGCTTGTTTTTCAGGTCATTTTATTCCTAGTCTGTTACGTTAGCCTTTTTTACAGGCTTTTGAAGGCTTTGAAATATTGTTGGTACACAGCTCTGCTAAGACTAAATACTTATTAGCATTGTTTCAGAATTCTCAGAGGAACTTCAAACGCTGCCTGACAGTGCGATGAACTACTCTTGGGTGGTTGGACTGTGGATGAGGGACTGATTGCTGTGCTTCTGAGAGGTGCCTTTTATAGCTGATTAACATGGAGATTTAAAGGGTTTATTTTAGAGAAAAGTATTTATTCTCATAGAAAAGCAGAGGCACTAATGAGAAAATTATTTAAAGATAGAAGAATGGAAACTTTTCTACACATTTTGTAAATTAGTATGCTGATAAAATTACTTGAATGAATATGGTGTTAATAATTGGACCTAGTCTGGGTCTTTTGTGAAAATGTGTTTTAATTCCTAATCTAATCTGATTCTTTACAGGCCTAGAATCTGATCTCTCAACCCTTGTAGTCTGGCTTAGTAAAAACCGATCGATAAGACACTTGGCATTAGGCAAAAACTTTAACAACATGAAATCCAAGTAAGGATTTTCTTTCTTTTAAATAACAAGAGAATGGATGAGGAGAAGCTGCTGATTTCATCATCTTCCTAACTTTTTTTCCCTCAGAAATCTCACTCCAGTACTTGATAATTTAGTTCAGATGATTCAAGACGAGGATTCAGTGAGTATCTTTCTGCCTACTATCATCATGTGTATTTGCACCTTCACAGTCTATTTCTGATTATTTTTTTCACTGTTAATTTTCTGCATAAGATTTGATCACAATCCTGCACAGACACATCCAACATTTTGGGTTTGTTTTTTTTTTTTCAAATTGTAATGTGAATTAACTTGTACCATGTCGGTGAACATATTCTGAGAATAGTCTTAGGATCTGTTGTTGAAAAATATTAATTATAAATAGTTGGATGTGTGTAACCTAGTTACTTTAGGTCTAAATTATACAGCCCTGTAGGCATAAATTTTCAGAACTTTTGTGTCCTGGTAAGAGATTACAATGTTAGTGTTCTCAATAACAATGGTTGTTTTTTTTTTAATTTATAGAATGCACTATTTCCTGATAGCTGTTCTTGGATATTTTCTTTCCTTGACTAAATGCAAGGTCACTGCAGTGATCTCTCAGAACTCCTTCTTTCTTCAAAAGATACAAATAAATCGTTCACTGTGCTGTTCTTTACTTCTCTTAGTACATTTGTCATGGGAGCAATTTCATAAAACCTTTTCAGGGTGCCTTGCTGGGATGCTTGTCCACTTTCTTAAATTCTACACTCTTTTGGGATTCTGAAAGACTTTTGTGGTTGGATTTGTGTTCTTGCCTGTTCTTGGCATCCTAGTTTTGGTTAGAAGGGGATCTTAAGATGCTCTGTTGCTCTCATGCTTGTCAATCTCTATTTATCTACTCTTAATCCTTTCTTACTCCTTAATTTCTTGTGCAAGTACCAAGCAAGCTTTCCTCATTCTTCAGAGACAGCCAACTGTAGACTCAAGTTGTCTGAACACCTGCTATTTCCTGTTGTCTTTATTGTCTCACCTCCAAGTTCATGCTCTCCATATTAACTGCTTGGCTATCTTCTCCTCCCATCTGTGTCTGTATCCTGGCGGTTTTAACCAGGATTTCCAGTGCCTCTTTCCTTGCAAGGTCATTAGACTCATATTCCATGGTCGCCTTTTCTTAGTTCTTAATTGTATTTGAAGTGATTTATTAAACTACTACTCTGTGTTCTTTCTGTCCTCTTAAATGGGATTAGTGGTACTGGTGTTTCTTGATTCTGTGCCTTCCTCCACATTTTATTCTCTAAAACATGGGATGTCAGTGTGATGTGGTGAAGTTCTGCATACAGGTACCAAAGCTGATCCTAACTGAGGTAACACCTGCAATGAAAGCACCTTAATGAAAGTCCTTGTCTGCACAAGTTCGATGTAGGGCTGTGCTAAGTAATGCATTGGTGGAGCTCTGTATTACTTCTTGTACCAAACCGGCCTTTTTGTTTTGTGCTGTGTGACCACCTCCTTCTACTCTGTCTCTAAAGGGAATGCTGCAGGACTGCCTCCCCCTTCCCTCCTTTTCCTTTTGATCCTGTACTGAGGGATATCATTTAATCAGATAGCACCTGCTCCTTCTCTGTGGACATTTGTCCTGCCCTGTTTCTCACACTTACCCTTTCACAGCTGTCTTGAAGAACTGAATCACAAGCAAATATAATTTAGTATGTTTTCTATTTCCTTTATTCCTTTGTTCTGTTTCAGGTGAGCATTTCTTCCCATCAGACCATATCCTAAAACACTTCTTCAATGCAGTCTGTGTCCTTTCTGTACCCAAATCATCTTCTCAAATATGCTGTTGGGTTTTTCCCCTATTTTATGACTGTACTTTTCATACTAGCTGTTCTTAAGGACAAAATTTTTGACTTTCACCTTATTATCTCTACTTAATTCTTACTTCATTACTTAATTGTTACAACCTTCTGTTTATCTTTCCTAGCCTCCAGGTCATATGAAAAGGTAGCTGCTAAATTTTGCGTGTATCATTCTTGCAGCTTTCCCTCCTTTGCATCATTGGCTTCCACTTCTTGCATTCCTTTTCTTTTCAGCCTGTGGATGACATCAGTTGTTTTTCCACTTTCTGCCTTTTATTACACTATTCAGTGGTCAGATGTACTCCTGTAATTCTTACCCACCATGTTTTCCTGACCTAACCTACACAATATATTCTCCTCCTGTTTTCAAACAGTATTATAATGAAATAATTCACCAAAAAGTTCTTTTATTTATGTGCTTAAAGTAACTGTTGCTCCTTCATGTCATATATTAACATTTGGGATATAGCATATGATCCTTTTGGGGTTATCTTGCCTCTTCTTTCTCCATGTTTTTTTCTCTTGTCAATCCTCTTCAGTGAAGGAATATTGTTTCTTTCTGTCTCATCAAACGCTAAAAGCAGCGTGAATCATCTCCTAGCAGCCAAAGAGCTGAGGACAGACGCTGTAGCACTGTGGGAAGAAATGTGTTGCAGAAAGCTGCCTAGGATTGTCCTTACTGTACCTTGATGCTTAGAAAATTATTTTAAGTTTCTAGCTATTTTGATTTGGTTTTGAATCTTAAATGGGGTGGTCCTCCTTCTACCAATAGTATGCATTTGCTGCCACAGGACACTAAAAACTTAAGATGCAGCTGGAGAGACCGGGGTGTGATGTTGCCCAGAGCACGCTGCACGGTTTAGGGACCGCGCATTGTCTGCAAGGAAAGCGGAAGCAAGAGGCTTTAATCTAAACCAGCCATCTCTAAATGCTTCTTCGTGTATTTATGCACACTTTAAATAGCTCTGTTGCTGTGTTAATGTGAGTCATGAGTAAAATGATTTAAACAATCAGTGGCTTGGTTCTATGACTGTTAAAATAGAGCGATGCACATATATGTAATTCTGCACAATTTAAAAGCAGTAGTAGTAACCTACATAGCAGAATTTACAAGGTATTTTATATAAACAGGAATGTAATATTTAGATTCATTTTTTGGGTTCTTTTCATGTCTTTTCTATTCAAGTAGGTGCTATACTGTGCAGGCTATTATAATGTATTCTTACTGTGCCATTTCTTTTCTTGTTGCAAAAATTGATGTTACACTGCAGGTACACGTTATCGTTACTCAGAGTGGTAATCACTCCTGCATAAGTGCAGTGAATTTCTAGAATGATGAATATCTTTAGTTGTTAGTTCAGTGTTTGGTGCAGAATTGGCTTTTTGAGGGTTTTTACATAATTTTTGTTCTTAGGAAAAAAAATTCAGCTCGATTTAATTCTTGCTTTTTTCCAGCAGAAGTATGACAGAATCAATGAATAAAATCATACAATTTCTGATTCTATATTTGTACTTTGAGAATTCCTCTTCCTTAAAAAGGATGTGTTAAGGCATCTTCTGTGTATTGGCAAAGTGCCTGTTTTCTGTAGCAGGGACACTGAAAGTGCTCCTTAGACTTATGTTTTCTCAATATCTAGCTAAAGCTATTAAGTTTTTAAAATAATTAAGTGTTGGTAGAGTATTGCCCATATTTTGGGGGGATTTGGTTTTGGTGTTTCTTTTTGTTTGTTGTTGTTTGATTGGGATTTTGGATGTAATGTAATCAGATAATTTAATGAATATTTAGATGGTGCATAGCTGTCAATCCTTACAGAGCACAGTACAGAAGCGTTTTCAGTCATATACTGGTTTTTTGGGGTGTTGGAATGCAAGAAGTTTCCTGGGAGGATATTTGAGATTTAGAAAAATTATGTGGGAGGGATAACCTGCAGCTCAGTTACTCTAATGCCCATTTCTAAAGTGACACATGAGAAGCAGAAGCAGTGTCACATTCACAATTTTATTGCTGGTTTCTCTGAGTGCTGCGTGGTGCTGCTTTACTGTGAATCTGTCAGCAAAAGGGCTTCTCAGACTTCTGTCAAGAGCTCTTAAGTGCCATTCTAAATGTGATGTTAACATTATTTATGTTAATATTTCTTTTAAATTCTTAATAATTCTTTACACTGTTCTTCACGTCGTGCAATGAAATTGGAAAACATAGATTAAGGGCATTAGCATAGTAATTTAATAACTTCCATTTAAAATAAAACCAGCGTGTGGCTTGTGTTATTGTTAGACTTTTTAATTATAAACCTGCTGTGCCTCCAAATTTTTATGATTTTCCTTATTTGTAAGTGCATTTCTTATTGTTGCAAGTTTTTTGGTTATCACTGTAATCCAGTGGTGTCTGGAGGATAGGATCCCGTTGTAAAGCAGGTATGATGCCAGCACCTTGGACCCTGGAAGGCATGCACAGTTTGGTTCGTTTATTTTCATTAACCTGAACTTCAGCATCAGTGAGCTGTGGCTCATTGTTATGAGATACTGATTTTCCTATACTGGCAATTTGGAGGTTTTAGGCTCCAAAAGTTCATCCTGCTGTACGTGCCTGAGTGTGTGTGTAATGACGATACACTCCTCTGTACGAGCTCACACTTGAGCAAGGGAAGCGTTTTGTGGAGTCCTCATTGTTCAAAGACACATTACAGTTTTAGGAGCTGTAATATCTCTGCAAGGCATGGGGATAGACAGACTGTAGTTCTCAGGCTTCTGCTGTTGAGTGCTGGGGACACTGAGAATGGAGGAAATATGGGCGTTTTTAGAGAAGGTTTTTTTAAGGCGTGGAGTGTGACTTGCTGGAGCCAAATAAGGTAGTTTCAGCTTAACAAGCTGCATAAAAGAATAAAGTTACTGAAAAATATTGTAGTTGTAGATGTCAAAACACCATTGTGAATAATATCTATTGACTTACTCATTGTAATAGATACTCAGTACTGCTTTGAATTTCAGACCTGCTACAGTTTTCTCTTTCCTCCAGAAGTCCATGCCCTTTGTTCAAGGAACAGATAGGCAAAATCATTCCTAAAGTTGAAGTAACAATAATAAAACACTTTAAGGAAACTGGTTATGTTTTAACAATGCCTTGGACTGTAATTTGCCCTTGGGCAAATCTCTCAGTTTGAGGGACAGGAAGGGAGTGGTAGATACTTTTATTTCTCACTGAAAATGAGGATGCTGGGTAAGCAAAACCCACTAGACACTTGAAGTTGTCTTGTGAAGTTGGTTGTTATCTTGCCTCTTGAGTTTCCCACTGTATTCTGTACTCAGCAGGACTCAGGAAGTTGGAGGCACTGCCACTTGAAAATAATTTTTTCACAGAGTGTTGCAACTTCATCTGCGTGTGTGTTTGTGTTTGACAGCTGTGCTGTAAATTATTACTTCCAGTTTATCATGTGTTGTAGGATCTGCAGCAAACACAGAAATAACTCTTTGATGTTTACTGCTGTCCCCAAGAGTTTGGGAAACTTGTAACTTCTTTTAGTTGATTTTGAGGAATGAGTGCATTATCAGTTTCTGTTATCAGTGCCTTTTCTATGATCCACAGCCTCTACAGTCGTTGTCCCTCGCAGATTCCAAGCTGAAGACTGAGGTCACCATCATTATTAATGCCTTGGGCAGCAATACTTCTCTCACAAAAGTGGATATTAGTGGAAATGCCATGGGAGATATGGGAGCAAAGATGTTGGCAAAAGCCCTACAGATAAACACCAAACTCAGGTAAGGGAAATGTATTTCCAGTAAACAGTAGAATGGCTTAATAATACTGAAGGTGTTAGCTTATTCTCAAGCTGTTTCTCTTCAAAACCTTTCTAGGTACAGCCACTTAAGAGTGTCTTTATTTGGAAGGATTCTCATCCTTTTTTTCTTAAAAGAAAAGAACAACAGAAAAACAAGAGAAGCAAGTTGTCCCTTCAAAAACATTTCCTTAACTGAAACGGGGGAAAATTTTCTAAATTTGAACAGAAGAGCCCCTTGTTAGAACCAAAAGACTTAAATTTTCCAGAAAGGCAGAAAAAAATTACATTGTTACAGAGCTCTGATTAAATCCAATGTCCTTCTCGAAGCTGGGCCAGCTTTAAAGCTATATGATGTTGCTCAGGGACTTGTCCAGGCAGGTTTTGAAGATCTGCAAGTACCAAGATGCCACAGTATCCCTGGGAAGTCAGTTCTAGTGCTTAGCTACTCTCTTCTGTTCCACTCACTCTTTTTTGCTGGAGGCCTCCTCAGCAGAGAAAATTCTGATGCTTGGGTAGGAACTGAAGTAAATTATTCTTTGTCTTCTGGAGTGTCAGTTTGTAGAACTAAGAGCATGTGGAATTCAGAATGGATAGCAGCATGGACCATCCATCCTTCCTTTCTTCCCTTCGTATTGTGTTGATGGACCTTGGCATATCTTCTCTGCAACTTCATCTGCCCAACAACTTCACTGCTTTTTAGCATGTCTGGCACTGATGGCTTGAGAGTATCACTTTTTTTTCTATCCAGCATGTGTTTCACAAACAGTAAAACCTTCAATCAGCATAAATCTGGATGAGGACCTCTAAATATGGCACCCTCATCGGGAAAGATAATCCTCCCTCCTCCTCGTCAGACTGTGCAGGTGAACCTTTCTCAGTGTATTGTTGGTGTAAAGAGACCACTTTTTGCTTGGTCTCCAACCCCTGAGGATAAGAAACTCCCCCAAGCAGTCTTGGCTATTTTATTCAGAGCCAGGGATCCTCTGGTCTTTGTGTTGCTATGGCCAAACTGAATATTAAAAATGTCAAGAAAACACTGGAGGGATGGCTTAGGTTTATTGAATGCATTAACCTGAAATGACCACACTATCTGAAGAAATAAAGTCTTAATACATTTCAGGACAGCAGACTGCAATGTTTCACAGTATGCTGAATGTCACAGTTGACATAATGTCACCACAGTCTGTGGTGTGATTACAAGCTGAATAATGCAATGGTAACTGGCTCTGCCAAAAATGTTATAAAATGACATTCAGGTAGAAATATAAACACATTTTCCAATGGCAAAAGTATTCACGACTTGACCGTAAGCACACCTGATGTTTGCAGAGTGTAGAATCTCTCTTCCTCTCTTTCTTACCTTCATCTTTCCATCTAAAAAATGAAGGGGTAATTCTGCAACAACAGAAGGATGTCAATACTTGTGAAAGCATGCCATCTATCTGTTTTTTTTTTCTCTTTTAAAAACCAGAAATCTTTGTTTGGTTTTGAGCCTTTTTTTTTAAGAACAGCTACAACTCGTGCTCTAGCAGAAGCAAGATTTATCTGCTTGTCTGTCTCTTCTGACTACTAATGAGATCTTTGAACATGTGTTTGCAAATTGCCAGGCAGTCTGCTTGAGTGGTCTGAATTGGGGGAGGAGGGGGAAGGCTTGATCACTCTTATCATTATTGTGTCTTCAAAAGAGCTACAATTTATGCACCTAACCTAATGGTTTGTATTGGCAGCTACTTATGTTGCATGTGGAATCGTAGGAACAGTGTGATGAGCCTAGTGCAGGGTTGAATGTGTAATAGTCTGCAAATTTTGACCTCTGATCAGCAGGAATTTTTAAAATACACATAGCTTACGTGGAACAGATATTGATCAGTTACTACAATTTTCTGGTTTTTCAGTATCTGCTTGCAAAGAAACCATTTGAACTTTGGTTTTGATGCTATTTCTCAAAAAAGCAGGAATTTATGTCCAAATCTTTCTATTAATTGTGTTTTAGAAAAGTAAGGTATTTATGTTAATGATGGAAAATACAGTAGAGTCCGCTTTAAAGTAAGGGAAACTGGATTTTGTATATTTGTCCATAATTTCTGTCATTTCAAGGATTTTCAGCATATAACTGAAGACAAGTTTTTAAAATGCTGCCTTCTGCAATTTTGAATATTCTGCAGTGTGTTACTTCAATAGGCAAAGTTTCAATACAGATTTATTTGGTGGTTCTTGTTTAACGTATATTTTTCTTTCCTCTTCCCACCACGTCTCAGAACTGTAATATGGGACAAGAATAACATCACTGCACAGGGCTTCCAGGACATAGCTGTGGCACTGGAAAAGTAAGTCTCAAGTAATTGAATGTCTGATGAAGAGGGCAAAGATCCTGAAAGACCTGAGCAGCTGCAGTTCTCACTGCAGTCAATATGATCTTGAAGATGCTGAGTGCTCTCAATTTTAAGCATCAGGATGTTTAATCTAAAGGAAAATTCATGACTTCACATGCTTCAAAAGGATGGGAAAAGGCTCTGTGGCTCTTTCATCCGTACTCTGCTATCAGCATTAAGGTCCTTGAGTTCTGCTCTTATAGCGTTAAAATTCTGAATTTGGTAATAGTTTCCCTTTTCTTCATTCTCTTATGTTGATAGCGTGCAGAAATTCTATTCTAGTGAATGAAGCTGTACATAATAACAGAAAATTACTGAAGTGGGCCTTTGTGGTCTGACTTTTTTTCTTTCCCCTGGCAAGTTGAAACTAATAGTGATGATCTCAGGAACTGCAGTTTTAATTTGTAATTGCTGTGGTCTGGGTCATTTTGCTTCCATGAATTTACTGACAGATGCAGCCATTACCAGTGATAGATGTTAAATTGCTTTCATCTCTCTCCATCTCCATCACATTTCTTTATATGTTATTATAACTGTTCTTAAGAGACAAGAATTACAGATTTAAATTAAACAGCAGTTGAAGTTGTTTCACATCGTGAAATCTCTCAGATACGAGAAAAGGCTCTCTTTAGAAGGTGAATGTAGCCTACAATTGGTAGTTTCTAGACAAGGTATCTTGTAAAACTGTATAACTACTTAAGGGAGCATCTTAACCCTTGAAGGGGGTGATGAGGCTACACCTTATAAAGTTACTTGTTTTATGAAACTATTCTACAATAGTTTCATAAAACATATACTTGGTTTTGAAATTAATTCAGTTGCACTGATGTGAGAAATCAGATAAATGATGTATAATTAAGCAAATCATCTTGCAGTGATTCCGTTGATAGTAGTGAATAATAATTTGCAGAGGTTGTTTGTCAGCTTGCAGACATTTCTCTGTTAGAGAGCAATAGCATGGGGTAGTGTGGTAGAAGAAGAAATACACTTGTTTTCTGGTTAGTATCAGCTTTATTTTTCTGTTCTGAAGTGTTTGAATGAGTAAATAGAGAAGACGGGGGAAATCCTGAGGCGAAAGCAAATAATCTAAACAAAACCCCCTCTGAAATGCTACAGATAATTATGTGACACTGTACTTTTTTGGGGTGACATCTCATTTATTTAACTTGGAATCTGAGGTCATCTTATGTTGCCTTAAACACTTTTAAATTGTCAAAAGCATTGATAACATCACAAACTAAGCCACAAGCAACAAAGGTTTGACCATGAAGAGAGGGACTGTCAGTACTGGCTGAAAACAATTAGGCTGTAAACAATCCATCTTGAAGACATTGTGAGAACATTCTTCGCCATATGTTTCCTAAAAATACCTGAAACCATTAATATTCTGTAGGAAAGAACCATTGCTCAGAATGGAATGAAATATACTGAAGATGCTTGAGGATATGTGTTCTATGTTTTATTTCGATCTTAAGAAAAGTAGTCATCTACCACACCACAAAACAAAGAAGAAGGTAGACTTTAGTAGTATGGGCAGGAGGCTGAGGGGATTTGGGAGGAATTGATTGTACCAGACTTTAAAACAAGCTGAAGTAATTGGAAGATTTTTTTCTTTCCCCTTCTCCCAGCTTTTCTTCATCTGCTTACAGCTGTGTGAAAATGTTATTCCTGCAAGAGAATTCCAGGAGCACGGCTCTTGGCAAATTTTGCCCCAGGGGTGTCCCAGGCAGGTGATAGGAGGTGCTGAGAAGATTTTCTGCAGTGTCCCTCACAGGTGTCAGTACAGGAGAACATTTGAGAACAGTGGGCATCCTATTCAGCTTGGCCATTAGGCAGGGTCTTGTATCTCCATACTTTTAATGTGAGGATAAGCATGTGATTTGCAGCCTAGAGCCCCCTCTGTCACAGGACTGTACAGCATTGTCACATGTTCATTTCTGAAAGGTATTTTTTTCTATATGACTGAAGAAAGAGCTGAAGTTCTAATATCTGATGAGAAATGCTGGGGTTTGTTAGAGGCTTATGAATTCTTCCCTTAGTAGTGACGTGAAATTCACACACCCTGGCCTGCAAAACAGATGATTTAATTCCTGTTTTTTAAAAAGCTAGTCAGTAAAATCTCCACTGGATCAGAGACCATATGTAGGATCAGAAGTTACTACAGGGGACATAATGTGATGAAAGGCAGAACTGTTGTCACACATGTTACATGTAGAAGAAGTTTTTGACATCCTTTGGGACATCCTTCCCAGTCTTTGAGCACCTCTCTGAAATTTAACATCCTTTAAATATAAGTATTTTGCTGAGTATTTGATGTGTTAGAAAATTACTGGATTATTGAGCTTGTAGCAAAAAGTACTCCTTTACAAGAGACAAGTGGAGTGAGTGGAGTGTTAATAAAAAGAAGAATGGGGGAATATTTTAGACCTCAAGGAAACAGGAAAAAAGTGTAATGATGAAGTTGAAAAGTAAGCTTTAAATTCTTGGTATTTTCCCCTAAGGGCTGGTTAATTCTTAGACGAAAATAATACTGTTTGTCTGTAAGCGAGCCGAGTACAGAGGATTTCCTTCCTTCCTTAGGGTAGTGATCTTCTAAAGTTTTGCCTCTGTGATTGCGTGTCCATGAAATCTCCTTACCTTTCATTTGCCCTCCTCCCACTCTGTGTGTCCATATGTGTGAGGGAGGGTGCACTAAGCCTTTGAGTAAATTGAATTTAGCATTTAACTGCTAGCATGAGAGCTGGCAATTGCAGATTTCAATGAATGGTGTGTATTAAATGCCAAACAGCTGCAGAGATCCTTAGAAATCTACCTTCTTCTTTTTTTTTTTTTTTTTTAACTCAATAAATACCCCACCTGTCAGGCAATCAGCAAGTTCTGTAATTATCTGTCTTTGAGCTCAGTATCCCTGACATTTAAAAAATTCCCCCTGTGGTGGTGGACAGCCATTTATGCCCTGGTTAGTGTTACGTGAGGACCTGTAACAGGGTCTGTATATGTTCGCAATGTTCTTTTGAAGGACGAGACAACTAGCAAGAAGAGTTAATTTTCTGACTGCCATGCAGGAGACAATTGGACACTGTGGAAGGGCAGGGACCTTGACTGCCTGCCACTGACAGCTGTACATCACCATGTTTGCACTGGGGAAGGAACATGAGAGTCTTCCATTAGCATTTAAAGTAAAATGTTGGGTAGTATCGATGAGGAATTGGCGTGTTTGCAGTTCAGGGGGACACTGCCCTTCAGAGAACGGTGTTGCATGTGGCCAAGCAACTGATAGGAGAAGAGGTGAAAGAATCTTGGAGTTTCACACTGTTTAAGGTGTCTGCTGTTGGAGTTAGGGCATTTAGTGAGGAGTAGTCTACTGTCAGCAATGACGGTGGCTCAGTTGAAATTGCCAGCTTTAAAGTGCTCAAAAATACAGGGTTCCAAACATATTTATGTAGCTCTGGATGGAATAGGAACAGATGGTTAGTGGGATGTTTGCAGAAGGAGAAGAAAGAGATATTTGCAAGAAATAAAGGATTAATTGAAAATAGAAAGAATAATTTCCTTTATAGGTTTTAAGAACTTCCTGCTCTTTTATTTCCCCCCACTTATTCGAGTCTGAAGTTGTGTGGACATACCACTGTAGGTAGCATTTTAAGTATAACTGTGTCATGATAGCCAGTTTATATTCTCAGAGTTTAAATGTAATTTTGACTCAAGACCAAACTCTTGTCTTTTATCTCTTATTGCAGCAGATGGACAAAGCTGCAGAAATATTTTGCAGGCAAATAAGTAAAATGCAGGGAAAAATTGTTTGCATAAAGCAATGTGGGAATGCAACACTTGTTTTGTCAGCTTTTTATTAAAAATTCAGCAAGTGTCTTCAAATTGTTGTAAACACAAGAAGTTATTAAATAGTAAATTTCTAAAACTCAGTCTCTTAGTTGTTATCTGTCTATTACTGAATATTGCCATTCAGTCTTAGATCTGATACAGTTGCCAGCAGGCACTAATGTTCCCTGTTCTGTTTAGATAGAGGAAAAAAATCTAACCTTGTGCACAGAGGTACAGAGGGCAGCTAGGCCTTTAAGCTAGGCCCTCTATCTAGTGGCAAAGAAGAATTAACAGCAAAAAAGAGCATGCATGCTTCCAGCTATTCAACTTAAAAACGTGAAAATTACATTTAGTACCTTCCACAGACAAGCTAGATGCACTTTATTTCTCCCTTCTAGGTTATTCTTCATAAAGAGATACAGTAATTAGATTAACTTCAACTATCAATTTTTTTCTTTAGGAATTATACATTGAGATTCATGCCTATACCGATGAATGATGCTTCCCAAGCACTCAAAACAAACCCTGAGAAAACAGAAGAGGCGCTGCAAAAGGTATTGCATATGCCACCAGTGAACAGAAATAAAACCAGCAAAAAAAATACAGTAATTTTAAGTGACTGAGACTTCACGCTTGGCTGAATAAGTATTCTGTGCTGGATTTGAGGATTGTTTGGTTTGCATAGACATATACGTGGTAATCAGGTGCTGCAAGAGATTTTTATTCCATGGAATGCTGATTGAAGGCTGATAGAACGCAATGGTGTGGCATCAGAATGTCATAACTGAAAAAGTGGAAGCTAGACCTGGTATTGCTGTGTGCCTGACTATGAAAGGGAGGGTTAGAAACTGTGTGTTTGTTACATATGTGCTCGTGGGTATTACCAAATGTTTAGAATTAGTGGTGCACGTTTTTTATATTGGCATAAAAAGTGCAGTCGGCTCTGTACAAGACAAAGGATGCTCTTTAGTTTGAGGGAGGATGAAAACATTTACTGCCTGTGTTTTATAGTGTACATATAAAATTCACACGCTGTGTTGCCCTAAGTAAGCAACTGCACCAGCATGTTCTTTTGGATGAAAAGGTGTTGACAGTATCTGTAGCTGTTCCACTTGCATGAGTTATAAAACTCCCAGCTGAGTTTTAATATGGTAACTCTTGCGAGCTCCAAACGAGCCTCTTGCTCAATCAGGAAGCATACATTTCACATCTCTTTAATGAGTAGTTTTCCTTCAGCCAAGGTAAGGCCATAAAAGCCTTATAAATAGTTCTTACCGATAACTGTGATTAAAAAGCAAATGTCTGTGATCCTTATTTTCAGTAATTTGAGTATCACAGGGAGAAGTGCTGATAGTTAGTACTTTTTTCTTTGATGCATGAAAGTGATGTAAATTCTGCTTTTAAAAATCTGATTCACGGGGGATGGACATATTTCTTACATCTCATTTAATATAATTGGCTAGGTTCATATCTAGACTGATAGGTGCATTTCTGAAAAAAATACTGTGAAGCTTCTGGCCGTGGGGATTTAAATTCTGTGTGTTAATTAGGCGCTATGTACAAAGAGAATTTCCTTTTATTCATATCAAAGTTGCTAAAACTGTTAGACCCTGAGTCTGTTTTAACATACGTGGTTCAGGCTTTCTTTACACAACACAAGGGAGTTCCCTCCCAGAATAGGTACCAGTGTCAGGAGTGGTGCTGTGAGCACAGCTGATGCCCTGCAGGTAGGGGCGCAAGCCTGCCTGCATGGACTGAGCTGTCAGGCCTGGTGCTGGGACAGCTGCCCTGGCTGACTGATGGGCACAGCAGCCACCCTCCTGGACTCCGGTGTCTCTGCAGCACTCTTGACTTGGGGTGGGCAAACTGGATAAACCCAGGGGTTTACTCTGGGGTATGGTCACATGTTGGAGTTCTTGCTGCTGCTGCTGCGTTAGAGGTGACCATCCCCACTGATCTCTGCCTCACAACCTGCTGGCCACCCATCCTCTTCTCCCCTCTCTCTTTCAGACCAGATCCATCACCTTTGATGAACCATAAGCACTTTGCTAATAGGTTTTTTTGGCTTCACTAAGTTTGATAGGTCAGGGTTAGGGGGTTACTCCTTGTGCCATGAAGCTGGCTGATGGTGGGTGCTTGCTGCTGGTGACAGTTGTGGTGGGCTGTAAGTAGGAATCACTCGTCTTTGAAGAGCACTTCTGTACTCCTTAGCCTTAACTAGGGTGTGAACTAAGGCTGCACTATCACTTAGACACTTTTAGATAGCTCATATTCTCTTCAGGCATACTGCTGTTCAAATCTGTGTCTTTGCAGTGGGCCAAAGACACCTAAAAGAAATTAATGAAGTATCTTGAGTCATCATGATCTCTACAACACCTAGCAGTTAAGAGTCCCCTCAAATATTTCTCAAACCACGACCTAATCCTTTGTCGGCATAACTTGCTAATTGTTCAAAACAGAGCACTCTTTCAGAAAACACTGGCAAAAGCACAATGTTTAACCATGTTTCACTAGTTTGTGAGTGAATTAGTATTTGCCAATGTGGTTATTAAGCACTGAGACACACAAAATAAGGTTTGCGGATGATAACCAAATAATTAGGCAGTTTTTCTTGTCAGTCCCCAATTCTGACACAGCAGCAAAATTGAAAGCAAATTACAATGTGAAGAGTCAGATCAGTTTCCTAATCTGGCTTTTTTGGGGTTTTTTTTAGATAGAAAACTACTTGCTTCGTAACCATGAGACCAGGAAGTACCTACAGGAGCAAGCATATCGGCTGCAGCAAGGCATTGTCACTAGCACCACTCAGCAGGTGAGAATTTGTTACTTAGGGGACTTCTCAGTGGCTACAATCTTCCTGGGGAGAAAGTTCTCTCTCATTCTGGGTACTTTAAAGGTGTGCCTCGTGGGTTATACTGTTTCCCGAGAAATGATCATGATCAATGACAATGTATTTGGGAGGAAAGCATTTGTGAGATTGAGGTCTTCTATACAGCAGTAACGTGTAGAGAAAAACTCAAGCTATTACCAGGTAAACTACTGTTGAAACCAGGAACAGTTTGGCTTGCATGTGCTTTACCTGTGTTATTAAAATTTAATAGGACAGGGTTTCATTACTGGAACCTGAAACTGTACTCTAACCTCTTGAGAGAGAAAGCGGTATATGGAGAAATACTGGCACTAAAAACTGCAAAAGCAGTTGTTTTATTCTAGCACTTTATCTGTTAATAATCTCTGTGTGAAGTAAGTTTAGACTTTTTTATAGCTTGTTGGTTTTAGTTCTGCTTTTCTCTAACACAACATACACGTCAAGTTTCAGGAAATGTAATTTATTGTTATTTTGAAATAAAATTACTAATTTCTATATTAAATTGTGTACAGTAAGGATGAATTTTAAAAACAGTTTTAAAAGAGAGCTAGAAAACACTCTCTAGTGTGATAGAATTGCATTATTATTCCCAGAGTGTGGGTTTTTTTCTGTCCAGATGTCCCAGTGAGGCTTTCTACTGTCTAATAATTAATTAGCTTTCTGTACTTGTAAAAAAAAATACCCACCCAAAACCCTTTGAAGAGAAAGAGTCATGTGGATCCAAAAAGGATCATGCTGTGAAATTATTTCAGTTCTCATTGCTAATGGTGTAAGATGCTGGAACTGTAGACTTTATATGATGATGCGTGCGCTCAGATGTTGCTTCGAAATGTCAAATAGCCAGTTCTAATGTATGCTAAGTGGGCTGATAAAGACTTTTAACTATATATCTCCCTGCCTCATATATCTTAATCAAAGCTGACTGTGTGTCAGGCATTCTTAGTGGTTTGTCTTGTAAGATACAGATGTACCACCTGCCCTGCTTTTGCAGCATGTTGAATGAATTGTCTTGCGGGTACAGATTAAGTTCAATTTATCCCACTGTGAAATGTCTGATGGAAACTTCTGCTTTGGTAGTTTTAATTCCCTTGCAACTAGGAATATTTACATTTTGAAAGAATACTGCAGAAGCCTGCGCAGTCGCATTTTGCTGAGACTGAAGAAATTGCTGGTCGTGTTTGTTGAATGGATAGTGACAGAGCTTTCTTTTACTGTCTGGACTTCTTAACAATTCAGAGACCTTTAGACCTTAGTCTTAGGTATATCAACAACATTTTCAGCATTAAATTTGATCCAAAAACCAGAGTAACACTTGAGAAGGATGACTTGTTGATTATTTGCAGTTATCCTGGAGGTGACTGTGGGAGAAATATTCCACAGCATTTATTTTTCATGATGGTAAAGTTTTATTTGTTTTTGCAATGTTTAGGGGTGTCTTTATGAGATGTAGTTCTTTCCTTCAACAGTATTGACATACATCCAAGGTCTTATCATGCTTTTCCAGATTGTTATATTGTCACTGCAAATCTCATCACGCTACTATTGATTTTCTACCTGGACTGGATTAAGGTTGTGTTTGACCAACATTCTGATGTTCTATCTTATGTATTTCTTTTGTTCAAGTAGATGATTGACAGAATATGTGTAAAAGTGCAAGATCATCTCAACTCTCTAAGAAACTGTGGTGTGGATGCTGTACAGGAGGATGTCAAATGTGCAGAACGGCTGATGCGGGATGCTAAGAACTCCAAAACAGTAAGCCTTTCCCAGCATGCTGGGGATGCTGAGAGCAGTTCTGTGTGTGCTTGCAGCTTTTCTCTTTTTGGGGAGTGAAAATAATAACGTGTCACAAAAGAGAATTTTGTTCAGATGACCAGCTATAGGTAGTATTTAAAGTGATAATTCTAATTTATGAAGACTTTGATTTTTCCAAAGACATTTTCTGCTGTTTGTCCTGGTTTGAAGACAGGTAGTGATGAGCCTATTTTCTGAAGATGCTCTTCCTGTCTTACAGCTTTTACCAAATCTGTATCACCTCGGTGGAGCTGCTTGGGCAGGAGCAAATGGTTCCCTCTCCAATCCAATCCAAGAGACGCTTGAATCCATGGCTGGAGAAGTCACAAGGGTAGTGGATGAGCAACTTAAGGTTTGTGGATAGATGTGTTACCATCTCTCACATGCAGAAATAACTAAATCCAGGGTTTTCTGTTGCTAAATACAAATGTGTCACACTTTATTTTTCTTCTCAGTAGATTTGTATGTAAGCTAGCTATCTTTCCATTGTTAGTTTCTTGTTACTTTGGGCCTTATTATTTGGACTTTTGCCCAGCTGGAATAAAATAAACAGTTGCCTTAGTGTTTTCAGTGGGCAGAAAGAGCATATACTGTTTATTATCACCTTTTTTCATCTGCTGGAAGGGGAAGACTAATCAATTGCTCCTTCAACCCTTTGTAAAGGCATTTCTGAAGCACCCTAAGAAGCCTCATGCCCTGGAGAAGAGAGCTCAGTAGTTAAAGAGACACAGTGGAGTAAAAGCTGCTTTTTATAGACTCCATTGCAGATTTTTTTTCCTCAGTGGTCACTTTTGAACCTGATACAGGATTTCCACTTTACTGTGTGATTTGGGTAAATTGTATGTTTGAGAGTGCCCGAAGATTTGGTACAGGCAGCTTTACAGGAAATCTTTTCACAAGTTGCCTCAGTTCTTGAAACAGATGTCATTGATCTGTAAATGGTCTCACCTGTGTGCTCAGCCAGCTCCTGCTCAGAAACTTGAACCTTCAGTTGTGTTTGCTCTTCCTGTATAACAAGCGAAGAAGAGTCATCCATACAGCGTGTGCAAAGGTGTCAGTCCAGGAAAAAGACAAGGTGGAGAAATTTTATAAACACTTTACAACCTTCAGATTCTTTGATCGTTCAGCTGAAACATAAAAATGCTTCAGTCAGTGGGAATATAATGAAGAACAATAATAATGCCATATTACTAATTACTTTTTTGAAATTAAGAAGTTAATGAGGAGGAAAATTGTGCTTTATTTTTAGTATGTTTCTCCCTTTCCCTATTATACGAAATAAGGTGAAGATTTCTGCAGACATGAAAGTGATTTATCTTTAAGGTTCTTCCCAGTGGAACTTCTGGGGTATTACTGGGATAGGAAGAGTCAGGTCAGCCCTTCGTGCTGGGCTCATGCACTTAAATGAGTTCATCTTGGAGAGTCTTATAGAAGGGGGGAAAAAAAGCCTTTTCAGCATTTGGAATGTTCCTGAGTTAATGTGTCTTCCATTTATACTTTTATGCATCTACACCAAAAGACACTTCACCTCAGTCATTCTGACATTTACATTTACTTTTGATTCGTGTGGCATTCAAGTTTAAGTGGCTTACAAGAAACTGTAAAGTCATCATGCTCTTTTTATACTCCAACACTCATTTTTATTAATTTTCACTTAAGGTGGAAAGGTTTTCCTTTAAGTGCTATGGGCGGAGGAGGAAGTGTTGAACATGGAGTAGAATTATTTTTTTCCCCAGTTGTTTAGGTCAATTCAAAACATCATAAGCAATTTATTGTTTGTAAAGATAGATAAGGGAGCTCATAAGGACAGTTCTTTTTGTAGTTGTTGTGGGAAAAACATCCTGTGTGCTGTAAGAGGAGTTTCATTTTTAGTTTCCATAGCAACCAGAGCATGATTCTAAACAGAAGTTTGGAAATTGGTTAAAGCCAATGAATGTTGTTCAGGTAAATAAGAGGTTTGTTTTTTTTTTTTTTTTTTTTTAACTGAAGGAGTTAGCGTAAGGAAAAACAGTATCTTGGAGTGAGTTGAGTTGACCAGAGGAGAAATTATAGCAAGACCCTTGAATTTTTCTTCTCCTATTGGTGTCACTGTGTGGACACACAGAACCTGGAGATGCTTTATTCAGTCAGCAAAGGCCCAAGGGAAAATAAGCAAGATAAGTGGAGCCTACACAAACACGATTTTGAGGAGTGCTCAAAATATTCTTCCTAAATTTTGTCCTAGTGCAAAGGGTTCATTGGCTCCATCACCTGTTCCATTTTTTATTTTGATATCATCATCCTTCAGTCCTTTTCCTCACCGTATCTTTCTTCTGAATGTTAAGATTCTTTAACTGTGGGTAGTACTTTGTTCTTATTTCACCCGGTGGCTGGTACTTGCAGCCCTGTGACTGAAATCCATGCTCTTTTCACAGTCAATACTGGTAGCTGTGGCTTTCCATCAGTGAGAGGTTTGGGGATGGAATTAGGAGGTGAGGAAAGGTTTCTGTAGATACCTTCTGTAGGTAATAGTCATGTGAAATCAACAGCGAAAACCCACCATTAAAGAAACTATGTTCAGTTGGGCAATTAAAGATAAGATCCAAATATTTGATTTCTAAATTGCACATTCTCTTAGTTTTTTGAGTAAAAATTGATTTTGGAAGTTTCAGGAAAAGTCTAGGTTTCCTGCTACTTCCCGCTGATGCCTTCACACAGCATTTTTTCACATGATCCATTTTGAAAGACTGTGCTTAGACGGCAATTGTAATTCAACATAGCAAGTCTATCACTTTTATGATTGCGATTCATCAGTAACTCTTGAGAGGCTAAGGAATTTTTTCACAGTAAACTTCACAATTGCACCAGTGAATGAATGCTATGGAAAAAATGGATGTGTCAGGAACTCTCATTAGTAGTTTACCTGGCTCAGTTTTCTCTGACATTTAAGTTCTTCATCCCCCATGGGGATATGGCCGCAGAGGCTTGAAAGTCTCTTCATTAGTCATGCTGCCCCAGAATCTGCTTGAGGATTGAAGGAGGGAGTGTGGGAAGAGTTCTTAAAGTGCATCTTGAGAACCCAGAAACAAGATATATTATTAGCTGTAATGGCAGTTGTGCCTTGTAACTGTAAATCAAATGTTGTAAAGATTGGACTTTCCTGTACCCTGTGGCCACTTCATGTTGCTTTGTTGGTTTTTTTCAGTCTGTAAGAGCTACAGGCTGAAAGATGCTGCTTTGAATAATTGAAATTTTTATGCAGCAATGGTGGTTTTTTCTTGCTTATTGTCTGCATAAGGAAATTACTAGTTATGGTAGGGCTGTGCAAAGAGAGAAAAAGCTCTGATACAATGGAATTGAATCTGAGGTCATTTACCTGTGGTGTGAGATTTAGAAGAAAAAGGAAATCAGTAGAGTTTTCTAGGGGTGCAGTTCTTATTTTTGTACAATTTACAAATGCCTGAGTAAGATCTAGGCTTACCCAGTACACCATTCCAATGAAACTTTGTTTCTTTTTTTTTTTTTTTTAATAAGTACCTTTTTCTGTTTGGTTATCAACACTCAGTCTTATTGGAGATGAGTTGGCCCATTTCAGTAACTTGGGCTCCCTGTTCCTTTTTCCCCCCACCCCACCCTCTTTTGGATTTTTCCTGTGTGGGTGAGCGTGCACTGGAACAGGCTGCCCAAAAAAGGTGTGGAGTCTCCCTCACTGGAGATACTCAAAAGCCGTCTGAACACAATCCTGTGCCATGCTCTCTAGGGAAACCTGGAGCAGGGAGGTTGGACTAGATGACCTTCGGTGGTCCCTCCCGACCTTTCACCCATTCTGTGATTCTGTGTGAATAAAAACTGTTGGCTACACCTAAAGTTCACGGTAGATTTACATGTATATAAATGAGATCCATGTACTACAGGTTTGCATGCCAGCTGCAGATCACGCTTGTAGCTACTTCTTAATATTCAGCTGGTATACTCCAGCCATGTGTACAGCATGCTGAGTTCTCAGGAGTCTCCCTTCCTCATTTGCTGATGCTTCTTACAAATTGGCAGGTCTGGAGCACTGATGAAAATTGGTGATTCGGGGCACAGTTTAGAGGGAAGGCAGCTGCAGCAGAGCATCCACTGCAGTGGTGGGTGCACAAGGGAAGCTAATTTGTTCTGACAGTTCAACACACAGAGATGTAAATGTTTCATATTTGAAAAGGCAAACAAGTACAGTTGCAGGTCATTTTCAGAACAAGTGTGTTGATTCTCAAAGCTATATTTTGTAAAATGTCTTATATTGCAGCTGGATGCAAAATGGATTGCAAAGTAGGAAGAACAGTTGTAAAAACTACAAGTCTAAAAGTGTTGTAGTGCTATTCACCAGAATCATGCTGTCACCTCCCAGCTGAAGTAAATCACAATATCTGACGTTGTTTTTTGCTTACTGTGCTGCAGACGCTCCTTGAGTCTATGGTGGATGCAGCAGAAAACCTTTGCCCAAATGTAATGAAGAAGGCTCACATCCGTGAAGACCTCATTGAGGCCAGCACTGAGAAGATCTCCATCCCACGCACTTTTGTGAAAAATGTACTCTTGGAGCAATCTGGAATTGATATTCTCAATAAAATTAGGTACTTCAAGAGACTAATCTAACAAAATTGGAATTTGGATTTTGGGTTGCGTGTATGCGTGTTTGTGTAGTAGAAGAATTTTGGAATGCTTTTGTGACTCACAAGAAACTATATTACGGCATTCAAAGAGCAGGAAATTGTCCTACAGGTCTGGGGAACTTAGTTCAGGCGATTCATATATTTGGAATCTCTAGGGATGTTAACTTAGATCATTAATGCATATGCTCTCTTATTTAGTGAAAGATTTGGTTTATGGTACACAAATAACATTTTCATGACTGATGCTTTTTAAAAAAAACTTTATGTTCTCACATAACAGTGAATTAATGTAATAGAAGGAAATTGCACTATTTGCTTTCAGTGGTAGCAGTGCTTTGTCTGTTGTTAGGTTTGGTCTTGGCCTATAGCTGTAGCAATCACTTTAAAACTTTGTGTGGGAGTTGTGCACAGCAGACAGACATACTTTAAAAAATGGAAACTTGGATATTCAAACCACAAACCTGCAGCAGAAACCATTACCCTAAATAACTCTTAGTTTGTCCTTTAAAAAAAAAAGAAGCTTTTACCTGACCTTTTACTGGCTTTTTTTTTCATATTGAATGTGTACCAGAGAATATATTTACACAGTATAATGTGGTTGACCTGTATTTAGACCTTCTCAGTTCCCTTCTGCCTGATGCTTGAAAAGCATGACATTTTGCATTGTGTTGCTAATCTTTAAAGGAGAAAACAGTAAGACTTCAAAAGTAGTTTTGCAGAGTGCAGCAAAATAGGCAGGAAAAGGTGTTAAAGACTTTAGCTATGCCTTCAGAGTGTTTAAAATGGTTCAGGGAGTAAGTTTTCTTCACTTCAGTCCTATCAAATAGATCTTGGCCCCAAGACAACAATACTGCCTCTTATACTTGTAGAAGCTGGAACTGTCAGTGGGGTGAGGGTGCCACACTGTGACCCTTCCTGCCTTATATTATTTGAAGTTAATGTCGGTAGCTGAGGGAGGTTGCTTCACTCTCACTCAACTGTGGCTTGGCCACCATTCTACCTCCCTACAAATTGCATTGCCTTTCTAAGGAATTCCTTACCTTTTTCTCCAGGCCCTCTGCAGCAGTAGTGCTAGCCCCACACAGAAATAGCTTTGTTAATCCAATGCAGCTCAGTCCACACATAAAAACCATAAACCAAAATCATGTCACTTGCTGGCAAGTGTCAGCTGAAAGAGTTGGCCTTGAAAGCAGAGGTGGAGGAGGTGAAGCTTCGGGCTGCAGCTCAGACAGTCATGCCTGTTAGCTCCAAATCAGCTGCCCTCCACAGCCAGAGCATTTGGTGCTGTCACCAAAGATGGGTCCCCAAGGGAGCAATTCAAGGTACACACTTCCTTGAGAGGGAGTTACCAGGGAAACCTGAGCTCAGTGTACAGGTGTGGTGGTGTTCCACACATGTCTGTGCAGTGGAAATGGCTGACACGAAGTTCTTGAGACAGAAAGTGGTTACCTACAGCAAAAGAGGAAACAAAATTGTGATGGCATAGACTGGAGAAACAGCATTGTGCACTTGTCCTTACCAAGGCAGACCAGCACAAAAAGGAATTGAGGAAACAAATGGATTGTAGTTGTTCAGTGGAGTACTTTTATATAGGCAGCTCTCTCCTATTCCCGTTCATCTGAGATTCGTGTTTGTCTGACTTCAGTGGTGGAGTGTTCCTCTCTGAGTTTCACTTCTTATTTTTATTCAGCTCTCTTACCCAGATGTTTTCATTTCATCTCATGGAAAACTGTTAGAAGCAGGTTAAATATGGTACAGAGGCTCCTGTGTTTATTGTGTGATTCATGAGTTTATTTCTGAAACCTGCAGTCATGTATCCTGACACCCTCTAATGTTTTACTTCAAATAAAATGACAGCACTCTGGATAATCGTCACACTGTTGAATGTGTAATAAAGACGAAAATCTCCTGCGTGAATTAAGTTCTCTCATTTTTAATCCTCACGCAGTGAAGTAAAGCTGACAGTGGCTTCTTTCCTGTCTGACCGAGTTGTAGATGAAATCCTGGATGCACTTTCCCACTGCCATCACAAACTGGTGAGTTTTCTCCTGGTTGATATCTAATATGCCAGATCTCAACAATGCCATTTATATTCATAACTTGTTCAGTTTCTCCTTTGACAGCTCTATTTTGAAATTGATCTTATTTTCATTGACATCCTGACATCTTTTGAAATGATTTTGGTGCTCTTGCCTCTTTGCTGTAAGAAAGATGCACCCTTGGAAGAGACTGTGTTATATATATTTGTCCTATTATCTTTTGAGCTGTTGTCAGATCTAGAACTAAAAATTCCATCGGGATGCAGCATTGAGTTATTAGTTAAGAACTGTGCTAGTATTTATCAAGGTGAGAGTATAAAGCTTGGTTGCTCAGAAATGAGAGGTAAGATTTAATTCTTTAGAATTCTTTAGGTACTGCTGACACTGTGTTTCCTCAATGAGTACATTTTGAGGTTACCTCAAAAATGCAGGTATCAAGTTTGAAGAGAAAGGAGTAGGAATGTAGGAAAGGAAGCACAGTTACTTGAAGGTCCTGAACTTTTTGGAGGCACAGATATTTATTATAGGGGTACTTGCCTCATCGGGAGTAGAAGAAATAAACAACTGTATATCCACAGAAAAACTTTTTTTGCTTCTAATGCAATGGGGCTTTGTAAGGACAATCCAGTACTCTATTTTTAAAGAACTTAGTGGGTGGTGGTTGTGATTAAAGTTGCTCTTCATTTCTAATTGAAATTTCTCTGGCTTCAACTTGCAGTCATGATTTTTTTCAGATGCTGTTCTCCCCAAGATAAGGGAACCATGTATATATATCTTTATTTCCTCTCTCTGAAGGTCCTCACACACAGAAAAAACAAATCACTCTTTCTACCCCCCTCCTTTTTTTTAATAGAAGACTGAGTTATTTGAGCACGCATCTTTGTAATACAGAGCAGCATTGTGTAAAGGTACAACCTCTGGTCTCTGGAGCTCTGCAGCAGCAACAGCCTGCTGTGGGAGAGACCACATGAATGAGCTCCAGTTTGTCCTGGAGGAGGCTCAGCTGGAATGAGCAGTGACTGGGCTGTTTCTGTCCGGTGGTATTGCACAACCTGGACATACCCTGATTCCTGCACAGTACGTCATTTTCTCCAGCCTTTGAGTCACTTCACTGAAAATCCTCTGCAATTTTTCCAGCTGTTTAAGAAGTTGCTTTTAAAATTATGGTTTCCAGAACTGGACAGACCATTTAAGTGTTTTAACTAACACTGTACACAGGAGTGAAATTGTTTTTCTCCTAATATTCCTTATTCCTTGTATTTACATAGCCAAGAATATAAGAATTCCTTTTGTCAGAGTTTCAGTGGTAGCTCATTTTTAGGATGGGGTTTGCTAGACCTCCCTCCCACTAAAGGCTTCTGGACACTGGTTGCTTTTCAGGATTGTGAAATTGAATAAGTGCCAGTGCTCTTGGTTTCTAAGGAATGACTGTACATTTTGGTTTGGGCTGATACACTTTGTGATCTATTTTGGCTTACATTACTAACATGTCCCTTTCACCATTTAACTCTGCCATGTTTCTGTTAGCTGCAGGTTCTTTCGGATAATACAGCACTGATGAAAACCTTGAGGAGTACTGATGTCAAAAACGCTGCTAGAGGAACTCCAGTCTAATTTGACACTGTTAATCTTCAGCTGGCAGCTGCAATCTGAGAGCTGGCAGCTAGTTCTTAGTACAGCAAAGATTAAATGCGCTGATACGGTTCTCAGCCAGTTCCTTAAATTGGAGTGTCATGTTCTACTAATTCAACCACCCACAAATGCCTGTGTTTGTTGCATTGGCATAGTAGTGTTTGAGGCAACTTTGAAAAATAAACCTTGTTTGACAAGACCTCAGTTTGCCTAATGTGGTGATGATTAGCATTAATTATTACTGCAGCTATTTTAGTGTGTTTGAACATAAATCCATGGCAGGTCTGCAGTTGCTTTTCCTATGTAGACAGCAGACTAAATGAGCTATAATTGACTCAGGTCAATTCTACCTTTTTTGATGATTAACAAAACTGCAATCCACTGGTTGTCCCAGGTTGTGCTGATGTTAAGCAGTGGACTACAGCTCTCCCTAGCTGCCTCTTTGAAGACTTCTGTGACTAACTGATTTGGGACAGCTGATCTTCAAATATTTGCTTTTAGCAGATGTTCATTTAATATTCTCTTCAGTTATCAGAAGAACTAGAAAATATTTCATCATTTTCCTGACATCATGAGCCCACTCCATTGCAAATACAATCCAGGGTGGTTTATATAATGTTTTCTGTGGTCCTAGAAACAGTTTTTGCTATGCAGGTCTAAAAATAGACTTTACCGACAAGTAACTGTTGTTACAGCTTTTCCCTACCTATTTCTTCAGTGAAACAGAACGGAGGTATTTAAAACTATGCTGTTTTTGTGAATAACAGATTGTAACATTTTGGCCATTGAATAATTATGAAAATTATATTGGCTGATATTGTACATGTCTTTGTGTTCTTTAATTTTAAAAAAATGGTTCAAGAAAAAGCTTCCTTTCCACACTTTTATTTTCTTTATAAAACAAACCCATTGTGAAGATGAACCAACATAACTGAGCTTTCCTTTTGTACTTGGTCTTCCAGGATCTCTAATCACTGAAATTCTGTAAACTTTCTAGTTGGGTTCTCTTTGTCTTTTTTAAGTTTGACTGGTGTGTTCTTGTGTTCATCTTTGTCTCCAGGCTGACCATTTGACCAGACGTGGCAAACCACTTCCACAGCAAGAATCACTGGAGATTGAGTTAGCTGAAGAAAAGCCCACTAAACGCTCTATGATCACAGTCGAGGAGCTGACAGAGATAGAACGTTTGGAGGATCTGGACACTTGTATGGTAAGACACATTCCACAGCCCATGTGGTTACGTGCACAGGTAACTGGAGGAAAGGCGCTTTTCAGAGTATAATTTAGCAAATTCATGGCATCAGGAAACTGGAGCTGGGAATTGGCTTCTAGAAGAAGTAAATGTTAGCTTAGAAGATTTTGCCTGAATTGCCTCTTGCTGTTCAGCAGAGGAAAAGCTTTTCCCTTTTCTTCACTTCTTTTCTCATACCTGTTCAAAGGCCTTTCCCTTGCATACACTGCTGCAATCAAGCTAGTACAGTAAACATCTCTTCCACTGGGCACAGTTTCACAGAGGTTCAGTTGAGGTAACAAACTGGACTGTGCTTTCCTTTGACAACATGCTGCTTTCTGCCTTTGTCTTCCTTCTGCTTAACATGAATTCCTTTCACCCGTGACAAAAAATAATTCTGCCTGGAAGTTGTGTTATTGAGCGTGAACAGAAGTTGATTTATGTGTGACTTTATTTTAAAGATGGCTCTGTGCCATATCATCATTCTTGCGAGATGTGAACCCACATGATTGCAAATAAATGGGTTGCTAAATGTTCTCAATCTCAAATTCCCCTCCACCCAGCACAGTCTGTTGGGAAACTTTACTGTGGACGGGAACTTTAGGAAGGGCTTCTCTGTTACAAATCACTCAGTCTAATAGGTGGTCGCTCCAGGAAGGGATGAGCTTTCTCCTCTACCTTCCTGCCTGATTCCTTGGCCAGGTGCTTTCACCAGAAGCTAAAATGGCAGAAAAACTGGTTGCAAGTTTTTGTAGAAGGTTTGTTGATTCAGCTCCCTGAGTAAACATACTGCAGAGTCAGGCAGCACAGGAGAAGGAGCAGCAGGGCTGCTCCTTTCTGCAGCAGCTCTCTGTTGGTCTCATTTATCTATAAAACAAAATCACACTTTCCTTGGAAGTATCAGCTTAAACTAGGTTCTCTCTCCCTTCCAAATCTCCTGTTTCACTGAGAGTTGATTTGATGCAATATTTGTCTGAGCATCACGAATCCCTGTGAGGCTTGTGGTGTTGATTACATCATCTAGTTCATCACTAGTACTATCATGTTCCAGAAGCTTTCTGTGGCCAACATTCAGTTATCATTTTGAGCCCTAGCTCCTATGGGAGAGTCATCCCAGTAAAATATGTGGCATCTGAGCACTGTACCTGTAAGTTAGTTTTTGCATGCTGGCTTCAGATACAGAAAACTAAGCTAAGGGCTCGTTCTGACACCCCACCCTCTGCCTTTAAATTTATTCTTGCAGCCGGTTAAGGATAGTAATACTGGAAATGTAAAATAGCTCCTGTCTTTATCTCATATCACCATGGTTATACGAAAGCATCATATCACTCTACTGTTATCTTTCATTTTGGCCATATTAAAATAATGGAAATGTGATGCTGCTTACACTTTCTAAAAATGCATTAGATGCTAACTGTACTTATCTTCAGAAGTGTTTGTCTTCATTCTCTTCATTCACCCTCATCTTGCACAGAGATTCAAATACCTTTGTGACCCAGATTCTCATTAATATCTAATTTCTGAAGAGAATGAAGCATCAAATAAACATGAGACAGTAATCTTAGTCAGTGCTAAAGAATCCATTTATTAAAAACTGTAATCCATATTTGGGAGCTGTTTTTTGTATCCTGACTGCAAATGATGTTGGTTGCTGCTGTAAAAATATGGAGATAAATAGATGAATTCATAGAATAGTTTGGGTTGGCATGTGGTTCTGTGGACAGGGACATCTTCCATTAGACCAGGTTGCTCAGAGCACAATCCATTTTGGCCTTGGACACTTCCAGGGATGGGGCATCCATAACTTCTCTGGGAAACTTGTTCCTGTGCCTCATCACACGCACAGTAAAGAGTTTCTTCCTAATATTCTTGTCAAAATCCACCCTCTTTCAGTTGAAGCTATTCCTTCTTTTTTTCTGTCACTACATGCCCTTGTAAAAAGTCCTGCCTTTTTGTAGGCCCCCTTTAGGGTCTTTGTAAGAGCTCCCTGGAGCCTTTTCTTCTCCAGGATTAACAACCCCAGCTCCTTCATCCTGTCTGCATAGGAGAGGTGCTCCAGCCCTCTGATCATCTTCATAGCCTCATCTGGACTCACTCCAGCAGGTCCATGTCCTTACACTGAGGGCCCCCGAGCTGGACACAGGTGGGTTCTCATGAGGTAGGAGCAGAGGGGCAGAATCCCCTCCCTCACCCTGCTGGCCATGCTGCTTTTGATACAGCCCAGGATACAACTGGCTTTCTGGGCTGTGAGTGCACATTGTCAGGTCTTGTTGAGCTTCTCATCTGCAAACACCACCAAGTCCTTCTCCCCAGGGCTGCTCTCAATCAAGTCTCTGCCCATCCTGTGTTTCTGTTTAGGATTGCCCCAGCCCAGGTGCAGGACTAAGCACTTGACCTTGTTGAACTTTAACGCTGACACAATGACACAGCTCCAAAAGGCTAAGCAATAAAGGGATTTTTACTGAGCTGGTGTTCTCACTGAGCTTTTTGCAGCTAAAAGCACCTTAAGAATGTATCTCTCGTATGGAGTTAGTAACTTCAAAGACCGCGCTTTCCAAATGATTTATTTTAGCTATGGGAAAATCCTACAGATTTCAGATATTCTCTTGCTAAACATAACCTGATTTGTGGCAGCTTTTAAGTGTCGCACAGGTATTTGTGTGGAAATGAGGAACCTTCTGAAAGGGAAATCAGTGAATGCTTTGTGAGCTGGTCAGTGCAGGACACAGATATGTTGCTGACAGATTTTACTAGAAAGAGAAGCATATGGTTTTATGAACTGTAATTAGGAACCTAATTTCTTTTGACTATTTTTAATCTTAAATGAGAAATAGCTGTTTAGATATTACTTCCAAAGTGGCATTAGTCCAGGACACTGCCTTGTTTGGTCACTGGAAATCCCTAAGCATTATGAAGTGTGATGATAAAGCAGATCTTAGCCTTTTGATTAGATGATGCACCTGGCTGTGTGTTGTGCAAACCTCAAACCTGGAATCTTGAATTGCAGTTTGGTATTGTGCTTGTTTGGGAGCCTAATCTCCTACAGCCAAAAGAATCTGGAATGTAGGATGAGGCTGATTGTGTTGCTGGGATGCCAGAGAAAACTCGCCTATTCTAAGCCCAGCCTTGCTCCAGCTGGCTTTCAGGGTGTTTTGGGAAGAAGAGATTTTGGTCACGCAGGAGAGGCACTCAGCTTGTACCACCATTTGGGAGAAGCTGTTTCCCATTTGCAAAACAGGATTTGTTTTGCAAACCCCCATTATCTTCATCAGTTCTTTGTTCTTGTTTTCTTCAGCAAGCCTATTTATGATCAGTATTCTGGCTGGGGTAAACAATACAGCAGCATGTTGTTATTTACCAGCTTCCCTTGAAGCTGTATTTGAACAGCGTGGGGGAAAACTGGATCTGGGTTGACATCTGACTATGATTGCAGGTGGATTGTGTATCACTGGAGCTGTACGAATGACTGTGAGTGAGGTGGATGTGTTGGTAATAAAATGTTTATGAGCTGTTTGTTTTTACGCGTGCAATGAAAGCCGAATACAGAAAAGTTTGGGACACTTGGACTGGCAGCATAGGGATCTGAAACCTCCACTGCTGGTGACAGAGTGAACAAACAGGTACTGTTTCAGAGCCTGCCCGTCTATTCTCAAGCGGGGTGCAGAATGGCTGTGGCTGGGAGGATTTCCCTGACAGAGCAGAAATTTAGATATGTATAAACAGCACAGACAAGACAGAATGAAATATCACAAATGGACTCACAAAATGCACCACTGAAAAATAGACTCTTAAACGTTATTTCTAGTATTTTCTGTTGCGTGAATTAGGATTTCCTAAATACCAAACTGTGTGGTTAACACTTATTAGCTTCAGATTAGAGTGTTTCTCATCCAGCCTTTAACAGTGGCCTGAGAGCCCATAATATGAAAGGCTTGTCAGTCATACTAGAATTTGCCAGTCTGTTAAATGAGTTGTGAAGAACATTGGGAGCGATTGAGTGGTCCAGCGTAGGATGTGATTGCTGGAACATTACGCATTCTGATCTCCCTGAGCTGCACTACAGTAAATTGATGCTTCCCTAATCTACAGCTGTCTTAGTTGTCTACATTTAATTAGAGCTGCATTGATGGTAATAAATCATTAGATAAAAGTTGCGTGCAAGTAAGATGGAAAGAAGAATCTCTGTGAAGAAAATGACTTGCTCTTCTCAGATGAAAGGAAAAACCATGGCCTGCTTTTCAGTGCTTAGACTCAACCATGAATTAACTTCATAAAATAGTATGAAGTTCTAAGTTTTTCTATGCATATATGATGAGTGTGACACATATTCTACTCATGCATGCATTTTAAAACTAACTTTAAATAGTGCACTCCTTTTTACTGAGTCTGAATATCATGTGTCTTGGTATGTGTAATCGTGTAGGTAGATACTAACTGATTTTAATTTGCATAATGTTCCAGTTGTACTTTATTCTTTCATGTGCATTAATACTTTGCAGAAGTAAGAGATACTAAATAGTGCTCAATTCTCCACCAAAAGACAGTGGAGCATCTTTGTTAAATTGTGTTTAACAGTTATTTTCTAACGTCTTTTTTTTTTTAGCTATTTGAACGTTATTTTGGCTTCTAGAACACTAAATGGAGCTCAGTAGAGTTGAGCCACTATTTAAAAATGTTTTGAGAGAAATAGCTTTTCTTTTATCCATGTAGCCATCATTTTTTAAATATCTGTTTCAGCAATATAACTTTATTTAGGTAGTAATGAGCATATTAGAGCAGAGCAGAGGTTATTTGTGTTATGAAGAGGTATGGCAGGAAGTTGTTTGAAACATGTAAAGGAACTGTAGGTTGTAATACAGAAGTTTTCCTATAAGTCTTCTTTAAAGCATTTCAGTATAAGATTGAAACACTTGGACAGTAAATAATGTTTGAAAAAATGCTAGTGGCTAATAGGAAAGGACTGCCTGTGATGAATATTGAGTCTTAGCCATTTCTCATCTATTTCTGATTTGAATCACATAAATTGTTCTGTGACTTCAATGGAGGAAGGTTTTAAAAAAAACCCTCATGAGCAATATATTGAAGTTCTTTATTGAACAATAGATTTTGCCTGTAGAGGAGAGAAGAAAATTTGCAGAAATAGCAGAACACTTGTGGATTGGTGGTGTATGTTTTTCCTGGGTAGCCATTGTCAAAGATATAGCAGATGAATCCTGTATTCAGGTGAAGACTTATGACCTTGTGTGTTCTGAAGGACAAGGAGTGTATGGACCTCAGTGTTTTCAGAGAAAAGGAAGAAATGGCACTCACCAGAAATAAAATCATTAAAAAAACCAAACTAACTAAAAAACCACCCCAAACTCATAAAGCACCACCCAAATGCTTTTCTCCCCTGACCCACCCCCAACCCCTGCCCTCCCTCCCATCAACAGCAAGTTCGAATTAAAACAACAGAAATCTCTTCAGCTGCTTTTACTGGCAGAAGAAGGAGATCACGGTACAGACTCAGGAACATGTGCACTAATGCTGTGGGAAGAAAAACCAAAGCAGAGATTCTCTGGTATGCCCTGATTTACTACCACATCTGATTCTTGCTACTCTCTCTTTACCTGCAACAGAATTGTCTCAGGCATAGAGAGTCAGCTTTTTGGATGAAAGACTGAACAATAAAGCCCCATTTCCTGTTGGACTCCGTATGTTCTCCTGCGCTATAAATAAAGCTCCAGCTCTGTGACTGACTTAATCCAGCAAAAATCTTTTTTTTTGCTGAAATGAGCATTTCCACTTTCCCCCGTACACAGTTCGCACTTTCCTGCCCACACCCTCGTGCTTTTGCTGGTGTTCACAGAGCCTCATAACAAACTGCGTGTGGGAATTGAGTCCACTGACAATTAAGCTTTTAATGGAGGATTTCTTTCCCAGGTTAGTTTACAGACCAACTAGTCCCCTGGTTGAGTCCACAAAGCAAATCCTGAGTGGCAGAAACGAGCAGACAGGGATGAGGGCAAAGGCAGCAGCCTGGATGAATGCTGGATTAAATTGATTGTGACACTTGAGTTTCTCTCTTGTATGCATTAGCAGAAATGAGCCTTTGATGTGCAGTAAATACAGCACTCAGTGGGAAGCTAGAAACTGGCATTATGGTATGTGAGAGTATTCTTGGCTTCTGAAAAGGCTCACAGGCATGCGAGCAAATCTACTTCAGTGGGAGTCCAGTCATATTTCTGACTCATCCCAAACTAGGACAGTTTATGGAAATATCGCCAGGAGGAGCAAAGCACAGTGCCAGGGTCCTCCTTAAGCCTTTCCCTACACATGCAGTGCTGTGGCTGAGAAAGTGCCATACAAAGAGAGCCAGCGTGATCATTTTGCAGAATCTCTTGTTTATCTGCAATTTGATGTGTTGTCCTCATTATCATTATGAATACATTAATTTTAATAGTGAATATTTATTACCCATATTTTCCTGCGTTCATCTATATATAGTTTTGCAGCATCCTCCCTGCCCTTATCCATGTTTATTCAATTATTATTGTTACATGTGTAGACTACAGAGTACAGGCTTATGAGGGGTTACGTGTTCCCAGCTGAAACACTCTAGAAGAAACCTGGCTTTCAATGGCTTTTCTTGGTGTCTGAATGGAAGGAGGTGATGGATAACTTATACATAGTTTCTTTTTCTTAAACCAGCTGAGATTTCTTAGAGTTCAAAGCTGTTTCTCATAATCTAGGGTACATTGTTGGCACAATATGAAGTAAATGAAGAATGTGATAAACTGCATAACAGCACTGCATGCTTGTTTAAGAAAAAAAAGTAGTATAAAATTGGGGATTGCTTTCTGCTTAGGGTATAGGAAGAACTGTGGAATGCAGCTGCTGGGTATTCTGTTTGGGAGGTGACACCTGTGCCAGGCACTTGTCTTCCTGTAATATTGGTGCCTTAGTAGACCCAGATTTGTGTTGGGGGTGGAGAGGAGGGTGTGTAGTTGTTGTGATTTAATCTGGCAGGCAGCTGAACACCACTCTCACTCCCCCGCAGTGGGATGCATGACAGAATGAGAAAAAAAAGTAAAACTCATAGTTTGAGAAAAAAAAAATTGATAGAGCAGAAAAGGAAGGGGATATAGTAATAATGATGAAAGAATGTACAAAACAAGTGATGCCCAGTGGAGTTGCTCAGCACCTGCTGACTGATGCCCAGCCAGTCCCCAGGGAGCAGCCACCACCCCCTGGCCAGCTACCCCTGGCTTTATAAGCTGAGCATGATGCCATGTGGTATGGAATGTCCCTTTGGTCAGTTGGGTCAGCTCCCCTGGCTGTGCCCCCTCACAACTTCTTGTGCACCCTCACTCTCCTTCCTGGCAGGGCTGTATGAGAAGCTGAAAAGTCCATGATTTAGTGTAAGCACTGCTCAGCAACATTTAAAAACACCAGCATGTTATCAACACTATTATCATGCTAAATCCAAAACACAGCACTGTACCAGATACTAGGAAGAAAATTATCTTATTCCCAGCTGAAACCAAGATGGTAGTTACATCCTTTGTGGCAGTAATGGTCTTACTGAGTTTCCATCATTTTATTTCATGAAAAAGCCACATTGAAAGGAGAGTTCAGTAACAAGCCACTCACTGAAACACTGGCCTCAAGAGCTGAACTTCCCTGCCGGGATTTTAAGAGGGAGTTATTACTAACAAGTTTGTCTGTGGCAGACAGAAAGGTCGTGAACAGGCAGCTGTGCAGTATGTGGGTAGTGCCAGCCCTGGCTGCTCAATCCAACCATTTTCCACTCTGCTAGCAAGAATTTGAATGCCCAGGCTGCCATCATAGGCATCTCAGCAGGCACTACCTTGCTGTCACAGGCTGTCACAGCCTGCTGACAGACACCCATCCACCACTTGGAGAAGTGACTGTCCCTAGCTGCATTTGCTTGGCCATTCAACCAGCAGCTGAATCATCCGAGGGATCACCCAAGAGCTCATTTATCTGCTTCAGATAAAGTTAACAGGTTGTGAGGGCAAAGCCCTTTTGTACAGGTTGGGTCAGAGGGCACTCGTGTGATCCCTTTTGCCAGGAGAGCCATAGAGTCAGCTGATGTTCAGCACAAACAGATAAAGAATCATCTTCCCACAGCCTCTGCTTATAAGAACCTTCCTGTTATTTCCCATAGCAGATCAGCAGGAGCTCCTTTGGAGTAGTTCTTGCCAAAATCTCTGCTCTGGGGCCTTTGGCAGAGGCACAACAGCAAGCAGCATGAGAATAACCTCTGATAGTGCTATTTCTGTAGCACACATCTCTCTGCAGCCATGATGTGTTGCAATTCAATTAGTATCTGGCAAGTTGACCTTCTCAAATGGTTGAGGAGTTTTTTATATAGGTTGTATGGTCCTTTCCGCTGCTTTTTGATTCTTCCAGCATCTCAGATGAACAACTTGGCATGAGGTACTTAATCTGTGTTGTCTGGGGAAATCTTGTTTACTGTGAAATCTGGAGAGCCTGCTGAAAATAGCACATGCATGAGTCTGTCTCACTAAGAGTGCTTCGTGGTTCTCACTTCACCCAGAAGAACATGAGGCTTGCCATTTTTTGCTCTGCAAAACTGATACTTCATGTTGCAGGGATAAAGAACAGTTCCTCACAGGAAGAGGAGAGCTAAAGTCCGTGTTAGAGCAGGCAGTTACAGAGTACCGTTAGACTTTGCTATATTTTGTCAAGGAAAGGTAGGTTAGGATGAGCTGGGTTACCAGAATAGGAACTTAAGAATAAATAAATAAATAGAATCAAGCGTACATACTGCCAAAAGGCTAGAAGACAGCTTCCAAGTCATCAAGTCTCATCACTGCTGTCATTGACAACTGTATCACACAGCCTTATTCATGAATCTATCTCAAAACATCTTTCTGTTAGACTAAAGGAGAACTTAGAGGTAAACATACTTTCTTTGGATGTTATTTAGGTCAGCTAAAGCCTCAGTTCAAAAGGGTAGATGTATCTGTGCAGTGAGATCAAATCTCATGTTAGATCAAGTTACTGTGAATTTTTGACGTCAGTAGTGGCAGGATTGGAATACTAATCTGAAACCAAAAGCACTTAAACAAGTGAAAGAATCTTCAAGTATGCAGATATTAAGGAAAACTAAAAGAAAAGAACAAGAGAGAAAAACAAAGTGACAGAAAAGTCGGGTTAGTTTCACTCAAAGCTGACCAGAACCTCATTTTGTCTTGTACAGCTTAGCTGTGAGTCGTTTCCAGTACCATGGTATTTGGATACTACTGGGAAGTTTGTGTACGTACGATCAGCACTTAATTCCATTTTTGTGGGTGAGCAGTCCTGCTTTGCAGGGCAGGCATCTTCCAATCCTTTCAAGGTGTTTCTGTTCCTCCTAGGCTCATGTGCTGCCCCATGACTGTCTGACCAAGCAGCATTATTTAAATCGTGTGTCACACTTTAGTTTCGTCACTGCATAGATCAGCTTTTGAGTTTTGCCATCCTCTCTTAGGTAAATAATAACTGACATTTTCTATCAGTTTGTTTTAGAGAAGAAGCTCAGGTACTCTACCCAAGTATTTCTGTTTCTCATACAGGATCTTAGAATATTTGCTAGTTGCCTGTCAAGCTATTTCCTGTTTTCAATAGGAAGATATCTTGGTATAGTATAGACAAGACTTAAAATTCAGACATTTGAGGGTTTTTTCTTAAAGTTTTAGTTCATAAAGTATATTTTGAAGTGTCCGAGGGTTATAAAGATTTATTGTGCATGCTGGAGAGATGTCTGAAACAATATTTTCTATGAGAAAATAACAACAGCTTAAATGTGCCTGGGTTTCCAAGAGTAAAACTTCCTATCATAATTCCGAGCATAGAGTTCACTTGCTCTTTCAGGGTAAACTTGTATCTGACTCTGTGATAACTCTCCCTGTAGCATTTCCCCTATCAAATGTGACCACAAGCAATGCATCATCTGCCCACAAAGGGTCTGACATTGGTGGCAAGATGACTGGTTGTTTTTGTCTGGATGACTGCTTATCCTTTTGATGGCTGTTCAGGTTGTTGGAAGGAAGGAGAGATGCAGAAGTTGTGTTGGTTCTCAGTCCTGGGAAGCTGTAGGGCAGGCAGGTACAACAGTTCTTACTCATAAAATTGTCTAATGGTTTGGGTTGGAAGCAGACCTTTAAAGATCATCTTGTTCCAAGTTCCTGCCCTGGGCAGGGACACCGTTTGCTAGATCAAGTTGCCCTAAGCCCCATTTGTCCTGGCTTGACCACCCATTCAGGAGTACATTGCCTCTGAGTTGCTTTAATATTCTTGCCCAGGACACCCAATACATATGATAGCTGTTAAAGAATTGCCTAGGGACATCTTGAACAGCTGTCTACCCCTCCATGTTTGCTGAATTTAAAGGCTTTTTATTCGTGCTGTATGGAAGATTAGGTCGTGAACAAAGTAATTTTTGGGTCAGCGTTTGTCAGATGAAGGAAATAAACAGTGACAAGCAAGCAGGTTGTGGTGACTTGAAGATATAGTTTGTGCTAGCTGACCTGCAGCAGCTCTCTATTCTGAACTTAGTTTTTAACTAAAATAACTATAAAAGCAAAAGTAATGTAGTTGGAACCATCCTCTTGGGTCGTCTTGAAGCCCAGGTGCTGTAGAGAATGTTAACCTCTTCATGAGCAAATAGGAAACAGAACTGATGCTATGGAGAATTGCTTTTTCTTTTGCAGGTGGTAGTTGCAGGCATGAATTCCTTGCAGGATATTAATTCAGAACATGGAATTAAACATTGAGTTTAATAGTTTTAGGAACCACTCAGTTTAATTCATGTGTCCGGTTTTTCACTCTTCGTAATGAAAGCTTTGACTGTTTATATGCAGGAATGTTTATTAGCAGGAATTTTACATGACTTGAAAGATGCACATGCAGAATTATTAATTGAAAGAAAATACTGACATGCTTGATGAAATATCACAGGGTACATGAGCCACATCTCAGCAAGCAGAAAAGCAAAGGTTTCTTGGCTAGTAAAATATAACAAGCTCAAGGGCAAATCTGCTGAGCTTATCTTACTGCAGTGCTACTCCTTTTCTTTCAGAAAATGTTTCTGTACAAAGTAATTCTAAAGGTCAGGGTGGTTTAGATGAGACTAATTGAATTAATTCTGGACCACAGCTCCTTCTGTAGAAATTCAGCTCTTGAGGGAGGGAAGGAAATAAACAAACATACTCCTGAAACTGACATATGGATTATTTGTATACCATATTTATTTACACTATTTACTCTATCTATCAATCATATTTCCATACAGAGTACAGAACTCTGAAATATAAAGGTAAGGACTAGATCTCTGCTGATGTAAAAATGCACAGTCCCTACATTCAGGACTGTGAGTGGCTTTGCTCTCCTGTCTACTGGAAAATACTCCATTCGCTGTCATGGATTTTAGCATTGCATTTAACTTGCCAAGGACAATGGCACTGCAGGGGCAGATTCTAAACACAGTGGCTCAGGTTACTGTCACTGCTAGTGGGAAGTGCATCACTGATTTTCTGAAGCCACGTGGAAGGTTTCACCCTGGAAATCGTGTCATAACATCTTCTGTAGCTGAAGTAAGCAATATACAGATGGTGAGGTACCTGCAAGTCCAAAGATTTCCTGTGCAAAAGCCAGAACCAATCAATTTGCTGCTCTGCTTTATAAAATATACCTGAAGTTGCTGGGTTTTTTGTGTGACATCTATCGAAGGTAGTTAGGAGACTGGAAGAAGCGTGGGAAACGCTGATTGACTGAACTGGTGTCATGGCAGCTTTACAGGTCAGGATTCCTCACAGCAAAAGAAACAGCAGGACTTATGATAAAATGCTTTGTTTTGTTATGACTCCTTCTTAAAATGGTATACCCCACAAAATACGTATAGCTGAAATGGCATAGCACTGGATAAATGTGTTCTGTTAAATTCCTTTGAAATATTTTTTCTGGCATCTCAAACCTCATTGGCACATTATTATAATTCCACAATGCAATTTCTGGTTTTGTTTGGGTTTGATTTTCTTGGGATTTTTGGTTGTGGGTTGGTGTTTCACCTTCAGCAATGGCCCGTGTACACTGGGAGGCAGACCACTTTATTTTGCAATTATGCTGAGAGCTAACAAAGGGAAGGGTTGAGAGGCCTCATGGTCTGTAGCACTTCAGGGGTCTGAAGACTGGCATTAGGTGCCCTGCAGAGCAGCCAGATTCCTTGGTGGCTTCAGGCAAGTCCCTTGGCCTTTGCTTTGCTTAATGGTGCTTCCTTGTCTAACCTGTTGCCTGCTATGTGCCGCTTTCTCTCTCCTTACCCTCCACCCACAAGCTGTTTAGTACCTTTTAACTTTTAAGTGCCTCAGTAGTCGAGAGATCACTGGAGTTTGGAAGGTAGGAGTTTCCATAAGCCCTTGTTGGATCAGGACCATAGACCGTAAACTCCCTCAAATCCTGGCATTGCTTCCATTTATGTGTGTTACTTTGCACTTTGGTCCTAATCACATTTCCAGCTGCATATATAATATAAATAACTTTTTGCCTATGCATTAAATACACAGAGAACACTGGAGTACTGCCACAAATGCTGTCTGAAAGAGAATCAGTGTTGCAGATTTAATTTTTGAAGTGTGCAAGAGTACGTTTTTAAGATTGTTTCAGTTTTTGAGATGTTTGTCAATGGATTCTGCAGTCTCTCCAGCAATCTCAGTGCAGCTGTAGTGAATGGTAGTGTAGAAGATGGGCAAGAGAAGAAAGAACATAGATTCTGACAGAGAAATTTAGTAAGAGTGTACATGTGCATGGATAGCACACAAAAATGAGAGTAATGAGGGGGGTTGCCTGAATCACTGGTAGCTGAGAACGCTTGCATAAAGTCAAAGTTTCTGAAGGTAAAAGAAAATAAAGACCAAAAACCCCAAAACCTTGAGGCAAAACCCCAACAAACACACAACTAACCATGAGGACAGCAGGAAAATAAAGGAGAGGAGCTGTGTGCAAGAACATGCAGCACTTTCTTGATGAGATGTTTAATCCAGACCATGACTACTTCTGCCACACTCTGCTAACACCTGCAGTGTTGTTATAGCAGCAGTTCCCATTCAACTTGAAAATAAAAACACACATCTAATAATTGTTTTTTCTGACCCTAAATTCTGGGGGAGCGTGATTGGTCATGAGCCATAGAAGAGATGGGATACGGCATTTGGCATTGCGTCATTTCCTATGAGGCTGTGCTGCTTCCTTTTTTTGCTTATAATTTTTGAAGGGAAGGGAAAAGGTTGTGCTTTAGTCATGAAACAGCATCTTTCTCATGTGCCAAAAGTGCTTGAAAGTCTGTGCCTCTAAACCTCCTTATGGAAAAGAGAAATACTGTTGCTTTAGTTTAGGTTTATTTAAACCTCACGAGAACAGACTTTTACATCCTTTTTCATTCCTTCAAGAGAAGCTTTGTTTTGTTTCGCTTGCTTGCTTGCACACCACAACAAACTGGCAATTTTTAATTCAGAATCTTCTTCAGGCTAGGAAATAATAGAATTACATTTTTTTTTCTCGCTACTAGTGCCAGCAAAATGGAAAAACACAGTACATTGGGACAGCAGGTGGCAAGTTGGCACCATTGGCGAGTGCTGTATATTGGAAACAAATGTCAGAAAACCTTAATTTGTCCCAGTATAGATCAAATGAGAGATCACATACTTCTCTGGTTATCCTCTGGAAATACAAGATGTATAGCACTTCCAAATGCAAGGGATTTTTACCTCATTCTTGCATGTCACCTTTCCTGCTAAGACTTCCAAGCGTTTTGGCTTTAGTTTTCTTTATTTTGGTGATTCCTGGTTTTGCCTCCTTTCCTGAGAACTGCTGTTGCTTTGTCTTCCCCATTCATATTCTTTTTTCTTTCTTTTTTGCTGCATGGAGACTCTCTGCTGTACAAGTGTAAGTATTTTTTTAGCTCTGCTGTTTCTGGCCTACTTGTTTATGTTTTTGTGCTCCATTTGCCTCTGTACTGCCTTGAGAGTCTCCTGGGAGACTGTAGTGCCATCCATCTGCACCTACAAATGAATAGGCAGTGGTTCAGGAATGAGATTGGGTTTACAAAAAGATTCAGCTAATGTAGCACCTGATTTAAAGGATCCCTTGGTTTTAAGACCAAACCAAAGCAGAGTGCTGATATTGGAGATAAAAGCACAAATATTACTGCTCAGAAGGAAAATCTGTTGATTTGGTTTTTTATTCCATCTTACAGCTTAATGAAAGAATAGTCCTTAACTCGTTCTTGAAGCTGAAAACCCATATGTTGAAGGGAGACTGGATGGGGAGATGAATTTCAAGAGGGAGCAGCAAGTTGTTCATTAGTTTGTTTGAAATCTTTTGAAAGGGAAGTGACAGGAGGGTCACAGAGCATCTCTGTATCTAATAGGATTGAATATAAGTTACTTCGGAGTGGGAGGAGAAAAACATGGAAATAAGCATATCCCTCAGCACTGAGGGATATTACTGAGAGTAATTTCTTTTTCTTGTATAAACAAGGAGAGTATCTGAAATCCTGTTTCTGAAAGTGCATTGTTTTCTAGCATTCAAAACAGAACGATTTCAGTTGTTGCTTTTAGTTCCCAAGGTACTAGTGTGCTTCCACAGCTGGTGATACCATTTCAGAAAACTCCAGAGGGCTCAAATAGTTTTGTGAGGAAGGCAGTCAGAAGGGAGGAATCTGGAAAAGTGATCATGGGAGGAGATCCTGGGAGCTTAAAGTAAGCGAGGACATGTGACGGTGTCTAAGTAAGCCCTTGTTTGGAAGTGTGGTAGAGATTTGCTGGCTCACATCTACTGCAGAGGGGGACACTCATGGAGCCGTCTCCTGAGATCTCAGTGCCATAGGTGCATGCAGACTTCCAGGAGGTCCTCTCAGATTCCAGAGATGCAGTTTATTTCTGTCTGTTCTGCCAAGCAGCCTACAATGTGCTCATGGAAAAGTAGGCAAAACAAGGGAGAATTCAGGAGGTGGGGTACTAGAGTGGAAAGATCGTGGAAGATGTGTATGAGGGGAGGTTGATACTAGCAGCAATTCCTCTGTAAAGGCCACAAGGGAAGCATAAGGCTGGAGAGCCACATTGTGCCTGTGGGGCCAGAGGTGGTGGGAAGGCAGAAGATGCGTTTCTGCCAAAGCTGAACAGCTTCCATGAAGCATAGGAAATGGGGCTCAGGCTGGGGAGTTCAGATCTCTCCTCTAGCAATGACATGTGCACTGCTGCTGTAGCAGACTGTGTGGTGGCTGAGATGTTAAGCAGAGATTAAGCCTAATATTTTGTAAAAGAGCACACTGGCCTATTTAAATTAATGCTTTGACCCATTTTGCTCTGCCTGTGATCTAGAAAGTTCACTTGGCAAGAAGCCTTTCATCTGTGCACTTCCTAAACAGGCTAGAAAACAGAAGGTTTTCAAATAAAAGTGTTTGTGGAGCTGTTATTCATGCTGTTAAAGCAAATGGGAAGCATCTCTATCCCTCTGCCTTTATCCCCAGCAACCAAGCTGCTGATGGATCATGCCAAGCTGACAGTAAGTTATAGCAGAGGCTGGCTTATGGTCGTCAGCACAAGCTCTGCAGGGTCATCTGGGGGCGTTTTCTTGTCTGGGAAGGAAAATGAAATCATTCTGTTCCTGGCTGTTGGAGATGTATTTGGAGCATTCCAATCCTTGCACAGGAACCTCAACACTTGCCCTGTGCTGTTTTGCATTGGTGCCCTGGGCTGAGGCAGCTCTCAGCTTGTCTGTGTTCATCCACTCCCAACACTGGCCATGGCTGTGCAGCTGCTGAGTGACCAGAGGTCTCCCATCAGCCGTGTTTTCTGTCCTCCTTTCTGATCTTCTTTAGCTCAGGCATTGCTGTATGTACTAGATGTAACTTCCAGTCACACCACCAAAAAAGATTGAGAAACAGACCAAAATGCGTGTGAATATACCTTAACAAGAGAAATGGGCTATGTCTGGAAATAAAACCAGGACTACTGATAGTGACTTGTAATTGCTGTCACCCAGGTGCTGAGCTGCTTCAACTCTTTCTTACCTGAGGTGCGAATGATTTGGTTGTTTCAGGTTTGGGTGATGGATGGATGGCTGTTGAGGTGTGCAGTTCAGAGGCTGCCCAGCTGCCTACCTCTTGCACAGTCCAATGCACTTTCAGCTCAAAAAATTCGGCACCTCTCCAGCCACTCACCACCAAATCCACTGCATTTAATTTATTGGTAACTCTGAAAGTAGTCTGACCTTTTGATGCAGCAACACTTTGCCTGCTCGTTAGTGTCAGAGTAAGTCTGCTCAGGTGGCAAACTACTTCCTGGCTGGTCTTAAAACTATTGTGTCATTTACTGATGGTTGTCAAACGTGGAAGTGGAAACCTGCAACAGTTGAAGGTATCATTTTTTCCCAACATGGCAATAAAACCAGAGCTCTGTTGCCCAGGCAGTGCTATCACTGCCCGCTCTGTAGTCTTCAAGTCCTTTTCTGGTCTTGAGAACATGGGTAATAGCTGACAAAAATCTGTCATAGCCCTGAGCATGTGAATAGTGACATAATGATCCTCATGACTACTTTGGGAATATGAATTCAATACATGCGAGTCTGTGCACTGAACTTTGCATGCATAAAAACTAGCAGATGTTTGCCTTAAACAGTTCTTGATTTGTCTGAAATGTTAATGCCAGCTATGTCTTTTCTGGCTGATAGAAAATTGATACTACTAAACTTTATTAACAATTCTGTTAATGAGTTGCAAGGCATAACAGCTCCCTGACTGATACTTTAGAATTTGAAGCCATTAGATTTGAAGTCACTAGGCTTCAAGACTAGCAAGTTAATGGAAGTATATGGGTATCACCAAAGCCAGCATGTACAACTCTACCACAAAAGGAGCCCATCTTTATAGAAGCTGAGTCATTTTAAATTAACTCTTGAGAAAACCTGCAGGTCAAGTTTTACACAAAAAGTCTGACAATGCTGAGCTATGTTAAGAGGTTTGGAATTGGTGATGCATCCATTTCCTGAAGCAAAACTGTCTTTCTCGCCATGCGAACTTTCAGAAGGCTTCAGGCAAGAAAAGAAAGACAACTTTCCTCCAGAAAGAACACGCTTGAGTCTTAAGTCTGGGTATTTGTGCTCTCAAGGCAACATACTCCTTTTTTTGGCAATGTGAAGATCAGAAGGCTAATAGCACGTAATTCAGTAACTGTGCTGAATGTATACTGAACTTTCCAGCTATTCTCAATGTGCCTAAAGTCCAGGGAAGTCATGTGTTAGCTACAGATACTGCCAACACGGACATGGTGTTTTTGTTTTTTGAAGAAGGGCTGTATTCTCCAAGGCTCATTTTCCTAGGGAAGTTTGCTGAGCTGTGTGGTGGTGTCCAGAAGCATGGATTCTCAGTAACATGCCACTAACAAATTAACTGAGGAAGTAAATTTTGTATTAAAAATAAAAGCCAGAACAAGGGGTGGACTATACCTGGTATTGTCATTAACTGTGCAATGTTGGACAAAGTAATTAAATCTTAAATGAGTCCCTTGTGATCTCAAATGCAGAGGTGAGATTTTAATAGTTCCCTTGTTTTACAATTGGGGATCAAAGAGTTAATGCTTGGACAATTTCAATAATCATCCTGTGTACAGCCTGCAGTTTTAGTGGGAAAAATTAATTACCTCCCTGCTTCTGTTAAAAGTTAGTTGAACAAAATATCAATTTAGAAAAAGTTCTGAATGTATGAGAGAGGGAGGAAAAAACCCATTCCCTTCTGGTGTTAAAATCAGATCTTGAAATGGTTCATAGGCTTGAAAAACTGTTTTGTTGTAATTTCTTTTGTCCCCTAAAGTAATTTTTGTTTTGTTTTGTGTTGATAGATGACTCCTAAATCAAAAAGGAAAAGCATCCACAGTAGAATGCTTCGGCCAGTGTCCAGAGCTTTTGGTAAGTGAGAATTTCTTAAAACCATTTTCTTTCTTTGCTTGCCTGAGGTGGTTCTAGGTGGTTCTTGATTGAAAAGCACAGGTGATTCTCCCTCCCTCTGGATTGCATTTCTGGTCCACACTGGCTGCTTTGTTTTGGAACTCTGCTAATGTGTTTGATAGCAAATAGTTGCTCACAGTGCTCTGTCTGCTCACAGACATGTTGTGGCTAAGTTCCCTGAACGTGCTTATAATTATTTACCACCAAAAAGAGGAATGGCATTGTCTTTTGCTTTAAATTTCATGTTAAATCTAATTAGAAAGTTTTGATTTCTCTTAGAAATGGAATTTGATCTAGATAAAGCACTGGAAGAAGTACCTATCCATATAGAAGACCCACCATTTCCTTCCAGCAGGCCAGACAAACGAACTTCTGGATTCATTTCAGAGCTGCCATCAGAAGAAGGGAAGAAACTGGAACACTTTACAAAATTAAGGCCCAAAAGGAATAAAAAGCAGCAGCCCAGCCAAGCCGCAGTGAGTCTGCATTAAAATATTGCTGGCAGTGTTGTGTGTTGATTGCTTTTTGCCATGAGTCAGGTCTTACAATGTAATGAAGACAACGGTTGAAGGTGTAAAAGCCATAAGCAACTACTTAATTTTTCTTCTGGTATTCACATCTTTCAGTGTGCTATCCCTATTACAAGCTTTTTGTCTTGTTTGACACAGCCTAAATCCAGGATATGTTTTATCCTTTTTTATTTTGCGCTCTTTTTTTCATGGAAGCAGTTTCTGGAGGTACTTGGAGCTTTCACAGGAAATGCACAAAATATCATGAGACTTTTCAGTTATGTTGCAAGGGTTTGTTAAGTCTTAATCCTTTTTTCTGCCTGCATTAAGATGTGATAACTTGGCATGAATTCTTATTTCTATCAGCTCTCAGAGGAGCTACTCTGTGACGCCCAGCTTCCCACAGCTCCTAAACTGAAGATGGCGTTTGGGCCAGCAAATCTGCATAGTCACAGATCTGCTTTTCATGCAGGAGCCTGCCTTAGAAAGGCAAAACAGAAGAGCACTGTCTGTTCACGAAAGGCATTGGTGTGAACTCAATATACGTGCGTGGAGTTCCCACAGTTCCATTTCCTCGGCACACTGCATCAGTAAAGATTTATTTCTGTGATGGTGGTGTGTCCTCAGGGTATGTGAGGACAGATCTGGAGGAGTTACAGAGTTATCTCACAGCAACAGAGCACAGCTGATATGATAAGTAGCCCTATCAAAGGGCAGCCATTGCTTCTCTTGAGTTAGGCTGCCTCGTCATAAATGCCTGTGGCCTCTTCTGCTTCCTGAGGATTTTCAATTGAGAGGATCCTTGGAAATTTCCCTAATACTGGGAAAGATCATATCAGGCAGTGGAGTGCTTTTCGTACCACTTGGAAAGGGAGAATCATTCAGGCAAAGGGAATATTCAAGCCAACTTTCCATTCCCTTGTGCTTTAGAGGGAAGGTTAGAGGTAGCAGAAGAATGGATTTGTCTCCATGTAGTGAAAACACATCTGTGTTTACTTCTCCCAGTTCCAATGCTGCAGAAAACACACCTGTTTTCCCAGTTGCTTCCAAACTCGGCGCATCCTGTGCCATCAGCACAGGGAAGTGGAAGGAGTTGGGGGTGTGGGAGGGGCAAGTGCTTCGCTACCAGGCATGCAACTAGGACATACAATATCTTTTTCAACACCAACAAAAAGGTTACTCCTTATAAAGAAGTCTTAACTTCCCATGATAGTGCACTGTTGTGGGGATGCTCATCCATATTGAATTAATTAGGAAACTGGGAGTTTATTTAGTTGCAGAAATTGAAAGGAGCATAATTTACTTAAACTCATTTGTACCTGTCTTGTTTTTATGAACCATTCAGTTCCTTACTAGTTCTGACCTCAAAATGGGTCCCAACAAAATTTTGAAAGACTTAAGTTGTTTGTTTTGTTGCTTCTGAAAATGAAACAGCCAGAACTTGAAGGTCAGAGTCAGGAGTGGACTGTGACATTGTTTGTGGAGTTTGCTGCTGGTTTTGTCACTTCAAGAATACAGAAAGCAGTGCTTAGGAAAAGCACTTGAAATGTGAGAGGCAAAATCTTGACCTTTTCTGCTGCTTAAAGCAGGAATGTTGGGTTGTTTGCTGTTCCCATTATTTGTATTTAGTAATTCAAGGGGTCTCAGATGATCATAGTTGTACTTCTCTGGTTTTGCTGGAAAACAGATTTGTTTTTTGTAAGCTGAAAAATGTAAGAAAAGAAAGGAGAAAATGAAGAAAAATGAGGAACTTTTAACTTGGGTTGGGTGGACAGGCAGAAGAAAGATGTATAGTTTTGTCAGAGTTTCTGCTGAAATGAGTGTTCAGAAAGGGGGAAAAGGAGAGGAGAAAAAAGAAAAATTGGAAACTACCCACTCCCAAGTAGCTTTAACTTTGAAGCAAAACAATAAAATAGTTGTTTATCATTTAGATTTTTGTGAGATCTTAACCTCATGAGTTCTTCCCTTGTGTGATTTAGTACAGCAAAAGAGATGAATCTCTAATGTATGAAAGAGATTGTGATTCATCTTATTTATTTCTGCTTCAAAGCCAGTTTTTTCCTTAACAAAGAAACATGCTTGCTTTTAAACTTAAGCTGAAGAAGAGATAAAAAAGGACAAATGAAAATTTAACACTTTTTTTCTTTTTCTTTTTCTTTTTCTTTTTTTTTTTTTTTTTTTAGAGTTAGGAGAGTAAGACACAAAATAAACCAGAGCTCGGTCTTACAGTTAATGCTGATACTAAAAGATGTTACAATAAACAGCTATAAGAATATCCTGTGCCTTGAGGATATTACTAGACCCTCAACATTTCTGGGCATCTTTTGTTAATTTTTAGGAACTTGCTGCTGTTTCAGATGCAAATTGGGGGTTTTTTTTAAGAGGTTGATCTTCTCATTTTCTGTAGATCACTGGATTCTGGAATTACTTCCCCTTCAGGACATGCCCTTGCTTTTGACACTTACATGTTTATCCCTACTATCTGGAGGACTCCAGTATTAATATGAAGTGATCTCTCATTTCTGTTGAAATGCGTCATTCGCTTTTATTTTGCGTTTCGGTTGAGACGCCAGTGATGGGGGGTTTGTGACCCGAGACCAACCCAGATGAAGGCATGTGCACTCCTGCCTAGTGTCAGATGTTCCAGCTAAACGAGTTCTCTACAGAACACAGCAAAGGTGGCAGAGTTGGGAATCTGATAAATCATTGTTCTAATTTAGAATAGAACTCTTCTTTAATAGAAAATCTGTTGCCAGTTTGACTGGCAGCACAGCAGTCATTACCAGGTGGGCTCCTTTCACATCAGTGTTAGATGCTACAGCAGGTATCAATAAAATATTAACCATTATCTTTGATAACAAAAATAAGTACTAGACTTGTAACCAGGTTCAGCCACAGAAAATAAAAAGTTTCATGGTTGTGTTCAAAGCATTAGTTCATATGAAGCCCATTGTCCTGACTTAAGGAGACTGGGTTCGATATTAACAGCAGCTTTTAAGAGTATTGAAGCATAGAAAAGAGCTTGTTTTCCACATCAGAAGAGAAGTTGGGATTACTCTTGAGTTCTGGTGGCAGCTAGGAGATTCCTTGATTTGAATAGTTTCAAATTACAAACCGTGCTATGTTGTGTCCTGGTCCCTAGTGCTACCAAGAATACAACCGGGTTGGGTCTTGGGGAGTCCTCTGTAGTCATCTGAAAGGTTTCCATATGGCATTTAGATTGAAGGAAGTCTCTTTACTGGTAGTAGACCTTTTCCACATCAAAGCCATGTACAGGAGCTAGACCACATGAGAAATCCTCCCAGGAGACTGCTTGTTTCATCTTCAGGAGGCTGCAGAGTCACAGGCTAATCTTCACAGGGCCTTTGTGCTTGGCAGGTATTTCAAAGCCAGTCTGGTTTATATGCCTGAGGTCACCCACATTCAAAATGTGGGCATTGAAACCAAAGATGGGGAGCAGGTCTGCTGTTTTCAGACATTGAGCAAAAGTCTGTGTTTGGTTCCTAAAGTGGAACACCTGATTCTGTATTTAGAGTCTCTGCTTTTGGAAGTGCTAGACTGAATGAAGTATAAAAGGCTCTGTTAGCCTGCTGGAGCTCTGTTTCTAAATCTCTAAGTCCAGAATTTAGAACATAGGTTTTTCTCCAAACAGGGAAACAACTGGCTGTTGAAAATACTTTCTCTTCAGGTCACCATCTGATCAGGATTTATTTTTCCTGGGTTTTTTTGCTTGTCTGACTGACCTAATGCTCTATTCTCTCCAGCCCAAGGCATTTGATTCCTGGCCTCATGCATTGCAGCATCCAGTTTGTCACTGGTATTCTGGGTTACTTTGCATTTGATGTAATGAATCAGCTGGCCTGGCTGGAGGGGGAGTTCCAGTGGTGATTCTGTTGTCTGCACTGAGTTTTGGTTGGCACACATAATTTTTACATCATCTTAACTCTTAATTATTATGACTGGACCAAACATGCTTCGATTATCATATACCAGAAAGAGTTTTTTCTTCTGTCAGGTGTCTGCTGGAGTACCACCGGAAGGGGATCAGAATGGCCTCATGGGCAGAGTGGATGAAGGTGTGGATGAATTTTTCACTAAGAAAGTGACAAAAATGGATTCAAAGTAAGTTTAAAAAGTTTTTTAGAAGTCATTTTTTTTTAAATCCATCTTGATAGCTGGGCAAGCAGGACTTTCAAGCTGTGTTTGACTCCTGTTCCCAATATCTAGGGTTGCTGTTGTCAAAGTCAGAAAATACCTTAGTAGTCAAGACATTGTGGCTACTTTGAAATAAATTGCTTTACTATACCATGTTGGAGGGATTAATGACTAGTGTGTATTTTTATAATTCAGTTGACTTCATTTTACCCTTCAGTGAAGCTCGTTAGAGCTGAAGCAGAGCTTTGTATTGGTTGAGAGTCTCCCCAGTGCTCATTGTACACGTGGGTGTTTCTCTCTAGTGAGGAGTGCTGTTGGGTACAGTGTTTTCAGAGATGACAGTAGATTTATGCTGGTTTTGAAATATGTTACAGATGTGTTTGACCAAATTTGTACTATTCCAGGTTTAAGCAAAACATTAGTCTGACAGATGTGTCTCCTTCAGCTTTATATAAGGGTTATGAAGCATATACAGTTGCTTGGTAGCTGGCTGTATACTTACAGAGCCATGCATGTAGATGTTCTTGAATTCATGCATGTTTGTGCACATGCACACACAGAGTATTTCCATACCTAAATGAGAAAGCAAGGGCGATTTCCAGGCAAGCTGGAATGACCCTTTCTGTGCTGTATGTGACATCCATTAAAGGCAACAGTAAGTGTTAACTGGTAGATAGCTGTGTCAGGAAAAGCAGATGTTTTAAAGTCACTGTGGGTTATAGATATCAATAGTGACATGTGAAGCCATATATGATATACTGTGTGGAGGCTTGAAATTATGTCCTAGGCAGGTTAAGTTCAGGGTGCTCACAGGCTTGCATTCTCCTATGCTTCCCTTGGGTGCCTGCCAGCTGCTCATTTCAGATGTCCCTGTGAACTTGCACCATCCCAGTTTACCCATCCATGGCCGTGCTCTTTGCTGAGGATCTTTATTTGGGACACCAGTGGCTTTCTTTCCAGGCTGGGTGCTTTTATGCAAATGGGTATGTGCTCAGCTTTGCCCTTAAGTGTGAATGCTCTACTCAGAAGATGCCTCTAGAAAATCTCAGTGGCAGGTGGGTTGTTTAGGGGTTGGTTTTTCTTGTTGGTTCTTTTAGGGTTTGTACCTTTTTTTTTTTTTAAAGGATAAGCATCTGCACTATAAAAGTGACCTCTGTATTCCTTACTGAGAGAAAGTGGCTGTGCCAGCTAGTTCCTGTCTCGAGCAGGGCCCTTAAGGAACAAGATCTCCCAAAAGCTGTGTTAAACATGTGCCTAGATCAGTTCTTCTCCTTTTACTGATGGGCAGACACAAACCACAGGTAGTGCGCTCTGGAAACAGAGCAGAGTGAAATTGTACGTTGTGGTGGTGGGTTGGCCCTGTGCCCACCATAGCTGCTGTATCGCTCCCCTCCTGCTGGACAGAGGAGAGAAAATACAATGAAAGGCTTGTGAGCTGAGGTGAGGGCAAGGAGAGATGTCTTGCCAGTTACCATCATGGGCAAAACAGACTCGGCTTGGGGGAAAAAAAATTTAATATATTACCAATCAAATCAGAGTATGATAATGAGAAATAAACCAAATCTTAAAAATACTTCTCCCCACCACTCCCTCTTTCCAGGGCTCAACTTCACTCCTGATTTTCTCTGCCTTCTCCTCCCCAGTGGCACAGGGGGACAGGGAATGGTAACTGCAATCAGTTCATCAAACATTCTCTGCTGCTCCTTCCTCCTCAGCTGGAGGACTCCTCACTCAGAAGCCACTCCTGTAGACCCCCTGCTACCTAAACCTGGCTGAGAAAACCCAATATATGCGTGCATAGGTAGCTTGGTTAGAGCTGTCTGGTGTTAGAAGCAGCAAAATAAACAACTGCACAAAGCAGCACAGAAGTCCTCAAGATGGTATGATCAATGCTAATTGTCCAGTTTTTAATATAGAGACACCAGGTAATGATTGGGCCTAGGGCAACATGTGGGTCATATAAAAGACTGGCTTTGCCTGGAAGAAGTTGTTTGGTACTATTTAAAAAAGGGAGGAAGGGAGTGGAGAAAAGTTTGAAATGTCTGTGTCTTTTTTAGGAGACCATCAGCTAAAAGTTCAGACAGCAGTGAGCCCAGTGAAGCAGGTGATGAGAAGAAGAAAAGGGACTCGAGGAAGAGTGGCTTCCTTAACTTAATCAAATCGAGAGGCTCCAAATCGGAACGTCCCCAGACTGTGTCAGTGGCAGAGGAGCCCTCCTCACCCAAGGTTGCTGCAAAAAGTCCAGCTTTAGACACAAGCAAGAAGGAGGCAAAGCCTGCAGAGCAGAACGGCGGCACAGACCGGTCCGAGGAATTAAAGACACCAGACTCACTGGAGGAGGTGCAGACAGATGATGTGGCGAAAGCTGAGAGGGGTGACAGCAAGGGCAGCCCCCAGGGAGGCCGGAGGTACGGTGTGCAAGTGATGGGCAGTGGACTTCTCGCAGAAATGAAAGCCAAGCAGGAGAAGAGAGCAGCCTCTGCTCAGAAGGTGAAGGCAATTTGATTTCTTTTGAGTTGTTAAAAAAAATGAGCAAAACTATGTGTCTTCAGGAGAGGTGGGTTGGGTCTTGCCAGGATTGGTGGCTGGGGCTTGACTACATCAGTCCTGCTTTCCAGCAGGAGTTGTGGTGTTCCTGTGAGAGAATTGCTCTGTGCTGTGGTGGTTGAACACAGACAGCCTGGTCAAGGCGCAGGCTGCACACGTGGAGCAGGAGTTGCACTCTAAAGCCTGCGCTCTCTCTCCCCTTGTGGAGGGGGTGACACCTGCCCTTGCACTTGGTGTCAGACCATCACAAACACAGAAGAATTGTTTGCACAAATCACAGAATAATTTGGGGCTGACTGATACACCCAGCTCAGCATCTCCTCTCTGTATGAAGTGTGTGGTTTGTTCACAGTTCATACTGGAATTGTTTCAGAAAAGGTAAAACTAGGACAGGCTTCTTACTGTGTGCCCTCTGCACAGCAGTACCTCAGGTGTGTGGCAGAGTTAACTACAGTGGTAGCTGTCTGTATTAAATTATATATTCCATGCAGAGAAGCATTTCTGGCTACCATTCACTGTTTACAATATTTGGCATATACTTTTCTTGTTGTACTTTTTGATTTTTATGTCCTTTTGTACCACACCTAATTATTTTTATGCCTTTGATTTATATATTCCAAATACTAACAATGAAAGAAAATAACCTGTTAAAAAAATTATTTCCAATTGTCTGTCCAGATTCCCTTTGCTGTCTATGATTTTCTCTTCTGTGAAGTGCTGATCCTGTGCAGGAACTCTGCTTCACTCTGCAAATGTACAGAGTGGAAGATCCTTGTGTTCCTCCAAAGCATTCTGTGCTGGCCTATTTTGCCTGATGCCCATTTGCCGTTGGTCTTCCCGATCATTATCCTCTGCTTCCTGCCAGCTGCAAGTGGCATATTTCACAACTACCAAAGAATCAGCCTTTTTTCACTTCTCTCTTCCTCTTCCGTGTGCAGGGCACTCAGAGGTTCTCCATTCCCCACCACTGTCCCCTGTAATTTAGAAGGTGTTACCTTACAACAGAGCTTTGTGGTTTCCTTCCTTTAACACGTACAGAGTTGTCTTGCTGTGACCAAGCAAGGCACCCTAAGTCCATTTTTCCCTTTCTTCATAGTCTTACAGTGCTTGCCATGATGTGTGAGCCATTCCTGCAGACACCAGACTCTTGTCATAAGCAGATTCGAATTAATGCAGCAGTCTATGGATCATTAAAGGGATCCTCAGTGCAAAAATGCTTTTTCTAAAGAAATGACCAGTTCCCACCTTTCTCATTGATATTAAATAATGCCCATGAATAGTCTCATTGACCTTTAAAGCCGCAAGTTTTGAAATAAAATGCCGTATGATTTTAAGTAAGAGTATTATGCCCTGCCTGTAATTTATAAAATACCAAGCCATTCCAGATTACATGAATTTTTACAAGTGCATAACTGTGTATGCTTCGTGCTCTTTGGGTTCTTAACACTTGTTATCTACAGTGAGTCAAATCTAGAAGGACATGACTGAGGTAGAATATTAGCATGTGTGATTTCTTTTTAAGTGGGGAGAGTAAAAGTCATCTTCGACTGGTGAGCTTTCGTTACAGTAATTGAAAATTTTGATTTCATTCAGCAAAAGGAGAAGTTGTTGCCTGTTTCCAGGTTTTAGGGGTTTCTTAACCACACTTAGCTTATGTACTGGCTGGAAAGGTTAGTCCTCTTATTTCAGGTTTAAATTATAAGAAAATAATATTACTGATCTTATTTTTTGTACAAATTTATATTTATGGAATGCAAAATTATGTCTTTATACATATGTATATTAAAGTGTGACAAGAAAACTGACCTGAAATAGGAATCTCTACACAGCAGAGTACTGAGTTACCTATTCTTAATGTTGCTCAGAGGACACAAAATTGAACTGCAGTTCAAAAGCATTTTTCACATACTTCATCCATCACAATGTCAAATAATTTAGGTTTGCACTTTTATTCATGATACTCATGAAGGTGGAAATCACACAGTATCCTGACGCTCGAGCTGCAGAAGACAGCATGCCACTGCTACATTGCTTGGGATGGTTATGATATCAAGTTCTGTAACATCTTCAAGTTTATCAATTTCAGTATGATAGAAAATTGTGTTTTCCTTTAAGGTACAGATGGCTGCTTATATTCTGAGCTATTTTACATGAAAACAAAGCCAGAAGGAATTTACTATTTCATTCATACCCTACCACAGCCTTGTTGCAGATAGAAGTCATGAGCAGGTGCAAAGTAGATGGAAAGATGGTAAATGCGCTTTTGTTTTCTTTTGCTTAGAATACAACGTGGGAATTGGCACTAATGGTAGAGTCAAGTATTTGCAGATCAGTGTTGCCTCAGGGTGCACATAAAAAGATCTTTTAGCTCCATCTAGTGTTACACACTGGATTCTTAAATACCTGGAGCAAGGCCTATGAGGAAACCATCATCCATAACCTGCTCATTCCTTCTCAGTGGCACCCAGCTCTGCAGTGTTTCCCAGCCTTGCATGAATTCCTATTAAACATACAGCCCAAGCATTATTTATCTGCATGATGGATTCACCTGCATTGGTCTGACTTCTCAGAGTAAATTTTTGCAGCCAGTGTTTAGTGCTGTCTGGGGACCATAAGCTGTTTGTAATGTGTGTACAGTAGGTAGCCAAACATGCTCACATCCTAATTGCATTTTTAAGTACTACACTAATAAATGCCAGCACTGGCTTTTGTACATGTCTCGGTACATGGTCACATTTCCCCAGTAGTCCCCTAACTACAGAGGGAGGAAGGAATTACAGTGAAATTAGTTTCGTACGGTCATAACAGCTCTGCTAAGTCACTTACTGTAGCTAAGTGTTATGCATCTCTCTTCAGTATTTACATAAGAAAATTAGTTGCTCAGTGAAAGTTCATGAGAACTTACATTCCATGAAAAGATTGTTGCAAAAAAAAAGGTGTTTTTTCCAGGGTACAGAAGAAAAATCTAGTAAAAGGAGAGTGGTATTCCCTTTAAAAATATATAGCCAAGACAGTCTTATAGAGAAACATGTAACTTTAGGAGGTGAAGAGCTGAGAATTTATCCAAAATATCAATGAAAGTCAAGAAATGGGAGTAAAAACCAAGTTTCTGCCCAGTGGTACAGAGCTTTAATGTTTCTGCTGCCTTTGGAGGTGACTTTGTTTTGTCTGTATGGACACCATAGCTAAATATTCTGGCCCTACAAGTCACAGCAATTCTAGAGTGCATCTGTCTAGAAGACTTCTTTGTGTCAGGGTAGTTTTACAGTACAGGAAGTTTAATGATTATTCTAATAGCACCCTCCTTAATGCAGTGTGCCATTTTAGGTGTTCGCCTGTTCTTAGAGGAGAGGTTGGGAGACAGCATCACCCTGCCAGGTCCATACAGGAATGGCAAACATCATCTCCATCCTCTTTGTTGTATTGAAGAGAGGCTTTGTTTTAGGAGCTGTGAAATTACGTGAGCAAAGTGGAGGTATCAGTAAATTTGTAATGCAAACACTGTCTTCTGCATCACTCCCCAAAATCATCTCTTGAAATGCCTGGTGTGTATTACCACCACAGGGAAAGGCACATGGCCAGCATGGATGTTTAGAGACCATTTCTTTATGCTTGTATTTGAAATACTATTTTCACTCTGAATACATCAGTTTTTCTGTAATAGGTATGTACTCCTGCTGCTTGTAACCATTTTCTCCCTTCCTACATTTCCTGTTGTCCCATTTTTAACTACATGGTATATTTGGCAGTCTTTCAGATCATAACCCCCAAAGGGCAGTGCTCATGTTTGCACGCTGTGTGGCACATGGTGGAGATTTTTGATTGCTATGGGACAGTCAGAGTTGGTGTGGCAGTAGTAACAGTGACCTGAACATGTCAGCGTGACTTACATGTGGGTATATAACCGAATGCAGCCATCATCAGAACAACTCATTTGCTTTAAGTCATTTGCCTTACTGTCTTGAAATAGCAAATAAAGATCAAGGTTGAAGCTGCCTGCAGAAGTCTATCCCTTCTTTTTTAGTTTCAAAAAAATCTCACTTTTATCCCTAATCTTATCTTTATAAGGCTTTCTCTCTTAGTATATCTTGCACCTACTTCTGTGTGCTTTTTTTGTATCTTCTCATTTGTCCTTCTGCCTAAGCTTCGGTAGCAGGTAAGGCAGTAAAAGGAGGCTGGTTCTTTTACAAGTGTTGCATACCTAAGCTTCTCCTGGTGAATACACAGGTTTCAAGCTCACTTAGCTATGACATGACAAAAGTCTCTGCAGTTGTTTTTTTTGTTGAGGCCAAGATGTTAGGAAACCTGTTTTTGACAATAGAAGACTTAAGCAAAATATCAGCACATAAACCAGAAGTCCCCTTTCTTATGAGGTGCTGAGCACCCAGTGGTGCTTGTGATGAGTGGCCTTGAACACTTTCCAGTAAGTAAGATCTGCTGGTTTTTAGAGGAATCCTGTAAATATGTGAGCACTCCTACTTCTGTAGCTGCAGTTTTATCTAAAATAAGAAGCTATTCTACATAGAAGAGTGTAAGATCTTCTAAGCATAAGTCATATTCAAAATCTGGATCTTCAGAAAAAGGCTTTTATTTCAAACAAGAAGTTTTTAGATACAGAGCTATCTTTGGAGAAAAAGGCTGCATCCAGCTAGCACCTACAGTTTCAACTGCTGTACACCAGGAGACCTGTCACACAGGAGGCAGTGTGTCATTGCAGCTCTGATAGGCACGTGGCAGTGGTAGTTACAAATCAGGGTAGTTTTCTTCCCACTTAGCTTTCCAAGATCTGAAACAGAGAGAATGCACCATTTCTTGCTATCACTGATCTCTCTGCCTCATGCCTCCCAAGTTAGAGGGTTTTTCTTAACAGCACCACTGAGTTGTATTAATTGCAGATATATTACTAATATGAGAGCTTTTCTCACTCTTTCAGAAACTTGGGAATGACACAACTCCCAGAGAGTCTTTTGACACAACGGTGAGCTCAGAACGACTGGATGGAAGTGGTACAGGTACAGTATTAGTTTCCTGGTATAAACTTTCTAGAAAATGCAGAATGCCTGATGTCCAAAATCTCACTTCTCTCTTCAGATTGAATGTCTACAGTTGGTTAAGCAAAATAGGAGCTTACACTATGTGAAGAACATTAGAAACAAGCTCACTTTTTGTGCTGTGGGTAGCACTCTGCATGAAGTCAGCGCTAGGGCTGAGTTTATGGCTCACTTTTTACTCTTGTTGCACAGGAGAGAAAGTACTTGGTACAGGTGCCTGGGGCTCCTTTGAAAGGAGCCTGGCTTTTAATGGGATCAGCAAAGCCAGCAGAAATGTCTGTGCACAAAGAAGTGGAAGTGCTCAGTATATCTGAGGATGGAAATATGGCCAGTTTTCAAGGTTTAACTCTGCTCATACTGACTTGGGTAGTCCTGACCTTCAGCTGACTGTAGTGCTGTCAGTCAGCAGTCCTGACTCATAGTCAGTGGCAGCTGGCTCTTCCCAGGATTTACCCAGTTTGATTGAAGCCAGGGCTGTCTGCAAAGCTGTGGAGGCCCCTGGACACTGCTCATGTGCACAAAGCAACTCTCCATTGTGTGCAAAGTGGTGTTCTGTAGCAGTCTTAGCAGGAATTCAGAGATGCAGCAGCACACAGGTCCAGTGAGAGAATGAATTATTTATTAATTTTACAATATCATTTATATATCCTAGTTCCAAAAGACCATTGGACAGTGTCCATACCTGTCCTGAGGTGATAGGCTGAAGCACCAGACACCCATTTAAAAATATTATGTTACTGTACCAAAAACATAAGTGAAAAAACAGCAGGTGTGAGAGTTATTTACAAAAACCTATCTTACTGTTTACATAGCTTGCATAGCAAAGGAAAATTCCCACAGAATCAGTGCAAGGAGATGGAAAATTTCTCTGCTTAGCAGCTTTTCAGCATCCAGTGTTCAGCCTTGCAGTGCTTACTGCACCAATTCCCTCTGCACCTCTTCCTTCTATGTCCTTGTCAAGCCGCAGTCCTGGGTCCTGACATGGCAGTGCCACACTGCAGCCGCCTGAGGACAAGTTGAGAGTCTGGTTTCCACATACACTTTGGGGACTGGCCAGTGAAGGCTTCAAAAGGGATTCACCTCTGGTGGTTTGTGTTTACTACATGAAAGGAGTGGTCTGAACTAGGAAATCCAGGTCTGATTTCTCAGCAGCGGTGGTATCCTGCAAGCCTGGCACACAGGATTTCTAAAAAGTACAGAAGCAAGGCTGGAAAAACAGGCTGAAATCAAAATCCGAATGTGGCCACCTTGATTGAGCACTTCAGATATCAGTTTTGAAGTTTTATGTCTTTCTAAAGCTTTTTTTAAGAAGCGTATTCAAGGCATGCCCTAATCTATAAATCAGCGATTTTAAAGCCTGCTCGTCTTTTGAGGAGGACCTTGTGGACTGTATGTGTCCCCTGATGACAGCATGCTGAAGCCAGAGGAGCAAGGATAGCCTGTGCTTTGGGTGTTAGAGTAGCTGGGGGTGTCTGACCTCAACTTTCTCTGCTCTTTGTCTCTGTATATGAAACATTTCACCCCCACCTCACTGCACTGTGCTTGCCCCTTCCTTTTGGCCTCCAGCTGTCGGTTGTTTCCTTACCACTCTTGCTTGAGAGCTCCCCAAGGCTCCTTTTCATTGTTGCAACTACAGTTTCTCTTTGGCTTGGGCTAATTTGTTTTAAATTACTGTGTTCTAATAATGTTAGAAGGCCTGAGGTCAGGAAGACAAGAAAGAAAGTTAATGGAAAATTGCTGAATATTGTTGCAGGAGAACTATAGATAGTGGTGCAGAAGGATTATAAGTTTTGGGGGGTTTATTCCTTGCTTTGTGTCTGGATGTTGCCTGCTTTTTTTGTGTGCACACATGCACAGGTGCAGGCAGCGTCCCGCTGTTTCACTTGCAGCAAGAAAGTATTTCCTGCATGCAGACACAAACTCTGCCTGTCACGCACCCACACTCATCTCTGCGCCGCACAGCTGTCTGGTTTGCCAGAGTTTAACTCCAGCTGGGCTGGAAAACAGCTACACAGGCTGGAAAAACATACTGGAGATTGGCTTGCAACAAACTGTATAAACACTCCCCTCCCTCCCACTGCCATTAAAATGTCTGTGCTCAGCACTTCCGTGTTCAGTCGGATTTCTGAATGGGAATAGCAGGTAGGTAGGTCAAGTCAGCGTCTGAGAGCGCACACTTGGTTTTGCCAAGTACCAAGGCTACCAGTCTGCATTTTGATTAGTCTGAAATTCTCTTCTGAGATTAAAGATGTGACAACTTGAAAGTCCCAGGCTACCGTACAGGTTCCAAGATTATCATTGAAACTGCCAGATATAAGCCTTCAACCTCCTGAAAGCTGCAGAGTAGGAAAGTAGGGCAGGCTTTTTGCTTGTTAGCAACCTGGAGTCCAGCAGGCTTTCTACCAGCTTGTACAGCTAGACTTACTGCTTGGAAGTCACTGTAAATTTATCTCTAAATACCTTGGTCTTTGTTTGGGATAAATAACATGTTGGTAAATTTACTAATGTGTGGAAACTGTAATCCATGTACAGTGTTATTAGACATATCAAAATACTGTATAAAGAATATTTTGATCTGGGCTAAGTTTCAAAGTCTCTTCTAGAGCTAAAAGCGACAAACAAAAAGATATAGCCTGCTGGTCACACACTTGGGATTTATTTTCTGGGCCAGGATTTATCTGTTGATCTTGGAAACCCAGCATTTTGTCTGTAGAGACACAAAGCAGTCAAGAGATGCCTTTTCCACTGATCCATTGCTGTTTTCTCAGCAGGTAGGCTGTGCCATCTGCTCTTAGAAATATGAAGGAGGAATAAGATCCGGCTAGCCATCATCCCAAATATATTAAAAAGGGGGACATGCAATTGCTCCCTTGGGCAATTGAATCAAAAACCTTAGCACATATCAGAATTAGCAGGTTTAGATGCTTTGCTTGCAGTGATTTTGAGTAAGACATTAGGGATCTTCTTAAACAGTCACATAGCAGTGCATGTGTTAAGTTGTGGTGGTATTTTCCACACCAATATACCTGTGCATGGAGCCTTCTGTGTTGCAGCAGACTTTATTTTATGTGTCTACTTATTTCAGTGCCTAAACAACAGCAGACCCTTCCAGAGAGTCGGTTTGCATCGAATAAAGGCGACTCCATCTCAGCACCATCAGAAAAAAATTCAAAAGCTGAACCAAAGGCAGAAGCTGGTGCAAAGGCAAGAAGTTCTTCCAATACACCGACTAGTCCAAAACCCCCACTGCAGTCAGCAAAGCCCAGCCTGGCAGCACGACCCACAGTGCCACAGAAACCACGCTCTGCCTCTCGTACTGGTGAGAAGCTCTTCTGGACAGTTGTTATTCCCAGCTCTGGGTGCTGTTTGTGTGGGCTAAGGAGGAGACACCCATGGCCACATCTGGAACAGAAGTTAAATGGAGAGAGACAGGTTCTTCATTGCCTTGCTCTTGACTCACATCCTTCTTTTCCACCTCCTTTTGCCCTAATAAACTTATTAAAATTGTTTAATCAGTGATCCTCAGTAGTAAAGTGTGAGAAGCAGTAGTGGCAGTGGCAGAGCTGTTTTGCATTAGCCTGCTTTAGAAGAGGTGAGCACAGAGAGCTACTTCAGCATCAAAGCTCAGTTTTAGTAGCACTGACAAAAATAAATGTACTTTCTCTAAATACTAAAGTCCTTGCAGATTTGTGGCAGGCTGCTCTCAGCCCCTCAAACAAGTGCCTGTTATTCTTAATAACTTGCACAAACCAATTGTCTCTTAGTTTTTCCTTGTTTAGCCTTCGTTTCTTTCCTTACTGCTTTTGACTGAAAATAATTGTAACTGCGCTTTTATAACCCTGCAAGACTGCCTCCTGTCCAGATATTATCTGAAGGTTTCTGGTAGTGGGAAATGCTTCAGCAGATCTCCCACGCACTTGTCTTTCTGCTCTTTAATAGGCCAGTGTCACAACCCCTTCTTCCCAAAGCACAGCCACTGCAGTTGAGGGGAATTAAAAGCCAGTTACAGACTTCCCAATTATCTACAGCAAATACGCCTTATTAACTGCCAGGGAGTGAAAAATGTGAGCATGGCCATCTGTAAGAGCTTGCAGCCCTCTTGACTTTTCCCATCATCACTGTTGACCTTAGAATGACATCATTTCTGGTAAGGATGAGGAGTCAAAGGGATGTTACAGCCTCCTCCCTGTCCTTGATGTGAAACCTGAGCATTACTTAGTCTTTGCACTCCAGTGGCCAGAATGTTGTTCAAATACAAAATCACCTTCAGATTTTAGGTGGATTTACATTTATTTTATTGACCATTTTAGAAATGGTCATCAAAGTGAGAGATGTCAAGGTAAGATGCTCAGGAAGATGAATACAACAGGAAAGCATGGGTTATTCAGTGGTGCTTAATCTGTAAAATAGGCAGTGCTACGTCAAAATCTTGGGTGTCAGGAAGACCTGAGCCGTCTCTTTCTGCCAGCTCCTATTTCCTGCAGAGAGAGCATACTGTGGGTTTAACACAAGGCAGTAATTAATACTTACCTATAATAAGCCAGCTCTGTGGTCGATAGTGAAAGCAACACAGCTCTGTTTCAGTCTAACTTCTGTCCTAGTACTTGTAGTAACCCACTGCCTAAGGATGCCCAGGCAACGTGATGAAAAAAACCAAGCCATCATCCTTTCTGTGCTCTTGCTCTCGCTGTTCTTTCCAGCAGTGTGGCCACACAAATGGTAGCAAATTTTTGCTAAGTAATCTGGGTGCAAAGGAACACAGCTCAGATATCCACAAATTATCAAAGACTGGAAGTCTATATCTAGCTGTGTTTGCCAGTCACTGTGCTCCTCGTTGTGTTGATATCGAGCTTCCCCAAGCCAAGTGGTCTCACAGGCATATCAAATGCATGGAGAAGGTCCAGGAATTGTATCTGTTCGTACCAAGTTGCATTTGGGAAGGTCATTGCTTTCCTGTGCTGAAAGTGAAATGATTGACTCTTCATGGTGGCTCCTCAGCAGAAATAAATTTCTATTAATTTCTAGTCGGCAACTGAATTAACTCTTTGTGCAATGCAGGGATACTCTGAGTTCCTCTTGTTCTTCTGTCAATGCTAATGTATCTTCCTAGCTCCTCTGTTGTGTACATATGCCACTGTTAACTCCTTGAGAAGCAAACTTAAAAGCAGTTTAAGTAACCCACTTCCCTACTATCCAAATGAGAGCTGTCTAGTGTAAGACTGAAAAGGTCTTCCTGTAAGGACTGTGAAGATAGTAGTCAACTTGCCTTACATAATCCATGTCCAGCCTTTTAGAGAAACAAAATATCCAGATGCTTTTAAACTATGGATTTGAATTTGCATTCCAGATTTCCTTACAGTCCAGAAGACAGAAGTATTTTTTTGTTTTTAGCAAGTCTGTATGCCCTTGTATTATGCTCTGGGAAGTTATTCGTGGGAGTACAGAATTCTGTAAGGCTTTTTATGTGCTTTGTTTCCCTGGTTCACTTTTAGACCTTATAATTGTGAAACAGGACATCTAAATTGATCAGTTCATTATGTTTCAGGACAATAAAAATACAACTAGAACAAATATTTCCAAAAAACCATCCAAATTTTTGTCCAGCTGTTCTTTACAAATTGCATACTTATGTCTTTCAAGTAAATCCCTTGGTCCCATCAGCTTTCTATTTGCACTACAATAGCAGCACACATGAAAAAAAAATGCTGCAGTTGAGATCTTCTCTTTGACTGCTAAAAGTCTCACCTGGATTGAGGTCCACATAATTTGTTCTCTTGCTGTAATGTAAATTCCTGAATCCTTCTTTTTCTGACTCAGATTCTGGCTGTTTCTTGTTTGTGTATTGTGTTGAGGTTTGGCCCATCATAAACAGCACTGTTTCTGTGAGCTTCAGTGCAGATATAATTTCTCCTTCTCACCCTTTTGTTTGTGGTACTCCACAGAGGATGCTCCAGAGTCTCCCTCAGGCCCCAGTTCCCCAAAAGTTGCCCTGCTTCCACCAGTGCTGAAGAAAGTTCCTTCTGATAAAGAAAAGGATGGTCAGAGCAGCCCCTCAGTCAGATCATTTTCTCAAGAAGGTAGGAGTGTTTGTGTAACTTGTGTCTTCTAGTGAAATTTGATGTGTCATTGTCCCCTGATTTGTTTTCACTTGGAAGGGAAGAGCATCATTCATTTAAAGGTGAAAAGCACGAGGAAAATGTATCTGGTCACCTATTCATGATCTCCTCCACCCATCTTCCTTTGATCAAATCAAGTGAACAATTAATCCCTGGGTATTAATAATGTAACTGAACAATTAAGGGACTCGTGTTGTATATATTTATGGGTAGTTTGGTCTGAACTCAGATGCTGGTTGATACTGGTCACACAATAATGTGAAATGCAGCTCTGTGGTTCAGCACATTTCCAGGGGAGCAGCCATGACTTGGTTCCTAGCAGCCAGCCCACTGCTGTCTTTGTTTTCCTTTCTGTGGGTTCTCTGCATGTGACTGAGTTTGCCTCCCTGTCCTCAGGCAATAATTAAGGCTGCTCTCTTCTCTGTGTTGATTTTCACATATGCACTGTATTCCTACCTTTGCTGATGCATTTTCATGCCCTGAGTTGGCTCTTAGAAGAGCTAAAGCTTCCTCTGATAGCATAGGATATGTGGAGAAGTAGTCACAGAAATGTTGCTCAGCATGGTGTTAGCTGGCACAAGTGATGATGTTTGAAATCTGGGGCTGATGTCTTTCTTCCTCGTCTCTCCTCAAGAAAGACATCTCAGGTGATTCCCATCACTGAAGCTGTGAAACAAAGGGGTGCCCTTTCACACTCTGGCAGCAGATTTTCACAGCGTAGAATGGGGACAAACGAGTTGAGGCAGCTACCTAAGGCTGGGTTGTGAAGACTGAGAAGTTGTGCTGCCTAGAGAGCACACTGCCATCACTCAGATGATCCATGTTGCCAAAAGCAACAGGAGTCAGGCACTGTGCTTTCTTACTCCTTGCTCCCTTAAACCTCTCCAGTCAAATTAGCCAAACACAGGATTTTCTGTTTGGCTCTACATGGCACTGTACATATTTTATTGATAATAGTTTAACTTGCCAGGTTCTGCAAAAGCTGCTGTGCTTTGCATAAAATTATTTGGGAAAGAGTAAATTCTGTTTATTTTATTTTTATTCCTTTTTGTGTTTTTTTTAATTCATTACTGTCCTACTTCCTCACTGAGCCATTCCTCTGTCCTTGCTTTCTGCCTCTCTTCAGGCTAGCATGTTCAATTCATTTCTGCAACTGGTAAATCACTGCAAATCTGTCTGAGTAAGTAACAAAATCATGTCTCCTGTGAAACAAAGCTACAAATTAGATTATACTTGATTATTAAATTGCTTTATGTTGATGACTTTAACTGCACTTCATGAGACAATCTGCAAATACACTTCTTTGCACTGCACAGCTGTGAGATTGGGCTGCAGCTACCAACATCCCAAAATATCTGGACTACATTTAAGCAAGCAACTGGCATACTGATTACTACCCTCTGAATAATTGATTAAATGGGTTGGATAAGTGAAATTTTTTATATTACCTTCTGTACATGGGCCTACAGAACAGCTTAGGAGTATAAATAAATCCTTTTCCTTGCTAGAGCAAACAGGAGATTGTCAAAAAAGAGATGCAGCTCTTGACTGTGCCAAGCCATCTGGCAGCGTGAAAACCACTCCGGGGCAGTATTCTACCAGTGCAGAAGAGGAAGCTAATGTGCTTGGGCAGAGAATGGCACAGCCAACTTCTGGTTAGAAGTTTTCATTTTTCATCAAGATGGTACTTGATAACTGGCACTAACAAATGTTAATAAATGGTAATAGCAAAGAAGCCACCAAAGAGTGTGAGTTTGTCATTTGTCATTATGCAAAAGGTAGAAATCTCATAGGGTTCTAATCATCTTTCTGTCCCCAAGGGATTTACATGGCATGAAAAAATTCCCAGTTAAAACATGTGTGTGCATTTTTCCTTTGTGGCACCTCCAGTGACCAGTCCCATCTAGCACAAGCAGCCCCTCTGCAGAAGAGCATTCACTACAATCTGTGACTGCTCAGTGCAGCAACACTGGCACGCTGCAGGTAGGCTGGCTGCTGCTTGCTGTGCTTGCACACCTGTCATTTCTAAGATCATGCACTTTAGTATTTCAAAATACATTTCAGCTTGAACATTGTTAGTGCCAGTTTCAGTGCATCACTCACAAAACCATCTGAGAACTGGGTAAATTGGATTATTTATTGTTACTTTGATTTTCAGTTGCAAAAGCAAACCAAAATACCACCAAAAGAACCCAAGCCCAGCACGGTGCTGCACTGAGGAGCAGCTTTGACTTACAGTGAGCTCATTCAGTAGGCTGTAAAAATGTTTGGTTCCTGTATGTGCTTTTAAAATATAAAAACTCCCGTTCTCAAATGGTACATGTTTACATGTTTCTTTTTACCTCTTAACTGGTTGGTTTAAACAGTTGTTCAAAATTACTTTTTTCTGAAGTATTTTAATTGTGTATTTGAACATCTTATGTGACTGCATTTACCCGCAGTTTTTCTGTTTATAAGACATCACAGAAGCCTTCCTCAGCCCAAAATTTATAAACTGATTTCCTTTTTCTATTGTAGAATCAAACTTAGTCCATCCAAACTGGGAATCTCCCCTCCCTATCATAATCAAATTATTATAGTTTAGTTCCTTCTGAGATACCTCTCTGATAAAGTAAGTTCTGAAAGCTGGGATCCTGCTGTAGACCGCTGCAGGTCACCTGTGTACAGTTTTCATCAAGGCAAGGGTAAGCTCTTCTGGCAGAAGCCTGCTTGCTTTATGTGGACCTAAATGCCTGATACATCTTTCAGTCATTTATGAGGCAAACTACTTGCCTATATTTATCAGGCCATAAACTGAAATGGCTGCTGCAGGATGTGTTTTGGGTTTTGTTTAAAGAGTCAGTGAAGACCAGACAAAAGCCAGGTAATTATTAGGAGGTACTGGTGTCAAAGATGGCTCAAAAAATCTCCAGGCACCTATTTCTTTGAAAAGCAGTGCTGTTTTGGAAGGTGGAAATGCCTGAATATTTTTTACAGGATTTCAGTATCATAATCCTCTCCAATTCTATGAAATGACTTTAAAAACCCTTCTCAAAATCCCTTCATGTTACCCAGCTTGCAAAGCCAGGATAAGAATGCAGTGAGTATGTAGCTGCTGGCTCTCATTTCCTCACACATTTTGGCTAGCACAAATGAGAAAACAGGTATTTTGGACTCAGGAGGACTATTTGGCTGCCTTGGGATCCCTCTCTGCACTTCTCACATTCCTGGCGGTCCCTAACACAGCCTGCCACCATTAGGAATGGCTGCAGAGATGGTCAGTGGCAGGCTGCTGCTGTGGCTGGAGCTGCATGCTGGTGACAGGGCAGGCTGTCCCTTGCAGTGGTGAGGCTACAGGTGAGTGGTACATGGGGAAGGAGAGGTGGTGCTGCATGGCCACAGCAGCTCCTGGTGCCTTGTCCAGAGAGGGATTCAGAAAAGCGGTCAGGCACAAGGATCAGTGCAAACCAAAGCCGACCATCCTTACCCGAAATGGTGGAGCAAAGAAGGTCTTGTAATGGCAACATTTAATTTTGTGGGGGTGAAGCAAGGTGACTTGCAACAAGGTCACATTTAAGGGCCACTGTGTGTTTAAAGTTTGATTTTAAGTGCAAGTGTGAGATTTCTAATGCTGTCAGTCCTTGGGTAAGGTCACTGTGGTTGATGTGTATAACCATCTTGTTACCACAGCAGTTTGTAGGCCACTGATTAGATTGGGAATCTCAACAAGGTTTTACAACCATCTTTTCCAATTTGTTTTGAAGCTTATAGGTTTGGAGAAAGCCCTGGCTTTGTGGACATTTCAGAGTGCTGGGTGAACAAAATGGGTACTGTTTGCATTTAGACTGGGGGAAGTGGGTGTGCCCTCCTGCTTTTCCTGTTCCCCACCACAGCAAGGTGCTGAGCCCGTGGTCTCATCTGGAAGAGATAATGGTTGGACTCAGAGCCATGGGTGTCCCTCCTGTCAGGGAGGACATTGGGACCTGGCAGTTTAGCAGAGCAGGGAGAAGCAGTTTGGGTAACTTGGATGCCAAGGTGAATGTCCTGATCAAAGCTGCTGAGTCAAAAGGGAGAACACAGATGTGTCCTGCTAGGGAGACAGGCCTGCCTGAGATGTGCATCACTGGTCTGAGGGGTGCCCAGCAGGCACATCCACTGCAGCAGTCAGGAGTGCACTGTCTGAGGTCCATCCCAGCTGGAAAAAAGAATGCTGTTCTGGTTTGGAAGTGGTGTGATGAGAAGGAAATCTCCATGCCATTTCTAACTGTAATGTTTATCTCTGTCACAGTGAAGCACTAAGTGTCATATTTCAAGTTTGCCTGCTTGCCAGCCAACAGTGGAGTAAAACTTGCTCAAACTCTCTCTTCTCTCATCTTTTTCTGGCTTGAAGAATTAATGGGCCTATGCTACTCCTACTAGTGCAAATCAATTCAGCGGGATCAGGAGCAGGTCCCGTGCACATTAATGATTTTTTTTATTGTTATTTTTTCTTCTTCTTCCTCTCTCTTCTGCAATCATTTGTAAGACCTATTTCTGTTTTATGCAGCTGCAAAAAGAAGCTCTGGGCAGCAGTCTCATGAGTTCCAGGAACTGAAGCAGAGGTCCTTAAGTAAAGATGGCCATCAGGGAAGCAAGTCCAGTGACTCTGGCGAAGAAGCAGATAAAGATTTTATTTTTGTTTAGCAATCAGTACAAGTGCTTTGTAGCGCAAGAGCTTTTTATGACAGTCGGGGTTCAGCAATCAACAGCCCTTTTAGTCAGCTGCTCTTTCACCACAGGTACATTTCCATGCAGAAAACCTGATCTTCCAATCATGATTTACAGTACACTTGGCATTGATTCGGTCCTTAATTTCTGGTCTGTACAGTGCAGACATTCCTTTCCATGCCTTTGCCTAAAGCCAGCCATTCTTTCTTGTATTCTACTTGAACTTCTCTGAAGCAGCTACAAAGAGTGCCCTGCATTAGGGCATTTAGAAAGCAAAGCAAATTAACTGGACACTGTCTTACACTAATACACTGTACAGCAGGTAATGTGTTGTACTGCTGAATGTAAATGTGTCAGATCTGCACGTGACTTACCTATAAATATATTCTTGCGGTATGCAATTGCACATTGTAATTATATTAAAAGAGCACACTAATAAAATAATTTGTATAGATTATATATATTAAATGCTTGGGTATGGTTTTTACATTCTCCCATAGGGAGCTTCTTTCTTCCTGTTCTCCTACTGTACATAAAGCTCCAACGCTTACATTCGTGTACCGTCAGAAAGCACAACAGAGAAGGATTTGGATTACATATAACCATGGTATGCTTCCACATTCGTATATTAATGTATATAGTTGGTTGGAATGAGGGCAATTGAAATTTTATTAATATTGGTGTTTTCTGGAGGCCTTCCTGGGTTCTGTCTGCATATTAGCTTCCTTTCAATGTGTAATTCTCTGAGAAACATAGTTCGACATCTGTAAAAACATTTCAGCTTTTGAGGGAGGGGATGCAAATTTCACAGCTACCCACTTACATTACAGGTTGAAGGGATTTTATTCATATGTATATTTGTAACAATAAAAAAATGATTTTACAACTGAAATGCTAGTCTTTGTTTTTACAGCACTGTTTGTGGTCTCACGGTCTCTGCTCTTTGAATACTGGCATTGGGTCAGGTAGGCAAAGTGTGCAGTTAAGACAAAACCTGTGTAAGTTTTCTGCTTCTAGTAAAGTGCCTGTTCCAGCTGAAAGGGACACACACACATCATAAAACTGCTGAAGGAAGATCTCTTTACTATTGTCCTCCCTTGGAATCTTCAGCAAAGTAGCTGTCATGTGAGCCAGAAGCACCTGCTATCTAAATTCTCACTTTTGGTCCAGTGTAGCAGTATTAGCATGGACCAAAGGATGCGGCAGCACAGCAATCCAGTGAGAGAACGAATTATTTATTAATTTACAATACCATTTGTATATCCTAGTTCCATAAAGCGATTGGACAGTGTTCACACTTCTCCCAGGGTGATTGGTCTAAGTCCTAGGCACCCATTTTAAAATATTTTGTTACTGTACCATAAACATAGCTTGACAAAAACACCAGATATGAATGCTATTTACAAAACCTATCTTACTGTTTACATTGATGCCTAAAAAGGCATCAACATAGCTTGTATAGTAAAGAAGAATTCTCACAGAATTAATGCAAGAAGATGGAAAATCCTGCTAGCAGCATTTCAGTATCCACAGTCCAGTAGGACAGAATAAAATTGGTCTGTTAACTCTCTCCCAAGAGCAATTTCTCTGGCCCTTTTGTGGCTTCTTGACTGGACGAAAGTGCTCAGATACCTGCCTGTCTGATGACCTTTTGTCTGATCCCTGTGCACATGCCTGCTGTTGCCACTTCTTCTATTGCACTATAAAGGGCTGCTGAATCAAAACAAAACATCTTAGAAGCACTTGGTAGAGGTTTACATCTCAGAAGTAGGCTACAAGGTGTGGGAAAGAGATCGTGAAGGCTGGGTGTTCCTTCTTGGGGTTTGCCCTGACTTGAAATTATGCATTTATCTAAAATCATTATGAGAGAGTCTTCATATTCACATATATACTCTTGATTTATTTGGCATCGGTAAGAACAAAAGACAAGTTGCAAAGGAGAACTTGAAATACCTGTATTAGAAATGAAAATTAATGTATTCATAAAGAAACTGCAATTTTTGTTCCTCTAGGACAGAAAAGGCAACTGTCTGAGAAGTGTAAGTATGCAAGAAGGGTTGCTTGAATTACTGGTTTTGTGAATTTAAGAAAATTAACAGTGAGGACTGTGGTATTAATTAAGACAAAAATTTAAAATAGTCTCCAACTTCCAGAGCAGTTAGTTGCTGAGAATTTCTCACTTCTGCTTGATGTCCTTCTCATCAGTCATCTGAGGTACTGTTCTGGTCCTGCTGTGAGAAACCACAGCAGCAATGTGTGCCCATCACCCTGGTATCAGTACACCAAAGACAGGGATGTCTCAAATGCTGTAGACAAAGCATGTGTTTGTGCTGTTACCAAGAAGAAAAGCTTTAGTGCTGTAACATTTGTTTGCTGGAGTATAAGGATTTCATTACATATCAGTGTTTTTCCATATTAGTTACGGAAAGTCATTCCAGTCTGTATTCCAGCCATCAGTGTGTTGTGGGCAGGCTGAGTGGTGGGAGCAACGATTTTAAGGGAGTGCTAGTGAGAGCTCTTGAAGACCTGGGGATTAGCTTTTTGTGTGTGTGGCTTAGGGTGTGGGTAGGAGTGATGGTTTTCATTTCTTTATTTTCTTTCTGCCTGGCATGCCCAGCAGTATCAGCCCAAACGCAAAGAATTCACATTGCATCCAGAGCACCCCTCTTGTACCTCTTCTGTATTTAAGGAATAATGACTTCTATTTTCAGTATCTTGAGCCCATAGAGGCCATGGGTAAGTGCCAGTGTGTTTCAGGAAGGGAACAGCCACTGTGCCCTGGTGCCAAGCCAAGTTGGGAGGTTTGGGGGAACCCACGCAGAGCAGGGAAGGTGCTGCCTCTCCATGAGCTGCAGGCCCTCCAAGCAGGTGTGCAGCTGCAGAACCCTCATTTCTCGTTTCCGCCCTGCTGCCTGAGCTACTCTGTGGGTGCCCTCCTGTGATCCCTGCCTATCCTGGCCCATGTGTTTCTCTGGGAGGGTGAGGGACAGAGCCCAGAAGCCACGTTCAGCTGCTTTGGTGGGCTGCCAGTGGCAAGGATCCCTGGAGCTCCTGGGAGACTGAACAGAGATCAGGTAGAGGTACCACTGAAGGAAAGGGCTGCTACTTGTTCTCCCAGGGCATCCAGTGTCTCTGAGTACCACCAATGCTCTGTGTTCCTTCCTGTCACACACTGGTGTTGCCTGAGCACCTCCAGCTGTGCTGGCAGAGTTTGGCACAGGAGAAGAGGTGGCCTGCCTCCCAGCCATGCTGCTGGCATTCCCCTTGCAGCTGAGGGCATCTCCACCGTGCTGTGCTGTCCTGTGTGCACAGAAAGGGCTCAGAGGCTCCAGCTGGGGTTGTGTCTGACACAATGGCTTGGTCCCTGGGCCATGACTGGTGTCAGACAAGACAGCAGCTGTGTGTTGCCTTCCCCATATTTAGGAGTGACAGTGAAGGGGTGGCAGCATCTGAGGTGACAGCAAAGCCCTCTGCTTCCCCCATGCACAAAAGCACATGTACATACTGTATGAGCAAACGAGAGGGAAGGACCAGCAGCTCTGGGCACCCAGTTAGAAATGCTGCCCTGGAAGGGGTCTGACCAGGAGCATCTTGGTTCAGAGCTGCACCTAACTGATACACCTTTAGGAAAAGGGGACAAAGAGCTCTCCTGGAGGGGGCTGCTCTGCTCTTTTCTGCTCTTAAATCTGGTTTTCAGGTTTTGCCATCGAGGAATTTCACCCCTGATGTACATAGTGGAAGCACCTCCCCCTCTGAGAGGCACTGAGGAAGGGCTGTGGCTGCCTGCCAGGCTCCAGTGTGGACTCAGACAGCTCTGTACCACAGCTGCAGGACCTACTTCCCACTCCCTGCTAAAGGAGGTTAAAATCTGAATGATAGATTTTGAGCTTTTTAAAGTATTCCCTGATGGGCAGTAACAGCAGTAAATAGCTGCTTCCTAAGATGGGAACTGCAATCATCCTAAATCTTCCCCCTCCACCAGAGCCAGCCATCCAGGCTGAGACAATTTGGGAATTAATGTGGCCCATTAGTCACAAATCTGCACAACCCAACACACTTAGATGAGAGCTGCCACCAGTACGAGCTCTCGCCACCACTGCTCATGAATTGATTAATGTGGAGATGATTTCTCTCTCCTGTTTCAAACAAAAAAAGGTACTGTGAATAATTTTTGGGAAAATATCAGAAGGCTCTGCTCCTGTTTGAAACGCATGAGAGCTGTGCTGCTTTCCCCATGCCCACGGATGTGAATACTGGGTGGGCTGTGCCTGAATCCCACCTCTGGAGATTATCTTCTGCTTGTGCTGAAGCTTGGGAAAGATTTCAGGTACAAACACTGTCCTTTGCTTCTCCTGGAGCCATGAGCCAGAGGATCTTGTAACAAACAATGCAGGTAAGCAGCAGATTATCATTTAATGCTGGACTCCTACTGATCAGGCCTGGAAAGCAGAGTGGTCTTTCCCCATTTTAAGAAAACAGAGAGGATAAAAATCACAACATAAACACATGGGACAATCTTCTCTTTCCTTGTGATGTAGGAGCTCTCCATCCTGGAAATAAGGGATCATGGGAAGATCTGCCAGGTACCTTTACAGCTTTCCTACCCGTCTCTGTGCCTGTCCTCCTGCAGTTCCTCATGCCTCCTCCCAACAGGAGCACCTCGCCAGCACCACAGCAAGTGCCTCCAGAGCCACCTGAGCCATCTTCCACTAGTGTCCAACATTTCCAAAGCCTCCTGACCACAGGCAGGGCAGGGCCCCACAGCAACTGGGGTGTCTTCCCTGGCGGGCAGAGAGGGGTGCATTTGTTTTCAGTTAAGAGCAATCAGCTTCAAACAGACAGTGCTCCCTGTTCCTCAGGCCATGATGGCACCTCATTTCAGCAGGCACTGCCAGTGACTGGCAGCTTAAAATGCTGCTCTGATCATTGCATGTGGAAGTCTTCTTTTCCTGTCCTGAAACTGAGGTTTCTGCAGCTCTGGAGGGCAGTTTTCCAGAGCTGCACAGAGTTCATGTATTCAGAGACCCAGGAGCATGCATGTGAACAGGTGAAGAAATGCAGAAGTGAGGCCTCAGGGTGATCTGCAGGACAGGGAAACAAATCAAAGAGTGTAAAAGCTGATGGCAAGTCCCTAGAGAGCAGCCTGGTGGGGGGCTGCATCCAAGTGCCCCTTGGGAATGTGAGATGCCCCAGAGGTTCCAGGGTCACATGTGGTGAGGAGAGGAGAAATCCCAGCTGGTGGAGAAGGGCTGGTGCAGGGCAGTGGCTGAGCTCCTGATAAATTTTTTTCTGCTGAATCCAGGACAGAGCTGTCAGTTCTCAATCAGCATGCAGCCAGGGACAAGGTGGTCCTTGGGATGAGGCACTTGCTTGGGCAGGAACCAGGACCAGGATGCCAGCTCGCCCCATCCCTGGGCCCTCTCACCCGTGGTTGCTCCTGCTGCATCAGGGAAATCCTGCAGGGGCAGGGGCTGCGACTGTCCTGGGGGTGCAAGTTCCCCCCGTGCCAAGTACCAAAGAGAAATCACTGTGAGAGCAACGATGCTCATCAGCACCAAGAAGCTGAACAGTGAGACCCTGTGTTTTTGAGCAGAGAGAAAACAGTCTGTGAGTCTCTGCACAGAAGATGAAGGTGTCATTATGAGGGATCTGTTATTACAGGACTTAATTTCTTATGCTGTATCCCACAGCAAACTGAAGAGGCTCCTGCAGATAGAGTCTCTTCCCAGTTAGAAAGCCACTCTACATCAGCTGTCCTAGGGATTTATTAGATGCAGACTCCAAATGCCCAAGACTGGGAAGCCTGCATGGAAAAGCAGATATGCTGCCATGGTCCCTCCCAGCCATGTGTTGAGGTCTTTGCTCTCATGCCTCTGTGCTGATGCTGCTTTGGCAGTTTGTGATGAGTTCTGCCAGCTGACCCCAAATCCAATCCTTCAGAGCCTGTTTTTTTCTGCTTTTCCAGTAAGTTGAACTGAGGAAAAAAAAGCTGTGTGGGAGAAAGAGTATTTAATTAGATTGATACCAGCCAGGGAAGAGAGGGGCTGTCAGCTTGGCAAATCCGATTTGGTTTCACTGAATGGAGGAGTCAAGTTAACTCTGTAATCTCTGTTTAGCATCATTCCAGGAATGCCTCCTTCCCTTCCTGTTTGCTTAGGTGGGTAGGACCCAGCAGAGGGTGGAGGGGACTGCTGTGGAGGCTGCACAGCCCGAGCTTTATTTGGACAACATTAAATTCTAACCAAAGACTGAAATAATGAAAGTCATGAACTAACTGAGACTGCAGTCCCTGGGTAGCATTGAGCAGCATGCAGCTGGGGGAAATACCAGCTTTTCCTTTGGGAAATCTCAGATCCCTTCTGATGGCCTGAGTCCTGACCCCTCATTTCAGTCGAATACTTGTGGGAAGAGGTTGGTTTCTTCCTGATAACACTCAAGGGATCCTATTGCTGGTCCAAAATGATGAAGACAACAGAGGACTGAAGCCTCACAGCTTGGAGGGCTGGCTGGGAAGGCTGGAAAAACTTGGCCTTGGTGGGAATCTGTGGATGGAAATGTCTGTGGGATGGTAGTCTTTGTGTCACACCACATCCATCAGTACCTGACCTGAACTGTCACTGCACCTCTTTGCACCCTGAACTCACATACTCTGCACCACCTGAGCCAGAAAGACGGATCCAGGATCTAGCCCAGCACAGGATTGTGGGATCTGTCAGGCAGAGGGAGGGAGCAGGATGGAAGGAGGGGCAAGAGAAGGGCATCCTTTTTGGGAAGTAGGGGTCTGCTGCTAATAAGCAGCTTGTACCCATCTGAGGGTGGGTTGGAAAGAAGAGTCTGTTTCTTTTCTGCAGCAGACAGCTTCATCTCTGACTTGATTTCCAAGGAATGGTAGGAGGCTTCACTGACTGTATTATTTCCACTTTGATTTCCTTTCAGTTTACCTTTCACTGCTTCTGCAGTATTTTCCTTTGCTGGGATGCTCAGATCCCTTGCCAGGCAGGAGAGCATCATCCCCACCCTCGGCAGCCCCAGCTGTGCACAGCAGCTCGGCTGGCACACCCACCTCCCACCACCCTGACACACATCAGGGTCTGGGGAAATGGGGCACACCGAGGATCCAGGCTGGGGCTTTCTGCAGGACCCAAACCACCTGTGAAACACCTGCTCAGGGCAGGATGAAGTGCTGATGGTGCCAGTGTTGTCTTCCTCAGTGTCTCTGGTCGGTGCAAAGCTGAGGGAAGCTGAAGCCATTTGATGAGGAATATTATTTCCATTTATCGGTGTCTGCATGTATTTGGAATTTTCTTCTGTAAAGGGGAGGAGCAAAGCCACACCACAAGTCCAAATGCTGGGTTTGGTTTTTTGTTCTCTAGTCTGTTCATGGAAACCCAAAAGTTTCATTTCACATCAATACTTTGAGTCTGGCCTGAAGAATGAAGCATTTGTCAGCTGTCCCTTGTTTCCATTTCCAGATCAGCAATCTGCACTTTTATCCATGCTTTCCCATTTACAGTTGCCTGCTCAAGCCTTTCTACAAAGCTATCCTGGCCTGGGGTTTGGCCATGTGCTCCTTATTTTACTCTTTACTTGGGAAAAATTGCCATTTATTAATGGATTATCAATATCAGTTAAATAAACCAGCATTGCTGCTGTCCTCAGCTGGAGGGTTGCTCAACCCACAGCAGGGCCAGGCAGTGGTGCAAGTGCTTCCAGCCTCAAGGCACCAACTGAAGCACATTCATTCCAGCCTCAAGGCACCAACTGAAGCACATTCAACTGAGCCAAGTGCATCTGTGCTCAGGGTGAATACACTTGCCTTTTTTTCTTTTAAACTTTTCAAAACACAGATTTGAGCTCTTCAACCTTGAGCATTACTGCATAGCACAAAACTGAAGCCAAAATCCTTAATCAAAAGTGTTCATTGCTTTTTAAAAATACTGCCTACCTTTAATCCTTACTTATGCCTCCAAGGAAATAAGCCAAGGCAGAGTGGTTGCTGAGTTTGGTGCATGAGCTGCACACACACAGCAGCTATCTTCAGTGTGTTGCCTTAATACTGGTGCCAATAGATCCACAGTTCAATGTGCTCATCAAATTTACAGTGTTCCACAGAAAGTCCAACTGGATGAGTAAAAATTTTCCAGAGCTGTTTTTTGTTTAGTTTGGTTTTTTCCTCATTCAGGCTTTACTGAGTCACCTAAAGCAGTTGGAGAAGCTGAACACATTTTAGGCACGCAGCAGGATGGCCACATCCTCACTGCAGGCTGGGATTTACCTGGTTCCAGGCACTTTGAGCTAAATTTTGCAATTCCATCCCTAAGAACCCTAAATCCCTTTTGTGCAATACTTGAGGGAGGGCAGACCAGATAAGCTGTGCATCTATGAGGTGGCCCCTGTATCCATAGGGCATTTCAGTCGAGGGTTCTGTGGTGGGAGCAAAGGCATAGCTGGTGCAAACAGAAGAGGAATCCATAGTCTCTGCTCCTTTTTCCCCCTATACAGGGATGTTCTGCTGCTGTGTGAAATCAAAACCTCTCTCTGCCAGCACTGCAAGCGCATGGGATGACAAGGATGGACACCTATCATCCACATCCACATGCACGGGTAACAATGAGCTCTTGTGAGAGCCTTTTAAGCTTTAAGGTTCTTTTTTCTCTCCAGCCTGGACCTGTTTTCACTGGAGTCATGTGAGATGCTGAATAAATACTGGTAGTTTAAATAAGGTGTCACTTCTCACCTGCTCTTCCTTCTTTGAAGGCATGGGGGAGAACCAGCTATGAGAAGCTCTTCTCAATGCCCTGAGCTTTGCATCCAATCCCATAAAATCTCACTGTCTCCATCCCTGCCAAATGGCAGGGTGCTTCCTGTTGCAAAATATTGCAAAACATGGGTGGTGTTTCCTCTTAAGTTAGTTTTGTTAAAAATATTTCTTAGTAAGAAACCAGTTGTCATGATCCTGCTGCCAAGGGATCTTGTTGGTTATCAGCCATGGTGGTGGTTTCCAAAGCTGGGTTACAAACCATGCTAGAAACTGATTAACATCTCTTTTCTAAAAACCTGGATCAGGATGCTGCCGGTCTGGGGCTGATGGGTTCTGGGTCCTGAGAAGACAGACGGGGCCAAAAAATGATCTTCATGCCATGGAGCAGTGCCAGGTGACCTCCTCCCACACAGGAGATCAGGCAGCTCCCATGGGGCACATGAGGCCACCACTGCCAGGGAGCCATGGCATGAAACACTGGGAAGAAGAGACTGCAGGAGGGGTTCCATAGGGGAGCCTTCACCTCAAGGCAAGGCATGACTTTTGGTAGTGAGGCAAGGACAGATGATAGAGAAACCTGTGGAGTGACTCTAGTCTTGCCTACAAGGGACTTGGGCAGGTGTCCCCTAAAAATCTAGACTTTTCCATGTCATTACCTAATGAGTTCCTCTCCCATGCGGCGGTTCTCCACCTGAGCATGGTCAGGGGGTGCTTTTGGCCTTGCTGTTGTGTTAAGATCTTGACGATAATTTTTCGGAGGTCCAAGGGTGATCCCAGGCTGCTGTACAGGTAATTCCTGTACTGAGACACTCCCATGCTGCTGTTTAAACACATCAGCTTTAAAGCATGTCCTTTCTCTTTGCACGCTGGAAAAGCTGGATAGTGCTGTGTGATCTCCCTGAAAGAGTTTCCTGAGTAAAACACAACTCAGTTCTTCAGGGGTTTTTATCCCACTCAGATCAAATAGGAACCTTCTCAGGGCAAACATTAAATACTTTTTAAAAGCCTTTTCTGCTGCTTCTGAGAGCCTCTCTAAAGCAATCAGTATGTGAATAAAGTTGAAATATGTATGTATTGAATCAAAGGCAACCTGGAAAAAACTGTCTGTAAGAGGTCTCAAAGGAGATAATAATTATTCTGGGAGCACACGTGGAGGCACACAGCCCAGCTCTGGGTGCCCAAAATCACTGCAGGTGAAGACACAGGCGACATTCAAATAAAATCTAACCCCAAGTAGGGCCATTATGAATATGATGCTCTATCAGCACGGAGACCTCGAACCCCACGGTTCCTCCGTTGGATTAGCATTATAGGCGGAAGATAATGCAGGTTTCTGTCTGTCTTTGTCCTGCGGCTCTTCACTCCGGTGAGGGAAACCCTCCCGAAGGCTGTGAGGAATGAGAAGGTGCGAGAACTCTGCCTCCTGCTGCTCTGCTTTCATAAACCGAGGAGGAGAGTTACAAGATTTAGAAAACTCCTTTCCCCCACCTAAACTGCACCACTTCTCTGAAGCCTCACATTTCCCTCCGGCACTGCTGTCTTCGTTCGGGGAGGTTTCAAACTTTAAAGGTCGTTTGCAAGGGGCGCACGGCTCTTCCGAAGCGGGAAGGGCTGCGGCGTCGGGCTGCTCCAGCCCACCTCGACGGCTGAGCTCCGTCCTGCCACAACCCGGGCCCGAGCACACCCGAGCGGGATCCGGGCGGGCGGGAGGTCGGTGGGACGAGCCCCGGGAAGGGGGAGACTTCCCCCCGCGACCCCCACGGGCCGCCCCCGGGGCGGGGCCGCCGCCCTGAAAGCCGGGGCCGGCGGCGGGGCCGGGGCGGAGGCTGCGCCGCCGAGTGAGGGTGAGGGCCGCGGGCCGGCAGCAGCACCATGGAGAGCGGCGCCGAGGGGCTCCTGGACGCCGCCGCCTTCCTCGGTGCCTGGCGGCGCTTCGACGCCGACGGCAAGTGGGGACGGCATGGGGGGGAGCCGGCTGAGGGGTGCGCGGGTGCCGGTCCCGCTGGGTGCCACGCAGGGTCTGCCCGTGCCGGGGGAGGCGGGACCGCCGCGGTGGGTGCCCGTCCGGGTGTGGGTGCAGTGTGGGTGCCTGGGATGCTGCACATGGGCCGGGTGTCTGCCGGCATGTCCAAACTTCACCCCCACGAGGTCGTGCAGGTGTTTTCGAGCTCCTGTCTTCCTCCTTACCATGAATATCACATCTGCAAATCCCCCTTTTCACCCCAAAAGTTTTGCCTTTTCATCACTTCCCCGTTTTATCTGCTCTTCTCTCTTTTGGTCCCAGTTTGGGGGTTTATTTTTGCTTCTGAAAAGTTTTCTGTGAGGAAAACTCCAAAGCAAGCCCCACAGCTGTGCCCAGCCCTCGCAGAGAAGTGAACAGAGGAAGCTGGATAGGACGCGGGGCTCCCCTGAGCAGGCAGGCAGGGCCCCAGCTGAGATCCTGGCTGTGAAGCCTTGGGCTACCTGCATGCAGCCCACGACACGGTTCCTGGAGCTCGGGCAGTATCCCTGGCGATTAATACATTTACTTTTTATTTAGATAATGGTTACATAGAAGGGAAGGAGCTTGACGATTTTTTCCATCATCTCCTGGAGAAACTGGGACCAGAAGTAAGTACTGTGCCGCGTTAGTTGTGCATCAGGTCCAAGCAAAAAAGTTGTGCTGGGAGATGATTTGTGTTTGTTGTTCCCTGGTCGCTGACTTCCTTAGCAATCCCGAGGTAAAGAGCTTTTCTCTTGGCAACAGGGTGGCGTTTAAGCAGGTACAACAACAAGTGCAGTCACCTGAGCAGTTTGATCGGTTGTTTCCAGCGCAGCAGCTGCTGGTCGGGGTGAGAGTGCAGTTGGCACCAGCCGAAGGGGCTGGTTGGCAGCGTGGAGAGAAAGTCATTTACTGTTGTTGAGTAGAAACAAGTGAAAAAGCACCAGCACACAGCCTGGGTGGCTGAGCAGAAGGGCAATGTTCATGGCTTATTTATTCAAGCCTGTGCTCATTAGTTTTGTTAATATAGGTTTCTTTCCCAGGTCAATTTTTAACAAATATACTGTCATTAATTTTAAATGGTGCTTAGGAAGAAGGCTTATGTTTATATTGCCACAAATGGCTAAAAGCCAAACGAGAGTCAATTCTGTTGCATCTAAGATCCAGACCTAGCTCTACAGTGTTTCTGGGTTTCTCCCCCGGTTTCCTTCCTGGTTTCTGCAGCATTTCACCTCTCCCACACTCTGCATTCAGTACAACCAGAAGCTGCACAAGAATTTGCAGGGGCTGGTTTCCTTAGCTCCAGGTCATACATTGCCTATGAGCATCACCATCAGTGAAGGAGAAATCCTGCCACTCAAGCCAGCATGCAGAAGTATACAAAGAATATATTCATATTTTCACTACACAGTGTGTGCCCAGATAGGAAAGGGAGGAAACATCTTCCAAATGGAAGGAGAGGGTGTGCCAAAAAACAGAGATGAAGCTATTCCTTTAAGCAAAAACTAATTAACAAAGAGAGAAAAGGTAGCTGATAAAAGGCATAAATTCATGAGTATCAAGTGTAAAATCAGAATTGTACTTACAAGCCAATTAGTATTCTTGGATCTTTAGGGCTACAATAAAAAAATAGAAGCTGTGAGTAATTTTTTCAAGCATATATTTATTTAATTTGCAAGTAAATTTGGATTGAAATATTGGCAGTTTCTGCAGAAATGTCTTTCAGAGCATGGATGGTTAGATGAACAGCTAGGCACGTAAAAAGACTTCAAACAAATCAAAAAAGATTCAGCAATAAGAATCTTTAGGGACACAGAAAAGCTGATTTAAAGAGAAATCAGAAAGCTCATGGTTGTTTACCCAGGAACAAAAGATGAAATTGGTAGCTGCTATTCTTGGGGTATTGAAACAGTAGCACAAAGCGCGCTCAAACAAACTCAGTGACAACAAACATGAGCTGTTGAAGGAGACACTTAAAATGAGGCTGCAGAGGTCAGTGCTGAGATGGGTAGCTGAAGCAAGGGACCTCCAGGTGGGGCTCTCTGGAGTGAGCTGATGGTGATAAAACCGAGGGTTCACCAGGGATCTCATGCTGCAGGCAGCTTCCTAAGGATGTGAGTCAGGAGAAACTCCAAGCCCCAATCTAGCCCATAGCTGCCCTTATGTATCCCTCACATGGTGCTCTGGGACAGCATCACACCAGCAGGGTTGCAAACCCAGTGTGTTACAGTAGTTCTTGTGGTCTTGCTGATATCAGTGTGAACTCCGTTACCAGGACACAGAACTTGCAAAATGAGGGTGTTCTAGCAATGAACTTCCTGCTTTAAGAAATTAGTAATAGTTTTATTGCTTGTTAGAAGTCCCTGCTTGGATGACTCCAGCTTAATTCAGCACCCCGATCCAGTTTGTGGCTCCTTTGCTTCTGCTATCTAAGTTTTGCCATTAAAATAAATAGCTTAACACAAATTGAATGGAGAAAGAACCATCTCCCTCTACTCCTATTAAATAAAAGAAATAGGCTAATTCTCAAAGACAGTGCTCACTAACTTTCAGGGTGCTCAGACAGGCTCTCAAGTGCTTTTGGTTTTTTCCCCTCCAGTCTTCTTGCCTATTTTTGGAAGTATTTCCACTGTGGTGGTTTTAGGGATAAAACTACATGGCAGGCTGCAGGCAGAACAGGCTGTCTTTGTGGCAGAAAACCCAAGGGGAGCTTTGTCCTGGGAGGCTGAGAGCAGTCCTCTGCCTGCTCCCCTGGGTATGGGGATCACTTTTAGCACCAGGTTAGACAAAGGTTTCTACTACCTTTGTACAATGAGTTTGTCTAACAACACTGAGCCATTTTTCTTTTTTTTCCATGATTTATATTGTACAGGCTTGTGATTATAGCAGGAGGGGTAAAGGGTCCCCTCTGCACTGATTTTACCATCCTACAGAAAGAAAGCGTTGTCTGTGATAGAAGCAGTGAGCTGGGACTGATCATCTCTCTGCTGTACCTCTCATCCTGACCTTTACTCCTTTGGGTTCTTAATGTCTCTGTTTCCTTGCACAGTAAAAGCGGGGGACAGCAATACACTGGCATAACTTACAGATGTGACACATTCCATGTGTCACAAGGTTTAATTAGTGACTGTGTCTGAAGTGCTACACAAGTGATAAATAATGTTATCAGCACTGGAAGTTGTCTCTGCTTGAATAGAGAACGGCTTCGTAATTATATTTTTTCAGCCTTCATTCCCTAAGCTGTTATTTTTCTTAATGACCACTATGGTCCTTCAGCTCTGTTTTTCTTCCCAGCTACACTGCAGCATCCCCAGCTGACACTAAATGCCAGGGGATGGGAGCAGCTGGGAAAACAATGCAAAACCGAGCCTGTCAGGAAGCTGAGAGACCCAGCTCTTCCTGACAACTCTGAGAAAGGAAAGGAACTTGAAATAGCATCCAGTGATGGAGGCCAGTTCACTGTCGTTTATTGAACCGTCAACAACTGGGGGGGGGCACAGAAAACTTTGCAACAAAGGTAGACCTGTAGTAAACCAACCAAATCCCAGATGCTGCTTCCTGTCACTTCTCCTCCAGTGGGTGATTGCTGGAGGCATTTGGGCAATGCATTTAACAACATGCTTTAACTTTTGTCCAGCCCCAAAGTGGTCAGACAATTGGACTAGATGGTTGTTGTAGGTGCCTTCCAACTGGAATATTCCATTCCATTCCATAGAAAATGCCTTCAGTTTCCAGGTGTGTGTAATTTATCCTCGCCCCAGCATTATGATTGCAAGGTGCTGGCGTTACACCGGCTTCTGTTATCACTCCTATGACTTCTCTAACCATTTGAGCCTCCAGCTTCCAGCCTGCTACTGCATGGCTGCCATGAGCCGCCTGGGCTCTCATCTGCTCTTTCATAAACCTTGTTCTTCTACATTATGGCATTTCTTTCCTTGCATTTTCTAAAAAGGTATTATATTGAGGTGAAATCTCAATGGAAAGGACAGTCTTTTTCAGCATCAAAGAAGTAATTTTATTAGAACAGGAACTACAGCTCCTGCATGTCTATCTTTTATTCCTGTGCATCTTTCTGTATCAAGATCATTAAAGATCTTCCTTGTTTTCTCTTTTCTGTGGTTTTAAGGAAGCTCTATGTATATTCTCATAATGATTAGATAAGATTTTTATAGATGAATGGCTATAAATTTTGGGGTTGGATTACTGAAGTTTTCCATAAAACCAATGATGTCTGGGCAGATATGGAGAGAAATGCACATTGCCATTTGGCTTTCTCAGGAAGGTGTTTCACTTTGCTTAAATTATACTCAGATTAGATGGAAAGCTTTCAGATAAAGGATGGTTGCCTTCACCTAACTGTAAGTGTGCAGGAGAACACAAAAATTTTTGAAGTATAAATTTGATCAGACAAGACAGGTATTAGTCTTGTTATAATCCTTCCTGCCTGAAAACCACATGGATAGTTATGACTGGAAGGGACAGAAGTTAATCCTCTGGAGCTCACTCTGAGCAGCTGTTAAGGATTTGTCCTTGCTTTTTACTTCCAAAGAAAAGAAGCACCCTCTAGCTACTCTGGCACTTTCTCCTTGCCTTGCACACTGTATTATCTATCTAAATAATGTGTATAATTTAGCACAGTCAGGAATGCAAGAGCTAGCCAAACAAAGTTTAATGATCAAAATATCAGCCAGCCTCAAAGCCATCCAAAGCAGACTTCCCCTGTGCTTTACCACCCCAAGAGACCTAAGGTGACTGGTGACCAGCAGGTCAACAGCAAGAAGACCCCAAGAAGGAAGCAATCAACTTGCATCCACATCCAGAATATTTCAGAATTCTAACCCTCAGGCAATCCTGGCTATTTAAATATTTGGAAGGTATTCTTTACAGTCAGGGTGGAGAGGCACTGGAAAAGGGTGCCCAAGGAAGCTCTGGATGCCCCATCCCTGGAAGTGTTCAATGCCTGGCTGGATCGGGCTTTGAGCAACCCGGTCTGGGGGAAGTTGTTGGAACTGGATGATCTTTGAGGTTCCTTTCAACCCAAACCATTCTATCATTCTGATTATTGCCAAATAGAGTTATTTCTTTAGGTGTGGCTTTCATCAGCCTTGATTAGCCTGGCCAGTTCCTATTCCTGTTCCTCCACATTAAGGCATGGAAGTGTCTCAAGGTATTTCTTAATGGAAACTAAACATGCCCATGGTAAAAAATACCCTGTGTTTTCATCTCCCAAATGCACATCAAACAACTTTCAGCCTAGCAGAAAGGACAGAAGAAAGAACCTCTCCAAAGCCTAACCACAAAACCATGATGGCACAAGGAAGGCTGCAGCAGCCTTTGTTGGATGCTGGTGTCTACTATGTGAAAAAAGCCTTCCCACATGTGTGCTGATGAGAGTTAAAAAAGGAACCAAAAACGCACCATGGGATGACAGGATAAGTGCTCATCTATTGTAGCATGCAGGAGTACAGTAAATCCTAACCAAAAATCCTAACCAAAGTACAGGGCCGAATTCTCAGGTGATAGCACTGAAGTTAAGTGAGCAAGATTGGCCCGAAGGAGAAATTGGCCCTGGAGCTGTAGGGCGATGTCCCACAGTTATGCAGGCAATCCAACCTACAGCTGCATGGGGGTAACAGAGTCATTCATGAGATTAGTTTTTACAATGAAGAAATGTTTGGCCCAAAAATGAAAGGTTCTTATTCTAAAGTCCAAGTGTACATTACTGATGTCTCTCATCTGGTCCTTGCTGGCCTCATATCTGTACTGTGTGGCTTTTAGCATGATAATTGTTGTTGATTTTGTTTTCTAACTCTCCTTCTTGGCAGACACAATTTATTTTCATAGATCTTGTAGGAACTCGATATCTGTGGGACCCGTGGCCTTTCTATCGTATTTGGCTGAAACACTAGAAGACATGTGTGCTTGAGCCAGCATTTTCAGAAAATTCTCTGGGTTTTTTTCAAGAAACAGTGTATAATAGTCACTTAAAAGTAGTTTCATCTTTTTTTATACCCTAATCAATACAGCGGCTTGCTTCTAAAATCATGTCAGGAAAGAAAAACAAATCCATTTATTACAGGATTGTCTTGACTGGCAGGAATTAAATGAGACATCCCATTTCATCAAGTAGGAAAGGCTCCACAGTGCTCCATACAATCACTGTTTGCCCCCCAAACCAAGTGACTCATAGTTGTGTTTTCATCAAGGCAAACTTCTGCCAAGCGCATGAATCCCTTAAGGAGCAAAAATTTAATTAATCAGCGTGAGGCAAAGAGTGCAACTATATAAAAGGAATGGATTAACAAAGAAGACAGATTACAGCCAGGTTTCCAAACAATCATAACCAGCTGTGACAAAGAAATTAAATGCTGTAGAAATTAAAAAAAAAATGTGATCATGCCCTTTCTGTGATTACAAGCACTATTAAAAACCAGATTACCTTTGTGATGCTAAATACTTCTAAAGGTTTTTCACAAAAGGGAAGATGGAGAATGGACATGGAAAGGAGAAAGCAGAAAATTCATTTGTTATGGCAACTTGAAGCACAGAAGCTTTTCTCTGTAAAACTCTGTGGAAGAACATTCATAGTAAGAAATTTCCTTGTTAACGCTGAAAAATACGTGAACAAATTCATGGTGATATTTTAAACTGTGTTCTTTTATGAGAATAAAAATGACATGGCCTTCTCCTCATGGTAAGTGGTAAAGATTTCTTTTCTGGCTGCACAGTGATAACATGCAGCAGCCCTTGGAAACCACACAGCATCCACAAACTCAGGGAGGTGCATGCACCAGGGAAAACAAGGAATTACATGAAAGGCTTCTCTGTACAGACAGTGACTGGAAAGGATGCAACAGCATTCACTTAAACCCTCACAAAAGGGAAAGCTTTGCAAACCTTTGAAACTGGTTAAGGATCTGTTTCTTGAGACAGGTAACATAATCAAGACAGCATTCTCTGATAAAGTAAGATGTGCTCAGCTGCAGACATTTACTTGCTGCAAAGCCATTTCCCCTGTTCCATCTTATGAGACAAGAGGCACATTTTTGTATGCTGCTATTTGTTACGTCAGGTTTAACCCAGCAGGCAGCTCATCCCCACACAGCCACTCACTCCCCGGTGAAATGGGAGAGGGAATCAGAACAGTAAAGTGAGAAAACTCGTGGGTTGGGATAAAGACACTTTAAGAGGTAAAGCAAAACCCATAGGCACAAGCCAAGGCAAAACGAAGAATTTATTCACCACTTTCCATGGGCAGGCACGTGTTCAGCCATCTCCAGGAAAGCAGGACTCCATAATGCTGACTTGGGAAGACAAACATCACACTCCAAATATCTTCCTTTCTTCCTTCTTCCCCTGGCTCTATATGCTGAGCACCTCTCCATATGGTCTGGTATATCTTTTGGGTCAGTTGGGGTCAGCTGTCCTGGCTGTGTCCCCTCCCAACTTTTTGTGTACCCCCAGCATCCTTGCTGGTGGGGTGAAGCGAGTCTTCAGATGATGTCCTTGCTTGGACAAGTGGAACAGGCCATATAGATTATGGGGTTTTTCCAGCCTTTTAAATGTTTTTGGAATAGAAAGGCAATTAGAGCAAGCTACTTGTTTGCACCACCAGTAGGTCAATCTTGAAAACCAGGTCTCCCAACCTTAGTTTCTGCTTGGAATATGTCTTATTGGATATATTTTTTTTTCAGTGTTCCGGGATGTTTTTTGGTAAACAGAAAGGTCCCTTTTGAAACCTAATGGTCATAACACAAGGTGTATCGTTCTTAGTGTAAAAAACTGTAATATACAAATAATTTTGTCTTGAACACGCATCTTCAGAAAGCCAGTTTGTGCAGTATCTTTTATTCTTTGTGAGTAAAGGCTGGGTTTTGGTGGAGCTATTACCAGTTTTGTTTCATAAGTAGAATATTTATGAAGAGAGAAAGATTGTCCAAGTTGAAAAATCCACTGCAGAGTAAACCCTTGGACTAAAATCTTTTGGAGCTGTGTAAGTATTGTAAGTATTCCAGGCATTTACTTGATGTATCACATAGTTTAAATCAGTTTATAAAAAGAAGGAGGCTGTCCTATTTTTATGCAGGTAACAGTGTCCCTGCCACAGAAAGCTCAATGAAGTGGTGGCTGCTAGCTGACACCAAGTTGAGCAATAAGCATTTTAACAAATGACTAGTTTGAAATGCACAGCACACTTTCCAAATATCAGCTATGATTATCATTTTGGAAATAACTCATCCTACTGGGCACAGAGGAGGATCATTTCAGAGTACTTTGCAAGCCTATTGAAGTTGGCGACTGGGAGGCTTCATGTTACACAGCAAGGATGCACCCCAAGGACTGCACTGTGTAGAGCTGTGCACGGAGTAAATTTGGGAAAGTAACTCATGGTCTTGTGTCACAGTTGTAAAAAAGGAAGTGTACAACCTAAGGGAGCTTCTATAGCAGCTGGAAAGAACAAGAAACTGGGTTAGAAGACCCAGGAAAGAATAGCTGTAGCCCTAAATCCACCTGGTTGTAGAGAAGATAAAAACCTCAAAGGACTTTTATTCAGGGGTTGGGAAGAAGTTAATTTATTGTCTTGTAAAAATTTCTACAAAGGTATGCCACAAGACAGTGTGGGTTATCCTTCTCCCTTCTTTCCCTCCCCTCCCAGAGAGGGCCACCTCCCACACAACTGGGAGAGAAGCCAGGACCTGCTCAGTGTGGGTGCTGAGGGTAACGTAGGACTTAATTGCTTAATTTCCCTTAATTGTAGGGAAAGATTAACCAGGTGAGCTTCCCAGCCCAGCCACAAAGCTCATATGACCAGAAGCCTTTTCACAGGGTGAGGAAATTGTATTTTGTGTAGTCCAGTCAGAGTGGGTACCCTTGTGGTTGCTGCTAAAGAAACCGTGCCTGATGAACCTAAGCACTGTATATCACCTGCCACAGCGATGCCTGTCAAAACTCATAACCTGACAAGTCCAAAGAAATCCTCACTATGTATAAATCGATTACGGGGTTGAGCAGATACAAAGACAATGTCAATTGCTTGAAATTCTATGCTATTAACCCAGGAACACTGACAGGGCTTGGTGCCAGGTCTTAAATCAGCTGACAGGCAATAATAAGCAAGAATCTAGCTCCACTGACACCTTTCAAGGCTGATGATCTAATGAACTGCAGAGATGTCATTCAAGGATAAGGATATCTTCCTGAAAAGCACAAGCTGAAAACAAGCAGGATGGAAACCGCTGTAACACACACTTGAGCAAAACCAGACCCCAGTGATATAATGGGAACAGCTGGCTAAAGAAGCAGGTATCACTGAAATATTTTGGGGTTTCCAAACACTGATCTTCCAACTGAAAGCTTAGTAGCTACAAAGATATGCATAGGACTTATTTGCAAAAATTCATTCACAATGGTGTGTCTGTGGGCTTTTAAAAGCATTACCGCCAACTCTAAGGATGTGATGATCCTGGTGATTATCTGTGAGTGAGGAGAGATTTCCTCCAGGATGGTCTTCCAGAGCCCTCAGCAATTCTCATGCACTTTTTCTTTTCCCCATGGCAGAGCACCATCACAGAAGAAAAAGTTCAGAGGATGAAGGAGCAATTCATGTCTGTCTACGATGTCACCGCAGATGGACGCTTGCAAATCCAGGAGGTATCTCTGCCCAACCCCAGCCCAAGATTTCTTTTCTAGAAGGATGGAGAATTAGAACAGACTTTTTATAGGGTCTGTAGGAATAGGACAAGGGGTAATGGTTCTAAACTGAAAGAGGGTAGATTAAGAGTAGGTTAGGGAAGACTTTTTTAATGAGAGTGGTGAAGGACTGGAAGGGGTTGCCCAGAGGAGTTGATGCCTCATCCCTAGAAACATTAAAAGCCTGGTTGGGCAGGACTCTGAATAACCTGATCTAGTTGAAGATGTGCCTGCCCATTACAGGGGGTTGGATTAGATGACTTTTAAAGGTCCTTTCCAACCCAAACTATCCTATGATTAAGACCTGCAGCAGACTTGGGAGATCTGGAAGGTAGAGCCTGGGTGCGGAGGAGGTGACTCATGGAGTATTACATTAGCCAGATCCTTTGGTCTGGAGTTTATGTCCAAGGTAGAAACAAGCCAAACTTACATTTCACATACTGGGTCAGCGGCCACCCAAGTTTTTTCTTTTCTTTACTTTCACGGTGTGTTTCTGGCTTTTGTTGTGGTTTTTTTTTTTAATGTTTTTTATCCAGCTTGCAAATATGATCTTGCCGGATGACGAGAACTTCCTACTGCTTTTCCGACGGGAAACTCCCTTGGACAACAGCGTGGAATTCATGCGGGTCTGTATCCCCACATTGCCTCCTCCCCCTTGCACACCACCAGCTTCTTCAACACCAATCCCTCTGCCCTCTGTAGAACACATAAATTGGGAAATACATGGGTATTGTGGAAGCAAAACACGTTCTGACCTGTTCAAGTAGAGAAGGTTTTGTATTATTGACACCAGCAAAACAGAGGTGTGGTACCTAGGACTGCACCAAGGGTACCCAGAGACCTCATTACATTTCAGAAGCACTCTCAGCCATGTATCAGTCATGCCACCACAGACAAAACCTCCCCACTCATCAATTCACCCCTGCAGCTCCTCAGCTGCAGTACAGCATAGGCCAAGAGAGCAGACCAGGAACATTTTAAGCACCATTTAATCCTGAAACATTAGACTGTCAGGGCACAGAGAGGAAACCTCCATAAGTTGGGTCAACAAGACCATATAACTTTGCTCAATCTTCCTCTGATCTCTGCCCCTAATTATCCCAGCATGGAATTTCAATTTTTCCAAGACCACATGTGGTTACTTCTATTTCACATACAAGCTGGGGGCTTCTGCAGATCAGTGGCCAGTTGTGTATGGCCTTGGCTCAGGGCAATAAAAGAAGCTGCATGTACAAATTAGGTAAGAAATGCAAAGCAGTTTCTTAGTATTGTCTTCCTTCTATAGACAGAGTGTCTGCATTAAACATGTGATAGCAGCATGTAGCATGTACAGCATCCAAGTGTGAGTAAGAGCTATTGTGTGAAAAATTTATTTTATTTCATCTACAATTCATTAAATGTTGGATAATGCAACAACTTGCTCATTATGGAAGTTCTGCTTTGAATCTTTACCATCTATCATGGAGCAGATGAGTAACTGCAATATTTATGTGCTCGCATCAATCTATCCCCGTTCAGATCTGGCGCAGTTACGATGCTGACAGCAGTGGATTTATTTCAGCTGGTGAACTCAAAGTAAGTTATTCTAACAAATCTCTCTGGGCTTGACCTACAGCTCACTGATGTCAATGGGAGACCTTCCATCGGCTTTACCAGTTTGCTGCTTTTTTGTGTGGTTGACAAATGGTATTTCTGGGCTGTTCATAGCCAGTTTAAGGGCTCATGCCTTCTGGCATGGTCTCAGGGGCCCTGCAGGAGGGGGGATGGTTTGCTATTCCCCTCAGTGTCCTGTTTCCCCCTAACCTTGTCCCATGACCCCAGTTGTCTCAGTGACCTGAGGCATCCAGTGAGCCCCACAAGCACTGCCTCACCTTGGCTTTGCACTTGTGCCTCTCCCTGCTAAACAGAGCCAAAGCCATTGTGTTTTATTAACGAGATTTCTTCACAATCTCTTCCTGAACCTGCAGATTTATGAACACTGATTTCTCATTAAAGCTCAGGCTATTGGGGCAAGAGCCTGTTCAGAAACCATAACTCAAACCCTTTGAGCCAGCAAGCACAAAAGTCCATCCCTGGGCTGCACACAATGTGCTGAAGTCTCAGTGTGTGGCTTCAGCCTGTGTCCCAGCAAAGATGTAAGAGGATGTAAGACTGTTTTGCTGAACGGCATATATTTTGATTTGAGATCAATTAGCAAGTATTGCAGGACTTACATTATCTTTTGCATATTTTGTGGATTTATTAGGACTCACTCCAGTATGCCTGGTCCAGGGAAGTTTGGTTATTTTCTAATTTATTTGAAAAAACGTGTTTCAGCGAAAAAAATTGGAACTTTGTCGAACTGAAGACACTAGTACTAACCAGGAACGTAAAACTAGATTTGTGTAACCCCGCTGAATTTTAATTGAATTTCCTACTGTTATTTCTTTAATTTACTCTAGAGAGTAAAATTTCTCTCTTTTCTTACTGCAGGATTTCCTGCGAGATCTCTTTTTGCAGCATAACAAGATGGTTGCTGAAGAAAAGCTGGAAGAATATACTGATACTATGGTAAGAGAAGATAGAATTAATCTTGTTTAGATCAGAGTACAGCCTAAAATCTCCTTTAGGGTCAATGTCTGTAGGGCCATAAAAGCCCTCTTAAAAGGTGTGTCAGAGATACCTCGGGGGAGTTAGCACACACTGCTGCTAGCTGTTCTTTGCACTGGACATCAGCTGTGAAGGCATTACAAATATTTTGGCTTAGAGTTGAACTATTTCTTATAAGAAAGGAGCTCAACTTTACACCAAAGCAGGCTGAGCTCTAAACCCCTTCAAATATAGGTGAGGTGCATCCTTCTTCATGATCTGCTCAGCCTCAGCCAGATAGCCAGCTCCTTCACTTCCTCCTTCCCTTACTCCCTCCCTTCCTCCCTCCTAGCAAATCCTTTTGCTCCCAAGATGTGCAGGTATCTGGCTTTTCTGCTCTGCAAAGCCCAGAAAGCCTTGCTGGCTCCCTGCTGCTTCCCTGAAAGACTGGGAGGTTGATAGTTTCAATTCTCCGCCTGGCTTATCACAATAGAGCTTTTATACTGCAATCGACACCATAAGATTTGGTGTGGGTTTAGCATCAGTCACCTGGATTTCAAAGCAACTTATTATATCTAAACATTGAAAAACAAGAAAAGGAAAAAAAAAATCTCATTTCTGATGTCATTCTCAAGGGTATCATTTGAATGCCGCTAGCACATATCTATCACTGCAATTTTCTAAATGACTTTCAGATGGGACTGCCTTGTTTCTTGGCACAAAATCTGTGTTTGTACCTAAAAAACAGCTTGGTATGCAAGCAAACAAGCATCTGCCCACATATTTTGCAATACCATGTTATGTGTGCATGATGTGTGTGTGTGCCTAGAAATGTGACCCTTCAGAGAAATGTGAGAAACTATACTGTTACAGAACAGTGTATATTTTGTTTTTCATATTTATAAGACAGTGAAGAGAGAGGAATGCCAGCTGCAGAAATTATTTTCCAACTGGCAGAGCTTGAAAACAATAAAAGCCCAGAAGTTACAGCTAGGACAAAAATCTCTCTGGTAGCATTCGCTGGTACCAAATATCTTTCATTCTGCTCCATTAAGGTTTCCATCCCTGGTGCTTAATCTCTGATCAGGTGCTGGGGAATAGGTGATCTGATGCTTGTAGACAGTGGGTGGCTCATTTCCTCCAACTCCTTTCCCTTCCCCTTAATTTCCCAAGAAAGATCTGTGATTCCACTACCCCAATGCAGCTAGGGATCAATGCAGCCCAGGGCTGAGAGCCAGGAGGTTTCTGTTCCCATGGTTTCTTGTAGAATGGCTTTGTGTCCCCAGAGAGGCAGTTTAATCTCTATGTTAGAAGATAAGATTTGATCTGGGAAAAGTGATGCTTTGTATATCTAGGGAAATCTATGATCTGAAATGGAAATCTAGCTCCTGAGGACAAAGGTTTGCCAAGATGCAATGCCAAAAGAATCAGGGATATTAATGGCCATTAGAAAATGAGGATATGGCAGATGACTATTTTTTCTTTGCAATTCTTTTCTCTAAGCTGAAGATCAAGGATGTTTATAAACATACCTGATCCCAAAAGCTCTAAGGCAGGGTGTGAAATTACCACAGGCATAATCTTATCCTGTGATATCCTGGAATAAAATAGAGGATATGAATTCTGTATCTAACAGCAAACCATCCACATGGGCAGTATCCTGTAGCATCAGATACACTGCACAAATGATTGCACAGGAACTTATCTGAAGTAAGAAGGCAAAATCCCAAGAAGGGAAGAAATATTCAGCCTTGCACTTGCAGGGCTGGATTGAAGAGGGAGAAGTCACTCAAGGAGCAAAGGTTTGATGTCAAGGCCCAGGGCAATGGCAACCCTTCGCTTTCTCTCTCTCCTTCCCACATGGAGTGAGGAGCTGCTGGAGTGCGGAGTCCCACTGCCACTGGACTCTCCCACCATCACCACTGTTTAGGATAAAGGGGTCAGTGGCCCATCCAGTTTTTTTCCTGACAACAGACTTTCTGTTTTATCTTTAGCAACCAGCAGCAGTGATTTCTTTACTGCAGATTGGATATACTTGTATTTCTCTCCCCTACTGCTTTGGTCCCACCTTTTTATCCTTTTAGAGCACAAAGTCCTTGGGACCAGGATCTGTTTCTGCTGCACACAACTACAGTGTCTCTCAGGGTGGCCCATCTATCCAACTCAGGGCTTTCAAGGGCCAACGTAATTATTATTCAGTTGAAATAAGCTGTGTCCCAAGGAGCTGTAAACCCATCTGTCTCCACAGGAATATACAGATCTCTGCCCTTTTTTCTGTACATGCACAGCTGGCTGCACACATCTTAAGCAGCTACTGATATCCTGAGTGGACCCTAGGGCCTTCTGGAGATAAAGGGGAAAAGGCAGAAATAATAATTTTAAAGAAGCTAGCCCAGGCTTGAGGGGGAGAAAAAAAAAAAAGGGCAGCATTTTATAGTTCTGTGCTGGCTATTTGCAGTTTGTGAGCAGATATCATATTAACCAACAAGGGCATGCTAAATTCTCGCCCCTTGTGCTGCTATGAATGATCTCATACCACATTAAACAAAAAACCAAAAGACCAAAAAGGCTCAGAAGAGGGAGAAAGTATTTCTTTTGGAAGAGATTGGTCGGCTCTGGAAAGGAACATCACTTTATCAGGTTGCTTAGCAGCCACTTCTTAAGAGGCTATTCTGTTTCCTTGTGACCTTGACATCCTTTCTTCAGAGAACACTGATATAGATCAGGGATTTGATAAACAAGTGATGAACTCCTGTAAAGAAAACAGGTAGTGAACACATTGGCATTGCACAAGCTCTGTGAGTCTGCCAAATCAAATCTTAAAGACCACTAAAGCCACTGGGGAAAAATCACAAAAGAACATTTGAGTTCTCAAGACTCTTCATGGGAGAATTAAAGTGACAATGCTGTGCTGAGGAAGCCGCTTTGTAGGCACTGTTCTTGGTTTTTTTTCATGCTTACATAGGTACATATTTGTCATTAATACATTAATAGTCATTAAGCATGTATTAATAATTATTTACATGCACCCACTTGCAGTTCTGAGTCTTTGAAAACAATCTGTAGGTTTGTTGCCTTCCCATGGGCACCGACCAAGAGCTGTTGGCAAGGAGCAAGTGCTTGGAGGTTGAAATGAAGCCTGGTATTGCTCTAAGCCTGCTGAGAAGAGGCCCCAGGGATCCTGTGTTGTGTGCTGTGGGAGACAGAGTGAGCATAGCTGAAAATGGATGGAAGGTTTAAATACCTTGGTGCCAATTTTCTGCTTTCCTGAATTAACACAAGCTGGAGAAATGAAGACCGGCCTCCTTGATGCTTCATGATGAGAATACTGTGGATGATGACAGTAGAACAACCTTTTCCAACCCTTCCCCACCTCCCCTCAGCCCGAAGTCACGCTGTTAAGAGGTTTCTGGGTCCTGGTGAAACTTCAGCTCAGAAATACCCATCTCACACATGCATTTGACAACATTTTTTTATGACTGACAGATTCCCTACCTGTGCATGCACACAGCTGTGTACTTAAATAGAATATTGTAAATGCCAGGATATGAACTAGATTTAAGATATGGTTTCTGATAGCCCACAGCTTCCTAGATAGCAGCATGTTACTTCTAGTTTGTAATCCCAACGCCTACAAGCAGCATGCAGGGCAAGCTCATTTCTGAATCAAACTTGAGCAATTTAAGTTACATATTCTGCTGAAACAGTCTCACGTGCAACACTGACATTCACTTTTTGCATTGCCTTCTGTCGATAATGTCAGATGGAGCATAAAAAAAGTCCTTTAATCTAAGCATTATTATATTTCAGTAAAACGCAAAAGATAGTTCTTGCTCAGCCACCATGCCATCTTTGCCCACCACAGGTTAATATTCTAGAGGGGCAGTAATGTAAGTGCAGTGACTAATAACTCAACAAGTATTGGTCATGAACTACAGCATTTGAAAGCCTGTACATGGTGATGACTGAGGATGAAATCTTAACTCCAGAGAAGTGAGAATAGATATTTTTCCCAGCTGTAGTGACACCAGGGTTTTGCTGGGCTTACTTGCAGAGATTCTCCTGGGAACTGAGTTACGTGCCCTGAGCACACAAGCCTGCAGCTGAGGGTTCCTCATCTTCTCAAAGCAAAGGGAAAGTGGTTGGCTTCTCCCTGAGGATGGTCTATGTCCACAAGTATGCATTGTGGACTACCTTTATTGTACACTGAGGGGATTTCTGGTGCTTTTGTATCTGCTGCCTGAGCCCTTTGCAAGGATAATGCCAGAGTCTCAGTGTGGTCAGTCCCATAGCTGTGAAAGCCTATCTGTGCTCAGTGCTAATGCCAATGTACTTGTGCAGGTAAACAAAAGCCAGAGCGCAGAAAATTCAGGTGATTTAGACCCTTAACACCTTCCTAGTCAAGATAGCATGTATCTGTTGATGAAGTCTCTTACGACCACCAAAGAAATGGTGTAATAACAGACAGACAAATATTTATTGTATTGAAAAAAGGCCTAAACAGAGTTTGTTATGTTCGTGAACACACTGAGCAAACTTCCCAAAGCTCTAGAAATACAGCAGGAGTGGAGTGTGGCCTACAAGACTAGTTCCTGAAGAGCAGTTTTTGCTTATCCTTTCTCCTCCTGGTAGTGGTCCATGCTGGCCTCCCTCCCAGGCAACTCCGTAAGGATGCTGAGAGGACCCACACAGCTGATAAACACAAATCTTCCTCCTGTGTCCCTTCTCAATTTAATGCCAGTGGTGCTGCTGTCACCTCTAGTTTTGCACCACATTTGCTGTGGCATAAGCCAAGGGAAGCAGAAAATCCCATCTAACTCAAACGTCATTTCTGAAGATCAAAACCAACGGAACTCAGGAGCCTGCAGGTTTTGTAAAACCCCAGTAGATAATGCCTAGGTCTCTTAGGAATCAAAACACTCTTAGCAATCCTGCACTACAGGACTTGTCTGTGTGACACAGGCAATCTGGCTGGGCATGTGTACTAGTTTGAAAACAAACCAGTGGGAGATCACAAGTCAGAATTATAATTTAATAGGAAAATTAAAATAAATGCAATAGTACAAGAACACTGACAGAGTCAGGATACAACCTGACACCCTGCTAGTCAGGGTGGTGGCAGCAGTCCAGATGAAATGGTCCTGTTGAAGCAGTGATCATGTAGAAAAAGGGTCTGGTCGCCATCTGAAGGTCCAGTGGTAGCTCTTGTCCTCTGGGAATCCAGTGGGTAAAGGGCTGCTTTTGCTGTCCCAAACCCCAGATCATATCCAGGTGGGAATGCTTGGCTCCTCCCCCCTGGGCGGAGCATCTCACAATGGGATGAGGTAACTCTATGAGCCATGCGATGGGTCCTTGATTGCTCGTTAAACAGAGATGGCTCCCGGAGCGAGTTGTCAGGGATGAGTCATGGTGGGAGATAATGAACATTGCCCCACCTGCTTTAACACCTTGTGAAGATGATAATAGAATACATGCTTTTGGTTACATCTTACATTGTAACCTAGGACAGCAGGGCACTGAGCTTTTGTCCTGAGGATAACTTGCTGGCCACAGGGCTCTCCTGCCACTCTGCAAATGCCTTTGTGACCCCGTCCTTCCCTAAAGAAAGAGGCCGTACGCACTCCTGCAGCTTGGGCTGGTGCCTGTCTTTATACAGTCTCAGTAACCTCTGTATTCCCTGGCCAACATTTGTTTCAGCTGTTGGGCATAGGTGCCCATGTTTTATATATTAAAATGTATTTGTGAGAGTAGAAGGTCAAAACTGACTCAGTGTCCCACTTTATTACACACAAAGAAAGAGAATCAGAGAAGGTATAAAAGCAGGTTTTAGTGAGTTTGCTGATCACAGAACTATTTATTTTGGTTGTTTACTTCTTTCCTTATCTCTGTCACGGAAGATAATTCAGATTTATAGTCTTATATTGCTCTTCAAAGAATATATGTGTTTGTTTGTCATATTCTGTTTCAGTGGCCTTTACAACACTGGACTGGGAAAGCAGAGATATTTCCTTTGCTGAATTAAAAGCCGATGGCAGTTTTGATTTTCTACTTTTAAAAAACAGAGATGTAACAACTTTTATTTGCAAACCAAGCTCTTACATATTCTCTGTCTGCCTCAGAGTGCCTTAGAGTACATTCAAACAAACAGAGGGTGTGCCCTTGGTGCACTGCCATTAAAATGTCAGTGAACTAATTTGTGCAAACACTTTAAAACATGGGGTAGCTTGACAGTAAAGGAAATGCATCATTTTATAAAGCATACTGTTAGATGCAACAAAGCTTTTAGTAAAATTGAGTGCTATTTAAACATGCCAGACCTTGTCCTTAACCACATTGAGATGTTTCATATCAGCCTGGCAGTGTAAATATACCTTTCAAGAGTGTAAACCAAAAATCCATCAAATTTAACATATCAAGATGGTGTGTGAAGGCAAAAGTTGAAATTAGAAACAACCTCATAACCATTTCAATTATCTGCTTCTCCCATGATGTATGCTTTGTCACATTGGGTGGGTACTCTCTGCCATTCTTTGTGTACTCATGCACACAATTAGCAGATCAGATCAAACACTCACATGCTTGGAACTTGCAAGTTTAATTAAAAAACATTTCCCCTGGCTGCTCCCTGAGTAATGCAGCACACGATTGCCATGTAGTGGGTATGCATGCTCTCCACTTGTCCAGATAACAGGATTAGGTCTATCTTGTTAGCTGTGGTACCTGAACTAATTCAGTGCACACTAGCCCTTCTTCCCCACATGTTTTCCATCTTTCATGTGTTAGTCATTGGCAAGAATTAGCTTGGCCTAGGTCTTCCAGCCAGACTTTTATTTTCCTTCTGTTGACTGGTATGGACTATCAAAACATTGCATATGTTTGAAAATTGTATTCAGGGTAGTTGTGGCAGAAAAAGGCCAAACAGATAGAAAACACAAAGGTTCTTTCTTGCAGAGCTGAGTGAAGAAGGTCAAGGAAGGGAGTTTGTTGGCTGTAAGTAGACATAGTCAGCCACTGAAAGTTTAATATGAAGCTGAAAGATAGGGTGCAAGAGAAGAATGTTTCCTTTCATTAAGCAATCCACCAAGGAGTTTATTATCTCTCTATTAAATGTGTTTTAATGGAGTCTGCACTGCTGCAGGAATATTGTAACGGGTTCAGAAATGGGTAGGGTTGTAAACCATATGCTCACAAAATTGATAATGAAGCAGAAAGCCTTTCACATCTAAACCATCTCTAATCTGATCTGTTTCATTAAGGATGCACAAAACTCTTCAGCCTGCTGGCTGTTTGCAGCTTCTGAAACCATGAAAATATGCTTTACCCACGAAGTAGAGCAGGTGCAGGGCAGGCGGGACACATACAGTCCCAAGGCACGGACAGCCATGCTGGGGTGCTTATTTATTTATTCCCTGGAAAAGGACATGAGGCTGGAGATGTTTCACTGGAAAAGAAACTTGAGACTTGTCTCAGACAAGCCTGTGTGAAATGAAAATTGTGCCCCGAGTCTGGCTCTTGGACAGCAAACCACCAGTTCTGTCCTGGTCACATAAGCTGCCACCACAGTGTTTATCAGTGAGCGCGTATGGAGATCAGCACATTGTGATCATGGAGCTGAACTTCTCCCAAAAACTCTGTGTTTGCTTTTCTGAGGCATCACAGAGGGAAAAACACATCTGAATTTGAAGTCTTGACTGAAGCACCAAATTTTAGTCTCAAGACAGTAATTCTGAGATGCACCAGAAACGGGAGAAAATAAAACTCACTTTCAGGAGCTCAGAAATGCGTAGGAGAATCCAAGTAAAGTTCAAAGACTGCTAAAGGCAGTAAGTTTTAGTGTGTTTTGGTAAGGACACTGTATCTTCGTATGAAGGAAAGACCAGCGCCATCAGCCAGAGGTCCCCTGACCTGGCAGCAGAGTTCCTGAGAGCTGGCTTCTGTGTTTCCCACCAAAAGCTGTCCTTTCCCAGAAAATGCTGTCCTCTCTCACCACACCAGCTGCACTGCTTTGTGGTGAGTTCCTACAGACCGTGTGGGTAACTAATGCTCCTTGGTGGCCTAAACCAAGGGATTTAGTGTGACATTTTCAAATGCACTGAATTTATTGTGGAGGCCAAGTACTGTGGTATTCCCACCACCCACATGCTAGTACTTTTTCTAGCCATCTAAATAGGGATTGTCTCCGTAAGGTTCCTTTAGGCAGCATATTTTACAGCAATGATGTAAGCTGGATGTTGCAAAGTCCCCTGTGGTGGAGAGTGTGCAAAAGTGAAGTAGTAGGGGTGTCTCTATCTCTCCTCAAACAACAGAAGAAACCAGGTTAGGCACTGATGTTCTGTTTGGAGAGAGGCTTTTAAAATCTTATCTGGGATTATTTATTTCAAGAAAGAATATTAATCATTTTCTGTGACCTGCAGAATAACTCCTTTGTCAGCCAAGAAGTGAAGGCTTGGGTTTATCTCTCTGATGGCAGTGGGAGGCTGTCATTGTGAGGACATTTCTCCCTTTGGTGGCACCAGCAAAGGCAGCTTCTGCCCCCATCCCTTCCTCCAGCCTTGTCCCATTGCTGCTCCAGCAGAGACCAAGGAAAAGTGCCATATTGTTGTGGGAGAGCTAATGGGGCAGGAAGCAGGATGCAAGAAGTTAGATCAGCTGGACAGGGGCAACTTGGACTGATGCAACCAGGGGAATTCCTCAGGATGGCTTGGCAGCTTTATTCGTCTCTCCAGCTCTAGAGCAAAGTCCTTCCTCCGTCATTTAGTGGCTCTAAGTGCCACAGAGCACATTTAGCGGAGGCTAGTTAAATGGGAAAATGGCTTTCCTTGTGCCACTGAACACCCACATGGCTCTCATGATGTCATTTTTCCAAATATCTCAATATGGGCCTTCAGTCATTCATAGGACTTCCATACTGTCTTTCAGTGGGAGGAAAAGTGAGCCCATACCGAATGCCTCTTCAAAAATTCCACCCAAACCTCAGTAGTGTAAAACACTCAGAATAATTAATGGTACACAGTCTGTTGCAGAATCTCAATCTAAGCGTAGTATGATAAAGGGCTGGGAAGAGGCAGCACTAACAAAACAGGCAAAGTCTCCCTGAGAAATGGCAGCTCTCCAGATGCTACCTTCCCTCACACAAGTGTTCGGCTCTGCCCTGGCTCCACTGCTGGGAAGTGCTCAGGACATGCTGCTGGCTCCCACATGCTCAGGCTATGTCATAGGGGATAATCCTGTCCCTCTGAGCTCTGTCAGGCATGGACTGGTCTGGGCCTTCTCCAGCAGCTGTGCAATACACAAAAGATCTGTAGTGAACTCATTACTCTGCATAACCACTAAACAAGCAAATGGGATCTATCAAGGTAAGATTAATGCATATTCCTTAACTGAGTGTTTGACAAAGAAAGGTAATCTGTCATAGTAAAATATTCATTCTCCCCCACCCCTCCCCAATGTGGAATATATATTTTCTAGAACATTAAGCCTTGAGTTATTCAGGTTTGCAACTCATTAAACATCTCCCCCACCCCTTTCCTTGTAACAGACCCTTTTTTGTGCCTTGAAGAGAAATGCAGAACCAAATACAACAAATAAATTAATATTTTTTGGTGATGGCTCATCAAAGTGATGCTATTCAGGAAAAGAAAAGGATAAGTTTTGAATTCACACAGATTAACCTCTTGATGTTGGCAGCCTGAACCTTCTTCCCAGTCTTAGTGTATTCTAACAGCAGACCTTGAGCCAATCAGGCCCCACAGCTTTAGTGGTGTAAAATCCTGAGTGCTGATTAGAAGGTGACATTTTCACCTCAGCTGCTCAGTAGCCACAGCAACAGTCAAAGGTAAGGATGGAGTGCAGCTGGAAGTGTTTAGAAGTTTCCTCCTTTTCTGGCATTTTTTTTCAGGGGCCAAGGAATGTCAGTGTTTAGTTTCTGAAGGTGTTTGCTGCAGACCTGATTTATCCCCATGTGAGAGTGGAAGGGAGCAGTGCTGGTATTTGATTGCTTTGGGTTGTTGCTGTCAAAAAGCTGGTGGGTTTTGCTATTCCCTTGTACCACCCTTGCACTCGGTGCTAGCACAGGATGCCGTGGTGCCCAGGGTTTGGGCAAACACCCTGAGCAGGCAGAGGGGAGGGCACAGGGCAGAGTGAAATGTATCCAGGCCTTTTTTGTATTTGTGTTCTCCTCATGGCCCATTTATTTTATCTCTGTCTTCTTGATTTATAGATGAAAATCTTTGACAAAAACAAAGATGGACGGCTGGACCTGAACGACCTGGCAAGGTAGGATTTAATAATGTTGATGGGGTGTTTCAGCTCACAATGGTAGATCCAGGCAAGGTGATGTTCTCCCTATAGGGACGTGCAGTTGAATTCTACCTCCTTTCGAATTAAATCTGCTCTGATCCCACCTCTCCAGTACATGGTCCCCACTGCAATAATCTGAGAATCTAGAGCCAGTGACAGGAGCAGTGTCAGGCTCTGTCTGTACAACTCCAATGTGCATGATCAGTGCTATCTCTGAGACGCTTCCCAGGAGGTTGCAGAGCAACCAGTGGCTCTGTTTCTCCAAAAGGAGGCTGAAAATCCTTTCAACAGAGTCACGGACATGCATTTATTTTACATCATTATGTGCAGCAGGGGCTGCTAAAAAAAGAATTTTTACTGCATTTTGAATAATAAAAGTGCCACCACAAAAGAGTTCGGCAGTGGCAGTAAGAAAAAATTTGGAGCACCAAGGTGAGATGCTTGTGAATGAAGCTGGGGACTCAGTCATGGACCTCTGTCTCTTTTCTGTCCTTGATACCTCAGAGGCTTTTAAATGATTTTCATTGCCTACTGATAGAGAGTATGCCTCTCTCTGTAAAACTGTGTGCATTGATTGGATAGGACTTTAAACATGCAGCTACAGCCTTAAAACACCAGTTTAAAGGATGAGGGGAGAGAGGTGCTGGTTTGCCACTGTTACTTTCTGCTTGGTATTACGACAAATGCCAGCGAAAATAACTGCAGTGCATACAGCAGTTAGTTCCCTTTGACCACGAAATATGTGACAGGAATCAGAAGCAGGATGGAGAATATCTAAAGAGGGGTGCTGTTAGAATTTTCTCTTAAATACGATTCCCTTTTGGGAACCAGGCCATCCGAGGCTCTCCTCCAGTCAGAGTACATTTCTCACACTCCAGATCCCTCCATGTGCGGACACAACTCAGCATGCCCTGTGTCATGGGCTCTAAAAACCTCAGGGTTAGCAGAGCAGTTGGAGAGAGAAAAGGGTTTATCAGTGCTTGATAGGCTTTAGGAGATGAAAAGAGAGGAATTCTGCCAATCTTGGTGCACAGGCCAGTATTTGTCCTTTAGTTTTACAACCACCAAGTCTCCCTCCAACAGAAAGCCATAAATGACTCTTACTTTAATGCAGCACAGCAATCCAGTTATGAGGAATGATTGTCTGGTAGCTCTTGCTGTGGAAGCTGACACCCTTCGTTGTGCAGGAGCACCAGAAATGCTCTGGAAGAAGCACTGGTGCTAATAGGCATGTCTGTGGTGATCCAAAGGGCACCCTCTGTGCCCCATCAGACAGGCAGGAAGGTATATGTTCCCACAACAGTCCTCTGTAAATAACCCCACAGGTGACTTTCTCCTTTATGGGCCTTTAATTGGACATCCCTTTGCACAAACAAGGAGATCTCAGAATAATTTGTGTGCTGATGATAAAGTGAAAAGATCATAATTTAAATCTCTCCTTTCAGGATTCTGGCGCTCCAGGAAAATTTCCTTCTACAGTTTAAAATGGATGTAAGTAGCCTAATTTTTGATACATTGATCCAGTCTCTCTCAGCTAAGATGGCCTGGGACCAAACTTGAAATTTTTGCTTTAAATTTTCCTTTGTTTGTCTTCTCTGTATGCAGGCTTGCAGCACGGAAGAAAGGAGGAGAGATTTTGAGAAGATCTTTGCACACTATGACGTTGTGAGTCCCTTGAGCCCATTCATTCCCTTGTGGTTTGTAAATGACAGATTTAGCATGTGCTGCTGAGACTTCTTCCTCCTGCCGGGTGCTGTTGGAGTCACTCAGGAGCGGCGGCCCAGATGCCAGACTGTGAGGGGTAAAGTAGGGACAGAGGGGAGCAATGCTCAGAGATCTTGTGTCAAGGACCCATTTTGACTTTCTGCATTGCCATGGCCAGTGCTGCTGCATTAGCAGTTTTCCTGCAGGAGATGCAAGGGAAGCAGAGGAGGTGGTGGCTTTAGTGCTCACAGTCTCTTGCAGTTCAGGACCTGCATCACCACCGTGTTGAAAAATAAACCCCCTTCCAGTACTGAACCCATGGCTGTTTAGGGAGTCTGGCCCAGGACAGACATGACCATTTAACTGCCTGTTAGACATCAGCAATTCGGTGCCACTCCTGACAGTCACACAACTCCCTCACGGTGGTGGGAGACATTGCTCCCATTTGGTGGGAAGAGATGGTTTGGGAAAAACAAAGGGATCTTAGATACTAGGAAGAAATTCCTTACTATGAGGGTAGTGAAGCACTGGAACAGGTTTGCCCAGAGACACTGTGTATTTCCCAACCCTGGAAGTATTCAAGGCCAGGTTGGATGGGGCTTGGAGCAATCTGGGCTAGTGGAAGGTGTCGCATGCCGTGGTGGAATGGTTGGAACTGGATGATTTTTAATGTTCCTTCCCATTCAAACCATTTTGTGATGCTATGAACTTTATCCTATAAAGCTTGGTGACCAGGTAGTGGTACTGACCAGTAAATAAACATTGTAGTGTTTTTGACTGACTGGGGAGTTTTGATGTTTCTTCCTTCTTTCAGAGTAAAACAGGAGCACTTGAAGGCCCAGAAGTGGATGGGTTTGTCAAAGACATGATGGAACTAGTCAAGGTATCTTCATGGCTCTGTTTGTTAATGCTCTGTATTTCTTAAAGATCAGTGCTTTTGGAAATGCTACATATACAGAGAGAGTAGTAAGAACATAGAGTCAAATTTTAGTTTGATCATTGGCAGAAGGGAGTGTCACCATCTCAGTATATATACTGCAGAACATTTCACCACATCACAGAAATTCTGCCTCACAAATTAATGCAGCTTCCCTCAGCAACTCTATTTTTAAAAGGTGCATTCTAGTTCATGCTTTGAATTAGGCAGATGTTACAGTATGACAAACTGTGTTGTCATGGATGAATCATCACAATTTCTTTCTTCTCTTTTCCCTGTTCATGTGGTTCTCCCCAGAAGGACCTCATGGTTCGTTAGTTTATCTCAGGGCTACACTTGAAAATTAATTGAGGTCTATCTCTAACTGAGAATTCTGTACCTGGTGTGTTGCTTCAGCTTCTGATGGACAGAAGAGTCTGTCTTCATTGGATTATCTCGAGTTTCCAGATGCAGTCCAAGATAGAGCTTTTGACCCAAATAGAATCTGGTCTTTGCTTTGTCTGAGCCTGAGCTGCTGCATTTCCACACAACATGACTTGGCACAGGGATATCTGTGCTGCCACGTCCATTCAGGAGAGAGCAGAGAGTGGCAGCTGTGTGCCAACGGCTGCATGTGTGTGTTCTGGCCATGCAGTGTGCAGGGAAGGGTGTGGGGACAGGCAGGAGGCTGGATTTGTGCTGTGTAAAGGAGGGAAGTTTGTACTTTGCCTAAGGGCCTTCATTGGCATTGCCCTTGGACACCACAAGCTGTGCATGCACATTTGATCCCCTCCTGAGAATGTGGGAAGCAGAGCAGGCAGTACAGTGTTAGGAGAATACAGAGACTGTGTAGCCTGTAAAATGTGTCTTCCACATGAACTTGATCCGCAAAAGGTATTTTTATATTGCTGACCAGCCTGGAAAATAGAACTATGCTGACAGAGATGTCACATTAGTTCTTGCACAGCAGATTTGAGAGAGGAAACCAGATGAAAGCACAGGTCTGGTAGAGCAGGGATTTGCATTGCACAACTTTCTGAAGTTTTCTTTTATATGGATCAGATACTGATGGTCTTGACTGAGCACAAAAGTCATGGTGCATTTCTCTACAGTCAACTCACAGTCCCATGCCCCCTCTGCTTTTGCAGGGCACCCTTTCCCCATCTTCTGTTTGCTTCCCCACTGCATATGAGCTGATGTGGGGCGTTTTGGTCACTCTTCCTTGGGTGGATTTCCCAGTTGTTGCAGGATGGGCTGCTTTACAAGCTGGGGAAATCCAGAACCGTTTTCTCTCTCAGCACTGTTTTTCTCTTTGCCTGCAGCCCAGCATTAGTGGGGTGGACCTGGACAAGTTCCGCCAGATCCTGCTCAACCACTGCGATGTGAACAAGGATGGGAAAATTCAGAAATCTGAACTAGCTTTGTGTCTCGGGCTGAAAATTAACCCATAGTTGGGAAAGTGCTTGTGGTTGTGTTTGCCTTGAAGGATTTGCCTGCTGCTCCTCGTAGAAGTGTGTCTGTGCTGCTGTGGGAGCGGGGCGGGGAGCTGAGGCACCGTGCTGCCAGGCCGGAGAGTGGGATTTGCACGGGGGCATCCTCGCTCCACCAACTCCTTTGTGGTGTTCACTTGCTGCTGCCACTTGTGGGTCCCCTTAGCAATGTCTCTGCCCACCAGCAGATGAGCTGCTCAGGAAAGAGGTTGCTGTTCTTCTGGCCTCGTGAAACGCTGCCCTGCTCATTCTCCTAGGATAGGAACAAGCATCTCCTCATAAACATCCCCTCAGTGCTCTCAGAGTGCAGCTACTAGGTGTTTCTGATGATCACTTTATATGTGTGAAATCATTACTTTGGTGAACATTGTGCTTTGTGCATTTAAAATATTGGATGGATGACAGTGTCTTTGTGCAGAAATAAAATGGCAATTACAGAAATTCAGTAACATCAAAGTTTATGTGTTGTGTACTGAAAGCCATCTGCCACAGGCTGGCAGACTGTACATAGTAGCCTATGTATGTAAGGTGCATCAAATGGCAAGGGGTTTTGTGATGCCTATCAGTCGTGGGGTTTAAATCTGCAATGAAACATGGTAGATCCTTCCCATGGGGAAGCCACACACACCATGTGTGGTTTGTGACCCTCACACATGTCCACCCTCAGGATGAAGCCACAGAGTAACATCACTTCTGGAGGACACTTCTCTTCTGGCCCAAACTGAAATAACCTACAGGGTTTCAATAAACTGGAAAACTGGAAGGATGGAAGCCTGATGAGAGCAAAGCTCCTCCACATGCTTGGGTTTTTTAAAAATCTGTTAGAGCTGGTAGGTTCTTGTAACCCTTATTGAACTTAAAGCTTCCTATCCCTCCTGGGCCACGAGTGTAATCCCAGAGCCCAGTGGCATCATTTGTGCCACATATTTCCCTATTCTGAAGGCTTTGACTGAATGTTCAGAGTGTCATGCCTACATTATCATGCCCATATAATTCTTTCTAAATTTCCTACGAGAAAATTGTGGAGGAAGGTTTGTTGGCAAAAATTCCTCACATTTCACAATTTCTGTCTCCTACATATGACAGACCCACACTTGACACTGCTGGGGTCTTTCTGGTTATGTTTTCCACACCAGGCAGCACAATGAAACACTCCCATTATACTCAGTTTTATAAAAATTAATCAGAAATTGCCTTCAGTCAACATGAATAGAGATGTAAACACGGATTACATAAAGCTCTTAAGAACATACTCAACTTATGCTCATTTTCTACTTTCATTGATGATAATCTCACAGACCAAACAAGTGCTAAGTGCTTGTTTAACCCCAGCACAGAGCTAGGGCTTTAAACTCTGAAACTGCTTTTTATCACCCTGGCAGCAACACAAATCACAACCACAATAACAGAGCTTTACAATAGTTCAGAAAAACCATAAACAAGGAATCAGGCCTTAGCATTAACTCCTCAAGCCAGCAGGGATGCAGTTTTACTCATGGATGCTCACACTCCTCTGAGGGAAGAGTTGTGGTCAGGAGTGCAGGACCACCAGCAGAGAAATCCCACACACTGCTGTTTATCATGCTTTACCATCATCTTTGAACAACTTGTAAAAGATTTAGCAGGGTACAACACCAGCTATTGTTTTGTTGTACCTCAAATAGGATCAGCATAAAGAGTTATGCCTTTAAGTATATTCTTCTGTTTCTCTCTCTTCCTGCAGTCTTTATATCATTCTAGTTGTTATTATTATTTTCTTAAACTACAGTTTTTATTCTTTTGGACATGGGAGCTATTTCTATACCACCCCTTTCAATATATTTCCATATATAGATGTAGGATCATTTTGCTTATTTGTATTTCTCAATGATGGCAGGTCTATTTTCTGTTTTCCCTCTGTTTAATCCTACTCATATCAGTAAAACCTTTTTTAATTTATTAAAGTATAAATTCAAGCATATCCTGTCCTGCCTCACCAAAACTACAGCAACTCTTAACCTAAAGGGAAAGCTAATTTTTTAAAGACTTCATACAACCACAGCTCTCATTTCAAGAATTATACAACACTTCCTCTTTATTGAAACCCTATGCTTTTCACATCCTCTACAGCCAATAGTTTTTATTCAACAGACACTGAGGTATAATGAATTTGAGATGTCAGTGTCACAATGTATTTCGCTTCTTTTGTACAAGTCTTCTTTTTTTTTTAAATACTGATTTTGCCAGAGGCTTCACACAACTAGTTTTACTAGCTTTTAATAAGTGAGTGCGTAGCCTCCAGTAAGTGAGTTTAAAAAAGTATTTTACAAATTTAACAAGAAGGAATTTGGAATCATGGATTAAAAGGTTACGTATAGAACTCAGAGAGTGAGGTTTTATGATTTTTTATAGTTAGTTTAGTTTTCCATTCCCGTGATAGTTTGTGGTTTTTTTATTTTGTCCTGGCCAGAAACCAGAGAGCAGGAAAACAGACGTACATGATGTCTTGTTTGCAAGGACCATAAGGGAGAGCCATATCCCAGAGGGACTGCAGCCTCAGAGATCTGCAGATCCCCTCTAAGCGAAACAAAATGTCAGGTGCAACGGGATTTGAGCCCACATTACAAAGGTCACCAAGGCAATTACTAGTGAGACATAGTTTTATAAGCTTGTAGCTCCTGAAAGTCAACATAAAGGCAGGATACAAGCATTTTGAGACTTCTTGCAGGGAAGATCTGTTCCTTCCAGAGCTTTTTTTGGTTTGTTTTTTAATTATTATTTTCACTTCAGTAATAAATTACCTAGAAGGTCCTTCAGTCTCAGGCTCTGGTGATTTCAACCTTTTAGGTTCCTGTAGATATAAAGCTGGGCACTGCATCTGATAAAGTATAGCTGTTTTCCATTTTGCAAATTTGAAGGGTACTTCTATGTACTCCTATGTACAAAACACAAGATAATATTTCACATTTGAAGGGTTGCACAAAAATACTTGTTTTGCATTAGATATGTGAAAACAGCAACAATTTCTGTGGTTATCATTCACTTTTTAGGAGACTGCATCGTGGTAGCTAGTACCTGAAAGCAGAAAGTGAATAAAAATGTTTGCAAAGATAGTTTTCCCTCTTTATGTTTTTCCATTTTTATGTTTTTCTTTAGAAAACTGGGGTTAAGAGATTCACAGTTTTCTATTTCTTCATAGTATGCAAATCTACTGAAATAAACTTTTAACTGACTCATCATATTTCACAGGTGTATTTGCAAAGCACATTTAGCAACCACAGGCATAGTGATCAATATGCACGGTGCTCCCAAATGTGCCTTTGTATGGTTGGTTTTTTTCCTGTGCTTGTTTAACTGGCAAACTGCTGGATCTGAAAATCGGTGTGTGAATTTCCTCAGAGCAAAGCTGTTCCTTTGCTTCCCTTTTCACTGTGAGTTGTATCAGATCGTGCCCTGCACTCCTTTCATGCTCCCTGCTTGTCTCGGCCCTTCTCATTTTTGGTACTTGACATAGCTTTTATCTGGATGACTTGCCATGACACCTTTGTTCAGAAGCTGGCTCTGACAGCTTCAGTTGACTGTGTAGAACTGATACCCTTGTAAAATTGTAAAATTAATTAACATTTATAGGGCTTTTTAGCTCAAATCCATCCCTTGTTTAACTTCATTGGTTCTGCTGGAAATGAAGGTATCTTTTCTTCCATCATTTTGAAACCCAACACACCCTTTGCTCATCCCAAGCCATCATCATAGGGACCTGCCACTGGAGGCCCCCATTCTCCTAAGTCAGCTTCACAACCCCAAATTGCTCACATGCCAGTTGTGCCTTGGTCTGTGCAGTTTTTTTCCCAAAAATAATGAACCCACGTGTACACGCTCCCCTCATGCCCCAGTCTGAACACACTCCAGCAATCTCGTGTCACTGACATGCAAACTGGAAACAAATGAGATGTTTAGGAATTGTAGCACTTACATTTCATCAGTGCTTTATTTTCAGATTTTCAAAAAAATAATTATCTCTCTTTGTTCTCACAATGTTGCTTTAAATAACATGGGTGAAGCTGCCTGCACATCTTACAGAAACTGCTCTTTATTCCAACTGAAAGCTAAGAACTGAGCATCAGTCCAAAAGAGGGGTTTCAGAGCATAGGAAACCAGCACAGTATTTTGATTAATCTCCTTTTCTGTTTATCTGGAAAGAGAATAGTGTCAATATTAATGAAAACAATTGTGACTAATGCAGCCAGCAAGACTATCAGAGCATCTCCTGCCACGTTATAATAGGAACCCATCACTAGAAACACCTTAATTACAGCTATTATCTCTTGAAATATCTGGGTAACTCTTAACATTAATCTGATTTGAAATAGAAAATTTCCATTATGTAGTGAGATGTTAAACAGGGCTTTGCTATGTAATTACATGGGGTAAAGTAACTATGAAAGCCATTTTTGTATGAAGGCTACACTGACTGCTAATGAAAAGCTCTCATTTTCTGGCACCTGTATTTTCAGTATTTCCATGGAGAACTGAGTCTTGTTTTAAGTCACATTTTCACATGGGAAAAGGGGGAGTAAAGAATGCAATTATGACCACTGTGAGAGAAAATAAGGGAACCATTTGTCTAATGCCAGTAGACATCTACAGGGAGCTCCAGCTGGGTCCCAGAGGTAAAACCATTTCCCTGCCCTCTCTTACTTAGCTGGAAATCACTGATTTTCACACACCTGTTCCATGGTAAGGTGTCCTGCTTGCTGCCTGCCATATGCTTAGCCTTTACACTGGCTTCAGGCACATCAGTTTGTTCCTTCAGAGTTGCTCTAGTCCATAAAAAAACACACTGCAGTGTGCTGGGCACCTTGCATAGATGATGGCAGAACCAGAGTGGATGTCTCTGCCCAGAGGAAATGTTTGGCGCAATGGTACACACAATGTGGACAAATGTTCAGGCTGCATCTCTGACATCATCCGGTGTCTCTTTAGATGATCTGTTTCAGGACAAAATTAATTTGTGTGGATTTTAGGGAGGCACCACAGCCCTTGAGAGATAATATTATTAGGCAACATGGCTGGAGAATGAGTGTCTGCTCCCAGCTCAGAGAGACCTGGTTTGGGGTTGCTGCTCTCCCCAGCATCATGGCTGTGAATCTGAAATTATTTCAAACTGCTCAGTCTTACCAGGGAAGGTTTCTGTTGTGGGTGATGAGAGCACATAACTGCACATTTAAAAGGAGTCATTTTGGTTTGGAAGTGTACTGTCAAGGGCATGTTCCCACTAAAGGAGAGCTGAAGGTTCCAGTGCCCACATGCAGTGTGAGGGACTGCACTTCACTCTGAACCTGGTCACCCCTTTGAGATCCTTCTGCACCAGACCCTGGATGCAAAACCCAGGGAAGGATCTCCAGAGGAAATACAGGGAATTTAAGCCCTAAATGTATTTTCAATCCAGGTGTGGCCTGCAGCCCTGCACAGTAATGTTTGCTCCAGCTCTTCCATGGTTCTGTTTTGTACACTAGAATGTAAAGAGAGAGAAAAGGGTCACTGCTGATGTGGTGTGAAGGAATCAGCCTTCCTGCATTTCTCTGTGAGGTGGTAGATGGGTTTTAATGACAGAAGGCTGAGTCCTCTTCCCCCAGCTGCTGCCAGCCTGCAGAGCCCCCTTAGCTCCCGTGGAGCAAGACCAGCTCAGGACGGCAGGAGAAATGGCTGTGGCTCTGTTTCCAGACATATTCTAAAGCTTTTAAAGCTGAAGGTTTCTAAATTAAATAGTGTCAGTGCTACGGAGTGGCAGCATGAAGGCTTGCTCAGATTGACACCACAGTGAAATACCTCTTGCTCTGAGGGAGGCTGTTATCTGCTTTACACAAATAAAGGGCTGTTACAGGGTAGTCAAGGGGCTTCTAGCAGCTGGTAGAGCTAAGGAGAACATGTTCTCAGTTTTTGATTCCCTGCCAAGTCTCATGTAAAATATCACTCCCAGTGCCTCATAGAGAGGAGGACAAAGATGCTCTCAGAGGTCTTGTTTAGGTGGCTGTTTGAATAGATTGCTATCATCTGTCACTTTGGCTAATATGTCTCTTAACTCTGATGGTGTGACCAAATAGTTTTTATTTATTACTGTTAATACTTAGGAAAGGGGTTCATTTCTCCTGCATATAAAAACAAGGATCACATTGCTGAGGCTGCTCTTGACCACGAGATCCCCAAAAGCTATGTGTGAGGAGCTGCAGCATACAAGCTGAGGAAGTTCCATGTACCTCTGGCATTTCAAAGCAATCCAGGGAAAATGTTCCAAGAGTGGGGAAGGCATTGCCTCTTAGCTGGAGGCAATTTGGAAAGGAAGATGCAAAATGCTTCATCCCAAAGTACAGAGTCCCCAAGGGCTTCCTGGAAAGCTGTTGTGGCCCCAGGTGGAGCAGGTAGCTGAGGAGACAAAAGTCCCTGACATGTGTCACACAGCTTTCCCTTAATATATTTCCTTACATCCAGTACCTTACAGAGGAGCACCAGCAGTACACAACTGATTGTCCAACACCAAAACCCTTCAAAGGGAGGGGACAGCTCATATCAGTAGGATGATATTTATCTTTTCTTGAACTTCAAGGTTTTCCCTGCAATTCATTTTTTTCCAGTAAAAAAGCAGCAAAAAATTCATTCACAATGAATCTATTTGTTGATGCCAATTTTTGCCATTTCATCACAGAATAATTTATGTTGGAAAAGACCTTTCAGATGATCAAGTCCAACTGCAGCTTTTCATCAAAAAAAAATCATTACAATTCAGCCCTAATGCCACAGCAAACACACAGAAGCGTGTATCACTTTGGCATAGGACGATATCAGTAATTTTCCCAAAGTGATAGATTTGGGAAGGAAGCAGAAGCTGAGACAAAGTCTGACAACTTTGTGGAGAAGTTTTAGTGGCAATAGGCAGCACTGAGGCAGCGCTGTTACATGTAGCCCCTCTCCCTGGATCATCCCACTGTGTTGGAAGGACATCCCTTGGTCAGGGGCACCTGGCAGGGCTGACAAGCCTGAAAGTGTTTGCAGAGGTTCAGAGCTCCTCTGCTGTTGGGATTTTTTATCACTTTACTTGTCCTGTGCCTGTGCCTGGCAGTGCCTCTGGGTGCCGCTCAGCTGTTGCTTTTCCTGCCCCAGCTACACGATGTCTTTCTTTAGCTTTGCAAATAGGCTTTCCTTGTTTTTCTGATCTCTTCCTGCTCTGCTTAAGGAGTCTTAAATCACTGTGTGGCAACTGCATCTTGGGGGGATTTGGGGTTCAGACCTGGGTTACATGTGACAACAGCTCTTCATGCCAGCCACAGCAGGCTGAGAGCAGCATTGCAGGAAATACAGGTTATTTCAGGAAACAGCTTGGGAAAAGGCTGTCTTGCTTTTTCTGGAGATACTGGGTCTGTCCAGGCTGTTTCACAAGGTAGGATGTGCTGTAGGAATCAGCTCCACATGAAATGATGCAGAGGGTCCCTGCCAGGCACAGCAGCCACCAAGCAGGGACTGCTCCCAGATGTCACACAAATATCTCAGGTTCACCTGTGGCCAACGGTGCCGTCAAGCTGGCTGATTGATCACTGCCAGCATTCACCCTTTCAGGCAGCATACTTGGACTTTTCCCAGGTCAGATCCTGTCCTCATGTCAACACATCCAAGCCCATTAATGTTGACTGAGAAGCAGTTCAGCCTCAAGTCTGTAAGGGACACCACAAATGCAATAGCCTGGACTATGAACTGCCCTCCTGAGCTGTTCAAAGCCATCCAGCAGCACAGGAGCTACACAGGGATCCCCACAGGGTGGAGAAGCACTGAGGAGAGATGAGCTCCCTTCCTGTTAGCCTGGTGGGCACTGCTTTTCCTCAGCAGCAATGAATGTTAACAACACCACAGGTCCCCAAAACCACATCATGTGTGGGTAGAAATGGATGTGAAAAGACTGATGGATTAGCCAGTGACAAAGATGTTTCTTACCTTAGTGGAAGAATAACAAGAAGAAATGGCTTGTGTTAGCATCCTCTGTGTTTGTTATCTTCTGCTGCATAACAATGCATTAGCATGTTAAAATATAGTACATGGCTGTACATTGTCTCCTTCAGGAGACTGTCTGTTTTCCCTTTTTTAAAAGACCATCTCAGTAAGTATCATTGTTCTACCACACTGGTAATTTCTTTGGAGTTTCAGTATGGAAGGAGACACACAGTAGCTGCCAGCTCCAAACTTTGGCAGGCTCCTCCATCTCTCATTTGAACCATCAGCACAGCTAACTTGGCGTTCACAGAAAAATAAGAGGAAACTCAGCTGATTTTAACATGCATAGATAGGCTCCCCAACCACCCAGACATAAAAGACTTCTCACAAATAATTGGTGGTGAATAACTGGTGCAATTAAAACATCCACTTTTCCTATCCATGGGAGCAGATCATTCATTTCTGATTGCTTCAGCGATTTCTGGGGGATCTTTGATCAGCTCTATATAGCACACTGTACATTTCCATTTTCTGCTTCAGATAAGTTTTATCACTGGGCCAAAGGCTTAAGGAATTAATTTAGCTCATGAGTCTGTCAGGCTTAGATTTCAGTCTAGGAAGAAATGGAAATCTCTTAAATGTCAAAGCCTTCCCTTTAAGGGCCATGTAAGTCTGCCCTAGGTGCCCTGCTTTGAAATAAGAGTGCATATGAAATGCAGCACTTGGGTGCAGAGATAAACAAAGCTCATCACTGGTACAAATGCATCAGATATTTGTCCTTGTTTAGTTTAACAGTCCTATCAGAGACTTTTAGGCCACACCACTAAACAAGCAGGCACGTGTCCACGTGTTTCTGTGAGTCTTATTGCAGTAAAGGGAGTTCTTTGAAAGAGCAGGAAATTAGTGATTCATTAATTTAAATTGCTGCACATTCCATTTGAGAGTTGTGTTAAGAGTACTCAGTGCATCCAGACCTCAGTTCTTCTAACACTCCTGTAAATTGCAATACTACATCCATATAAAATCATCACAATGCAGAACATCAGCTTTGAAAAATCTAACCTGGCTTCAAAAAATCATCTTAGTCTCCCTTTTTTGAGTTCTCAGTGTAATTTTCCAGTGGGGACTATTTCACTGTCTTAAAATTCACTTACCACAAACCAGTGTGAAAAGCAGACTTCAGTTAGTCTCAAGCATACAAAAAAGGAAAGAGCAGAGATCAGTGGTCCATGATCTTTCAGCCAGTACTTCTGGCTTTCACATTTCTACAGAAAATTTTGCACATGCTAATATTAAGACAAGTTATAGCTTTGGGAAGGCTTTTTTTTAATGTCAGAGTTGTTTTCTTGTCAGCACAGAACCTGTAGGTCTTTTTCGCTCTACATTAAGCAACATGACCAGTGTCCATTTTGCATAGTTCATCCTCTTCCTGCTCCTTTCCAAAGGGAGCAACTATGTGTGTAGCATTACAATGTGCTAGGATTTTATAACAGATGTAAAGGACTGCAAGGAAAAGCAGTCCAAGTTCACAGGTTAAATCAGTCCTGTGGATATCTGCGACAGATGTGAGCTAATTAAAATTAACATTAAATGAAATTAACATTAAATGAAATTAACTTTAAATGAACTACATTATATTTGAAAATCCACTTGAATTAAATGACTCCTGTTTCCTTCCCTTTATTTTTCCTATTACTAATATTGCCATTTAAAGGTCATGCTATTTTCTGAAGCCTTTTCGTGAGGTTTGTTGTTTTGCCGGTGCTTCTCAAATCCCACAGTCCAGATGTGCAGTGGTCTGTGCTTGCGTGGTTGAGCCCCCTTGCCCACAGACATGACTCCTCGGGCAAACAAGCATTTGAAACTACAAATTAGAAAATTAGATTCAATTGCCTCATGGCATTCAAGGAAATGGCTGTTTCATGCACAAATTAGAGGTTTTGCCAAAATGAGCACACAGAGCGATATGGAGGAAGATGGGCTGAAAATGCCACCTGCAGAACATATGCCCACAGAACCCAGGCTGGCGTGCACAGACTCTGGGACATTTTCTCTTTGTTGCTGTACCTGCAGTGGGCTGCACAGGCATCCCTTTATGATCTGCAATTAGGGTTAAATGCAGTATATTTAACTGCAGTCAGACTTCCGGCCTGTGGGGCTCATAGAATTTTTCATAACTTTCCAGGGATTTTTTTCTGGGTTTTCCTTTGAATAAAGAAAAGCAGAGGTTTTGATGCATCTGTCACAGTGCAGCTCTTTCCAGGAAGGATATGGCCCATAACATCTTCTAAGTATCAGCTCAAGCTTGTCTTAACTTTATTTCACCAGCACTATGCACTTGTTTGCTAACAGGAACATAGGAAGGTTTCTGTCTAGGGGTGATGTTTGTATGATTTTGACTACACTGCCAGTTGACATTTGTACCTCCAGCCCATGGCACCTGGCTGAACGTCTCCCAGCCAGACCCACAGTTAGCACAAAGCTGGAATCTCACAGGGCCCAGCTTCTGCCAAGTCAGGCTCTTCCCTCATGTCAGTCTAACATGCCAGTCTCCCACCAGTGAGGGAATCCCTGTATTCCATCCTCAGCCTAATTTCCAAGTATGCGAAGAGTCCCTTCTCATCCCCCTCCTTTTTTTCTGTGCTTCTCTCCTCTCAGAATAGGCACTTTGTTTCCTATTTGTAAATGATGCTGAAGGATAACAAAACTGTGTTTATGGCAGTTATGCTTAGCAGCTGTAACAAGGGTCTGTTTTATTCATAACCAGAGAAAAAGAAGCAGTGAAAGCCAGGAGATTTGTTCAGGTAATTATAGCAGGTGAAGAATTGGGTCTTGATCAGGAGGCTCTCACTGCTCCTGTCCCACCCTGCATGAACACTGGGAGCCAGTGTTAAACCGACAGAGAGCTTGAGGAGAATTATCAAGGCTTACTGTTTTAACCTGCTTATCCTGCTCCCCACAAAGCTCTTGCCCCGAGCGCTCCCAAACACCGCCTGCCTGACAGGGAAGGGAGGTGCACGGGCACTCGAAGGGGTTGTGGGTGATGGGGAATCAGTGGAGCACAGCAGCAGCCTTAGTGCTGCATCCCCAGCTCGGAGGCTGCTCAGCAACTTCTTGGCACAATGCAAGTTAAAAACCTTTTATCAGGCTGGCCAGATACCACAGCTCAGTGGCACGAGCCCTAAGCTCTTTTTTGGACTGGGGCTAGAGCGCTCACTCAATGCTACAAATGCCACATTAATACCTTCCAGTCGCTCATAACTGATTGAACTCGGAGTAAATATTTTACAGAAGACACTTAAGCATAACTGTAGATGAACTCCTAATTTGTAGTCTAGGAGCATACGTGGAAAAGTCAAGATGTGCTTTACTCCTACTGTGGTGTCAAAATAAATCAAGCGCTCCAGAATTTTTCATGGTTTCTTATCTATCTTATTTAGTCTGTTCTGCTAAAACAGATTAATATCTCTGCTCACATAGGTATGAGGACAGAGCCAAAACCTACAGGTTTTCCAGCCTTGCCTGGCTCAGGAGCACTTTCCAGCAGGTACAGCTTGGGCTGAGAGCACCTTGCCTCTGACTTGAAGCCCTGTGCACCAAGGAGACATTAGTGCTGGTAACAGCTTTGGTGTGCAACAGTGCTTCACAGACACGAACCCAAAATGCAGTTGTAACTTGAAGTAGACAATCCCAGATTTCTGGCAGCAACATGTATTAGTCACGTGATCAGCTACATACAGTGGCTCTGTACATGCAAATGTATTAACATTACATGCACAGATTAAATGCCAGAATTCCTGTATAGGAACTAAGCATGTGCATATTTATTTTGTTTGGAGGTTGCATGTACTCCCTCAATCAAACAAAAAACAACAGGGATGTCTTATTAGGAAAACCATGGTGGAAGCATGCATGGGATGCCAGAGAGAGTAAAATTACCCTCTAAGTAATTCGAGTCTTCTGGAGGTTTGCCTTACACTGTAATTTAACATTTCTGGTGTAAGCAGCTCAGTCAGACTGACATTTAATTTCGATGGCTTGGAACTGTGGAGCCACTGCGAAGCTGGGAATAGCTAGCTGCCACTGAGTCTGGTCCAGCCTGCTCCAGCAGCCAGTTTCTGCTGATGGCAGGGAAAGAAGGCTTTGACATAGCTTGTCCCCAGCTGCAGGACTAGCCAGCATGCATCCACCAGCCACATAGCCAGGGAGCTCCACAGGGCTGCTAGGTAGAGTCCCTGAGTAAACAGAGTGCCTGGCACTAACAGCACCTTTTGGACCAACCAATTATTAAAGCTATCCTACTTAATGATTAGTGCACAGGTGGTAATTATTAGTAACAAGTAATTATTAAATTACACTTGAAAACCTTGTTGTGAAAGCTTCTGAATAAATACACCTGAGGAAAGACACCCCTGCCCTGAGTTCTTAAAGCCTTGTTTGGTGACTGTTTCCAGGGTGTGGCCAGAAGAAAAAAAACAAATCACAAAATATGTTTTCATCTTTATGGTTCAGGGGAAATTCTGTACTTAAGCACTTGCAAATACTATGTGCCCCTTAGCCACTGGGTATCATGACTCACAAAGGTGAGCTGGTAGAGGAGAAGTTTGCAAAAAGCCTTGCAAAAATGTTTTGAGACAGCATTCCACATTATGACATAGAGTCATAGAATCTTTTAGGTTGGAAAAGACCTTTAAGATCGAGTCCAACCATTAGCCCAGCACTGCCAAATCCACCACTAAACCACATCCTCAAGTGCCTCATCTACATATCTTTTAAATATGTCCAGGGATGGTGACTCCACCACTTCCCTGGGCAGCTTGTGCCAATGGCTGACCATCCCTCCAGTGAGGAAATTGTTCCTGATATCCAATCTAAACCTCCCCTAGTGCAACCTGAGGCCATTTCCTCTTGTCCTGGTACTTGTTACCTGGGAGAAGAGACCAACCCCCACCTGCTTTAACTTCCCATTGGGTAAAAAGTACTGCTCCTGAGCCTCTTCTTCTCCAGGATAAACACCCCCAGCTCCCTCAGCTGTTCCTCATAAGACTTGTGATTCAGACCCTTCACCAGCCCTGCTGCCCTTCTCTGGACACACTCTAGCACCTCAATGTCCTTTTTGTTGTTAGGGGCCCAAAAGTGAACACAGGATTTGAGGTGAGGCCTCACCAGTGCTGAGTACAGGATGATCCCTCCTCTGCTCCTGCTGGCCACACTATTGCTGACATAGGCCAGGAAGCCATTGGCCTCCTTGGCCACCTGGGCACACCCTGGCTCATGTTCAGCCGCTGTCAATCAGCACCCCCAGGTCCTTTCCCACCGGCAGCTTTCCAGCCGCTCTGCCCCAGCCTGCAGCGCTGCCTGGGGTTGTTGTGACCCAAGGGCAGGACCTGGCACTCGGCCTGGTTGAACCTCACACAATTGGCCTCAGCCCATTGATCCGGCCTGTCCAGACCCCTCTGCAGAGCCTTCCTGCCCTCCAGCAGATCAGCATTCCCACACAGTTTGGTGTCATCTGCAAAATGACTAAAGATGTGCCCGATCTCCTTGTCAGGTCATCAATAGAGATATTATACAGGACTGGCGCCAATGCAGAGCCCTGGGGGAGACCCCTTGTGACTAGCCACAAACTGGATTTAACTCCAAAGGTACTTAATGCCTCCTTTACCCCAGTGTTTAACAGTAAGAGCAGTTGTACACAGCCCCCTGAAGTGGAAGACAAAGATGGGGAGCAGAATGAAGCACCTACAGTCCGAGCAGAAATGGTCTGCGCCACCAAGACACACACAAGTCCTGCACTTGGGTTACAACAACCCCATGCAATGCTACAGGCTTGGGAAAGAGTGGCTGGAAAGCTGCCCGGAGAGGGATAAGCACATCCAACATTTCGAAATAAAGTGTGCAAAGCATTAAATAGCTACAAAATACAGCAAGACTAAGTGATGACATATAGATGAAAAGCATCCTTTCACTGTGTTTAGCCTGATTGGAATTGTTTCTGTGCAGTTGCAGGGTGGATTAAAGACAGGATTTGGATAACATAGTATCATGGTCCCAGGGGACTAGTTATTCAAAGTTATCTTCCTATAATCATTGCAGTGTACAGTGTAAAACAAGAAAAGGATTTTAATCTGTTTCTGTCTAGATGTGTTTTCTCATCACAGAAAGCCCCACTAAAATTTTTAAGTGAAGAAAGTATCCTACCACCACTGGGATAGACAGCAGCTCATTTTGGAGCTGGAGTAGTCCTCACTCAGGTTACTGTACTGCTGGCCCTTTGCTGAATGGGTGGCCCTTTCCTTTTGGCATCAGGATCTCTTTCTCCTCTGAGTCCTTAATTTCAAGTGAAGATCATAAAAATACAAACCCTCCTGAGATGTGTGTTTGTTGGGCAGTTGTGAAAACCCACCTGAGCAGAAGCAAACCAGACACATGGGATCCCAGCAGGTCCCAGTACCCTGTGCCCTGAAGAAACACTCATATCAGGCTTGTTCCCTTAAAGCTTTCCCTTACCTTATGAAATCTACTATCCTATTTTGCCTGGGATCATTTTTTCATTAAACATCAACATCCTTATTTTCAAAGTAATGACATTTAAAAGGTATTGCCACAGGGAGGCCAAATTAGATCAGGGTCGCTGCCGTGCCAGGCACTGTGCGTGCACAGAAATAGATGTGTGGCTGGGAAGACTCTTTTTCTCTTAACCTCTTCCTACCAGACCTTCAGACACTTGTTGAAAGTTGGTGATGACTGCGGTGGGTACTGTCAGCATCTGACCGACCACAGGGTGGGGAAAACCGCATGCAGCTGTGAGGAGGTAGAAACTCCCTTCAACCATGTATTGTTCATCTCTTTCAAAATTCAGCCTCAGCCTGACCAGAGCTACTACCAGGAAGGCTGAGTAAACAACTAAAGCAGTGCAGAGCTCTGTCTGCTGGGGTGAGAAGATGGACTCAGAGTGATGTGCTCAAGCTGTACAGCCCCATGTGACAGCATCAGCCACAGCACCAGAAATTCCATCTCTTGTGATGCAACTGCTCTTGATAAAATATAAAGCTGAAATTCATTAGGCCAGAGGAAGTGTCCTCTGTCCCATTACCCACAGAGTACTTTTCTCCTCTGAGCAAGTGCCTTTTTATACTCTTATGCTGCTCTTCTTCATGATAGCAAACACGTTAATGCACTGAGGTCCTTTCCCACAGTATTATGGAAGACTGTTATTCCTGAGCTGGTAAGAGGAATTCTCAAGGACATAGGTAGGCAGAATTTCTAAATCATCCACGGACTAGCCTATTGTGTGTTACTGGTGATAGGGAGGCAAGCTGACCTGCTTCCTTCAATTTGCACTGTGAAGATCTTCCTCTAATATAAAGACATACCCAGGGCAGAATACAAAAATCAATATATGAAATCTCTCCCACTTTATCTGGGCCCTCTTTGTGATAAGAGGTTTCCAAAGGCCTAGGATTCACCATGGAGTTTGAATACCCTTTGACTGCTATTAATCCTTATGGGGTAGTAGTGGGGGGAACTCCTTACCAGTCATGGAGCTTTGAAGTTAAATCCCTGTACAAGGATGCCTGAAAAACATCCACGACACTCCACTCCCTGCAGAGACTGTATAGGGGAAGGAGAGAGCTGGGTAGATAAATTTGTTCTACTTCAAAATGGCCCCCAAAGCATGCCCTGGGTCAAGGTACTCCATGGCTGGTGAGTGGCTCTATAGCACCAAAGTTTAGTTGACAAAATTTGTCTCATCTCTTAAAAAACCTGCACTGAGCAGAAAGCTCAGAGGAGGAAAAACTGACAGATGTTAACAGCAATTACTGTTTTTCCAGGTAACTGCAGTCACTGGTCTGAAGCCAGATTTTAAGACAGTGTGAACTTGTCTTCCTTGATAATATTTGTACTTCATCTTAAATCCCAGGTTGTGGTAATGCTGTGAAATAATTTATTGCTCATTTCCATTCTGTTATTTTTAATGAACTTGGGGGTTCATGAATGTACATTTCCTATGTTCTTAGAGGAGCTGAGGTCCTCTTCTTGCTGTGTGGTGTCAGCTGAGAAGACAGGATGGTATTGGGTTTCAGTTACTCAAATTTCTCAGGGACTGCCCTGCCATCGGTAACATATTTAGATGTACAAAGGAAGGAGTGAAAGCATATGGGGAAATCCAAGTTCCATCAAAGTCCCTGGCCCTTGCCTTTCGTGGGAAGGGCTGTATCCAGGCCTCCTGTGGGAAGTCCCTCACCCTGACGTCCCGGTTCTGGCAACTAAAGTCAAGGCCATGATAGGCTATCCAGGCTACATATGGTGTTCATAGCAAAAAGCTGGTATCCCAGTAAGAAGAAAACCTGTAACAGAAGGTTTCCATGCTTGTCCATGGCTTTGCTCCTAGAGTACATGGACTTCTGTAGGGCAGGGCACCAACTCCCTGGGCTCTGTTCTAAGCTGTTCACTTAGCTATGAATTCACAGAGAAAGCTAATGAGGCCAGCAGTTCTTTCCTAGCTTCAGAATTCAGGGCAGTATCACAGACTTAATGTGCTGCTTCAGTTTTCTGAGTCCTCTCAAGGAAGGACGACAAGAACGGTATTTAAAGGAGATAATTTGCATTCAGAACTATTTAGGTTCCTCTCAGCCAGGCAGCCTTCAAGAACAGCACACACATGTCAAATCTCACCAAGCAAGCCAAGCAACCTCACTGAAGCAACTGAGGCAGATGCCTGAGAGGCCTTGGCCAGGCTGTTTGCCCTGGCACCTGAGCAGAAGCAAATGCACCCTCACTGATAAGCACAGGCTTGCTGTGTAACCTGGTTACTCTGCTCAAGCTCTGTGTGGCTTCCAGACAGCTCCTTTCTCCGGTCCATATGAGCGCTCTCTCTGGGAACATTAACACACCTTGTATGTAAATGACTGCAATACACCCTTGGAAATAATTATTTGCTTACTTTTAATGAGGCATACTGATAAATGAGCAGATTATAATGTTGTTGTTGCCTTAATGCTGATGTGAATGTTTAGCTAACTCACCTAAGTGTGAGTAGCTGGTGTCAGCTGGGTGAAGAAGCTTCCAGTATCCCTTTTAAAGACAAATATTTTAAACCAGACACAAACAGAAAAAGCAGTAGGGATCTAGGCTTGCTTGGCTGACTGCTCACACTCATGGCCAGGATAGCTGCTGGGAAAGCCAGCCTGGCCTTGAGGCACTCCTGGGAAGGAGGGCAGGCTGGAGTATGCCACTTTCCAAGGAGCCCCTTGGTGAGGCTGCAAATGCCACGAGGGGATATTAGTTGAATATTGCTGGTCTAGAAGTCACTAAACCTCTTAATTTTATTTCTTGACTGTAACCTAGAGATAAGGTTCTTGCCGTGACAAATGTGAGGGAGATGCATAATTAGGCACACAGATGATGCAGTTTTCCTTAGTATTTAAGGCTGAGGCTGACAACTCAGCCTTTGCCAACCAATATTCTAGCCTAGGGGTATCCTTTAATCATTCCTTGGATACCACAGTCTAACTGCTGACAACGTTGTATTTGTGCTATTGTTTCTCATGTTGTGTACACTGAAAACAAGGCATTTCAAACTGCAAAGCACAGCTGATGTGAATAAGAAAATACAGTTGTTATCAGGAAACAGCTGATCAATATGCAGTGCCACAGGAGCATATGGAGAGTTGAATAAACCTAGACTAGAATAAAGGGTTGGCAGGAGCCATGCCCAGGATATTTTGCACCTGGGGGATAGGAAAAATATCCATAAAAGGCAAAAATGGTTATAGATAAGAGCTTTTTCTACAAAAGCAAGGCTTCTACTCACCTGCAAGGGATGAAGTTCAAAACAGATTAACTGGATAACATGGATCTCTCAAGGAGTTCAGAGATTAACCATCAGAACAGGTCCAGATGCAGCTGCTGGTGATTAAAAGCTGTTGACGTCATAGTAGCAGGAGGACATCAGGTGCCCTCATCGATATCACACGAAAAATTTGGACAGTGATAGCAAACAGCAAAGCTTGCAGGAATGACCCTTCTAATTATTATTTTCTGCTCTTGATTTACTGTTGTCAGGAGATCAGCAATTCTCTTAGGTTAAAACAAAATGACCTTGTTCTGCTGCCTTGTGAAAAGGCTTTTCTGTCTTTACAACTGTCTCAAAGATTGGTGAAGGCACTGAACAGCTGGAAGTCATGCTGTTTGTCTCCCTGGGTTTTTTTGCAGGTTACTCTTTACTGTCTTTAGGAGTTAAAAAATCTCCTTTCCTTAAGAGATTTTCTTAGTGTTATGTGTGTTCATTGCAGGGATGAGAAAAATAATTTTCTGGCAGACCTTTCCCCTTTCCTCAGTTACATACCTTCTTGCCTTGCTCATCTGTCCCAGATAACTAACTGGGACCATCTACGTGAGTAAATAATAGGTATTGGGAAGAATGGAGGTTTATATTATATATTACATGCTTCTATCATCTTTTGTATTTTCTCCACACTGTGTAATAAGGTATTTTATGGAAACATTAGGCCACAGTTCTAGAACAGAGAAGTTCCTTGAAAAATTCAGTTTGCATGTGGTTGTGGCACCTAAGTCTGTGCTAATCTTCAAACTCCAAATAGTGGAAGTACCCCTATGAAAAGTGAATCCATGCGAGGTTTGGGGGTTTGTTCTATTTTTCTTTTTGCATTTATGTTTCCCTGTGGTCCTTCTTTTATATTGTTTATGGTGAAAAAGCATTTTGATCAACCAGGGGGTTGGGGGGAATTCTTTCTGCTCTTGTGCACTGTACCCCTTGCAGAGAGTGGAAGAGAAAAACCTGGAGTGCAAAATAAAGATATTAGATTACAACAGAAGGGCTAACAGGACTGATGCATGGGGGGCTCTGCATCTGAGAGACAGAGAAATTATTCTAAAGAGAAAGAATGAATTTCACTTCTTGTATGGGGAATATCTTCATTTTATCAATATTCTCTGGTTTGTGCAGACATCTTCACACTAATTAATCTGTCAAAAGAGTTGTTGTGCAGGATTTGTAGAAATTTAGTCAATCCTGAGTCTAGAAAAATCACTGTGATCTTTAGCACTTTCCCAGTTAATTCTGTGCTGATAATGGCTTGTGTCTCACTGCACAAAACCTTTATCTTGTACTGCTCAATTCCGCCTGCCTTCCCTGAAAGACTAACACAAATAATTCCTTCTAGGTGGAACAACCATGGCTTGCTTAAGGTCTGAATTCTGCAAACATGTAAGATTTGTATTTAATTACGCTCTAGTTTTCATTCCCACTGACGTCAGGAGAGCTGTTCAGACAGGGAAAATGAAGTATTTATGTGCTTTGTAGCACATAGTATTTATGTGCTTTTAAGTTTTGCCCTTCCTCTTGCTATCAGTCCTGGCTCTCCCAAGTGCCTGTGAAGGCATGAGACTATCCAAGCATAGATGACCCATGAAATAAGCTCTGAACAATTAAAGGGGAAGTCCAGCTGTGCATCCATGGCCTCTGCTTTCAAATGCTGCTTTTAACAGTGTAGCAAGAGCTGTTTAAAACAGCAACATTTTCTTCGAGAGGGAGAATTTGAATCACAAAGATTAAATAACTCATCAAAGAGGCAGGAGCAAGCTCAGTTACAGGGAATTTTCAGTCCTCCTTTCCTCCTGTTACACAACTGCTGCAGAGACAGAATCGCTTTAATGCCGGCTGCTGATGGGAGAAGGTCAAAGCCTTTGGCTCCGGAGGGAAGGATCCCAGGCACTTTGCCTGCAGCATAACAGGGAAGCAAAGGCCAATGAAGTGGTTGCTTCTGGCATGACTTTTTTTTTGACATAACAGAAACCTAGTTGGAAAACACATGACAGTCACAGGGTGTGTTAATACAGGTGGGGGGAAATAGAGAGATGCAGAGGCTGTCGACCTTTGGGGTATCCCTGCGCGTGTCTGAAAGCAGATCCTGATGGAGCTGACTTTGCTGTGCTTAGCCTCAGGAGTACTGACAGACTGCCAGAGGGCGAGGTTTAGGGAAAAACCTGGAGTCAACCTTAATTCCACTAGAGAGGATGGTGTCTGTCAGTCTTTGAAGTCCTCTTGTTTTTTCTGATGTCAGCTATTCTGCTAAATCAGGTAACACACTGGGCTTCTCTCACTTGGAAGTTCTACTTATCTATTCAGCACGAGCCTCCCTGGAGCAGAAGTCTTCCTCACTGGGACAAAGGGGCTGAGTCACTCCCCTTCTCTCCACCACAAGTGACCACAAACGCCCAGGGCCAAGCAAGTACACTCAGTGCTTTGTGATGGGATGGGGAGCAGGTGTAAAGGGCTGGGTGAGGAGCTGAGAGCCACCCGCCTTTGTTTGGGAGCCAGAGACAACCTGTGGGCTGTGAGCCTGAAACCTGTGTCCTCCTGGTCAGGGAAAGGCACAGAGAGGAATCTGGTGACAGGCAGACATGAAACTTTAAAGATGGGGAGTGGGAACTGATGTCTGCTTTTGCTCTCCTTGCTCAGTAGGGACTGTAATGCCAGCACCATCAGACTGCCAAAAAGAAGAGCCTGGGCTTCTCTCTAGGTGATGATTGGGCTAGGGCTGCCCAAAACCAAGGCACCTTATCCTCAGCATGAGCACACAGTGCCACAGACCAAGCTATTCCCAGGCTAGAACTTTTTCCCATGCAGAAAAACCACCTTCTAGGAATCAGGAGTCTCTTACCCTGGAGGATTTGGCTTTTGTAGAGCACCAGAAGCATCATCAGCCAACCATGGGGGCAACTCCTGCCAAACTTGGTCACCTGTCGGTCTCGTCAGGAAGCACCGCACTCAGCACTGGGCAGACACCAACAGTGTAGCTGTGAATTTAGTGTGATGGACATGTCCTGGGTGCACCTTGACATGTCAGATGTAAGGATCCTTTACAAAGTCACACAGATGATGTCAACAAATTTAGATTCATTATCTTAATGAATTTGTAGCCATTACAAGAGAATCTGGGCCATGATCTTAACTTGTCTTAAAAATAAATTGTAGTAGCTTTGTCATAAAGACATTTAGAAAAAATTCATTTTGCTTAAGAAATTCTATTGAAATGTAAGTTACTTAAACATAAGTTCTGTTTCCCACTCAGAGCAAAGACTGACTTGGCAGGTGGAGGAACTAGTAATTTTCTGAGCTTTTGGGAAAAAAGTGCCTGGCACAACCAGGCTCTACATTTTAACTTTATCACTTGCAATAGTCATTCATGTTGTTATAAGAGAAGCAACCTGCTACAAAACCAGACCTAGAATATCTTGTACATAACCTGTATCAGAAGTAATGACCCTAAAGTGGAGAGAATGGTAGAGACTCGGATCTGTGAGTGCAATAAAGGAGTTCTTGGCACAGCCCCTCCACTCTGATCTCCTTTCTGCAGGTCTGCTGTGCTGCGTCTTCCAGAGGTGCAGCTGCACCATGACGGTGCGTGAGTGCAGCACCAGGAAACAGCCTCACACCAGCTTCAGGGTGATGCTAAAGGGGAACAGTCCAGTGAAGAGGGAGAGCGTGAGCTTGGAGACGTTGTGTGTCATCCACACTCCCCTTCCTCTCACAGCTGCACGTGCGCTCAGGGAGTTCCCCACTGTGCAGAGGAACCTGCTGCTGAGCTCCAGGGGGGGCAAGTGCAGGGCCCATCCTCAGAAACAATTCCTCCGGCAGTTCAGCTTGGTTTAATCCCTTTAATCCTTTCCTCAGCTGCCTGTTGGAACCACAGAGAACAAAGCACCTTTTCTTTTCGCTACGTGCTGATCAGGCATGGTGTCTTAATTACAAACATCTATCCCAGAGGGAGACAGATTGCCTCTCCAGCCCCACTTTAGCATAGAAGAGCTAGCTGTGCTCCAATCACATTGATCCCTGCACAGAAACCACATTCACCTATGCTGCCTTCTGCTTTCTGCTTGTCTTTTAAGCTGAAGAATACATAGATACAGCTCTTCATTAAAAAACCCAAACAAACCAAACCCAGCAAACACAACATAAAAAACCTGATTGCATAAATGTTATTTAAAAAAATCTATATTTGATATTTTTCCTGCAGCCATATCTGTTCTCTGATTTCCTTCAATACTCCGTTTATTTATGTACTGCATGTAAGTCAGTATGGTACCGGCTGGTGCACATATGGATTCATGTTTTAAACTGTGCGTTCATAGTGGATGCAGCTTTCTTGAAAAACAGCTCTCTTTAATTGCATTTGGACAGTGGATGTTAAGACAGTACTCTCCAGTACTTGGTTTAGGCTCAAGTATGCTGAGTGGGGGCACTATCCCTCAAAAATCCTGTTTAGTAAATGGAGCTGCTTCTAGGGCTTTGTTTTGTACACGCTGTTGGGGGATTCAGTTCTTTACACTGAGCGTGTGACTAAAGGCACAGTGGAGCACTCTGGTACCTGAGCCTGGTATCTGTTCCAAAGGGCAGGAGGTGGAGGACGGCTTGCAGGCATCAGACCAAGGTCTCTGCTGTGACCTGTAAGAGTTTAAAGTTCAATGCAGATGTGGGGGTTTTAGAGTATAAAAAAATGTGTATGTGGATGGACTTCATAAGAAAATCTTAATTTTGAAATAAAGTTAGAGGGGACCCTCTACTGAATCAATCAAAAGAGAAATAAGGCTCTAAGTTTACCTTCTTATTTTTCATAAGACTACTTACAAAGATGAATGACAGGCAGTGGCCTCATGCTGACAGTTTGATAAACCAAGGCTTTGTGTGTCTTATCACGTTTAATTAAGGCCTGAAAAACTTGTGGCCCACAACACTTGTCATGGCTGTGTTCATTTGTAATTAGCATGTCAATCCCTTCCACTTAACTGGCTGACATTCTGAAAGTCCATAGCAGGACACCATCCAAAACACAAACTTCTGGGTGGTGCTGGCTGCTAAGTCGTCTTTTATGTCCCTGCTGAAAGAAGAGGTGCCCTCTATGGTGTTCTTCATGAATATTCCTGACTCTCCCTGCCTCTGTTATGGTGTCTTGCTCATGTAGGATTTCATTGTTCATTTCTGAAGGCAATTTTAAAACATCTGGAAGCAATTACTTTGCTTTCAGGGTTTTTTTTTTATACTTGTCTTTTTTTTTGCACTTCAATCAATTTTGTTCGGCCACTGGGGACTCCAAAGAGCCCCTTTCTGTGCATACCCCAGCACGTGTGAAATAAAACATCATACTTTGCTTACTGCCATAGGGCAGGTTTTATTTCAGCCTAATCCTTAACTGATGTTCTCAGGCCTAATCCTGCTTCGCCTGTAGGCTCCTGTGCAGGGAATATTGTCCAGAGCAGGCTGCAAAAGCCTGGTGGATCTCTGTGCACTCATCCAACAAGACCCATGTGCCCAGAACCAAAAAGGATTGTATTAATTCCCTGTTTTCTTAATACCTCCTTCCAAATAGGTGCCTCCAAGGACTTCCATGGGGACCTCCTCCACAGGTCTGCTGGGAACTTCCCCATTACAGCCCACTGTCCCAGCACAGTATCTCCCACTGATATGGGGATCTTTTCAGCTGCATCTGTGCAGATTTACCCAGAGCTTCTCTCCTGGTCTCCAGGAGCCGATGCCAGTGAAAAAGCCGAGGGAAAAAACGCGACCAGCCACTCGTGCCCTCTGAGCTGTTTGATTTGGGCTCCTGGCACAACCACAGTGTAGCCAGTGCAAGGTCCCACACTTCTTTTCCTGCCTGTAGGCACCATCAGGTGTTTCAGGTGGAAGTGAAGGACATGCCACCGCTCCCCATGAGAGGAGGTTTCTGAAGGTGCTGCGTGCTTTGTGTTGTGTGCCAGTACAAGAGTGCCCTTCTCACAGGACTCTTCATCCTTGACTGCTTGAGTTATCAAACATTCTCTTGTGTGAGCCCAGCCTGGCCAGTGTGTCCTGTTTGCAAAACCTCTGGTCCTGTGTGACTCCTGTGTGGCTCCTCATGCACCAGGGCACAGAAAGGCAAGAGCACATTGCACTGGAGCCCCAGATGCAGGGAGCATTTTTGACACTTGTGTTTTCAGTGACTATTCTCATTCTTATCATTCTCTTATGTTTTGATGTTTATTTTGACTCTTATTTAACAAATCCAATAGAAATTATTAAATCTTGCAAGAAACATACACAAATTTGCTGAATTACTGGAACATTTAATTTGTTCCCATTGAACAGACTAGGCTGGAGAAAGGGAAGAATATTTTTATATACATGATTGCAAACACTTCTAACTTTCAACCCTATAAATAACAAAAAAAGAGTAATGTATGGTACACAACTCATTCTCTGAAAAAGCTGCATCTGTTTGAAAAAAATAACTGATGCTACATAATTTGGGGTTCTTACTCAGTTTTTCGAATCATCTAATTCAATGGGGCTTTTTATGTCTCACTACTAATTTTTGAAAGTTTTAAAATATACTCATTCTGACCCATGGAAAAGGAATCTCAAAGCATCACATCTTTACATATAAGTGTATATGTACACACACTCATACACAGTAAGTCCATCTATCATAACACACACATATATATACATTTCAATATACTTCTAGAAGCAAAACCCCAAGGAAAATCTTCTTGTCTCCTTGACAGCTCTTTGTGTCTTTGGCAGATGTTTCTAATAAAGCAAATGCAAAGGGTTAAACAGCAGTTCTGTCGAAGTCAGTGTGGCTTCTGCCATTCATTCCTTGTAGGGCCAGTACTGCACTCCAATCTCTGCCCAGACCGAGTCAACAGAAATATTAACATCACAAGCTTTCCACGGGGGCTTGGATTCAGTGCAAATATCAAATCACCTGTGACACACCCCCTCTCCCTGAATGCTGTTGACAGCATGAACGGATCATCTCTAATGTTATTAGAAAAAGAGAAAATATTTGAATAATGTAATTTGCTGTTGCTATGCATTTGTCATATTTTCTGCTATTGCAATATAAAAAAATAAAGAGATGCATTTCCGTATTTGCATATTATGTCAATTGAACACTTTCATAGAACACATTAAATATGTTTCTCTAGCTTTATCTCCAGGAGACAGAGCAAATATCCCCAGATTGAGGGTAACATAGGGCACTTAGCAAAGTGTCTGAATCCAGAAATAATTTGGAGAAGCACTGCTGCAGGGTGTAATTCTCTTTCCGCTTGCTTTTTGCTCCTTTCCTTCCATGGGGAAAGAAAAGGGGGAGTTATCAGAAACATTTCTGTCACCCATCTTTGAAATGGTTCTGTGTTAAAGCTAAGGGAGACAGGAGATGTTTCTGTCCTTATTACATTCAGAGTGACCTCAGCACTGGTTTTGCCTATGGAATGCGAGGGTACATCTGCTCCACATCAAAGTTCATTCCACATTTTTCTGTCCTCTGTCATCCCATATTTGCAGCACATTCCCCTCTCTTTCCTTAATTTTCTTTTGCTTTTCCCCATTCTTGGCAGACTTCAAGGACACTGGAAAATTCACCATAGCATGTGTTACAAAAACAAAGAAGAATAAGCCTTTGTTATTTGAGGATCATCAGAACAATTTCTGATGAATTCTCAGCACTCTTGCATGTGGCCTGCTTTTCTAATGCTGTTATTGATATAATTTCCAATATAAACTTTTTCCATCCACTGTTTATTTTATTAGGTTTTGGTGAGCTTCGCTGCGCATGGATTGCAGTTTGGATTACAAAAGTACCTTTAACTCTGCAACAGCAAACTTTGCTCTGCAAAACAAGAGTTTTTCTTTTGCCTATGGTGCAGAGGTGCCAAAATCCACACACACACAAAAAGAAAGTGTAACAAGCCTCAGCAAAGGTTGACTCCTCAGCATAGCACACAAGTACACATTTACTAAAATGAGATGCTTCTGAGCTCTCTGCTAGCATATGTGTTCCTCATATGTTCCAAGAAGCGTACAGGCAGATCTCTACAGTATTTTCCTTGCAAGGATGGAGCCAAAAGACTATTTGACTCTGGCCTGACTAACCTATGAACCAGTAACGGTCAGAGTAAATTTAAAAATGCGAGATAATTTTGTTGCCTGGTCTGCAACTTTTAACCATCTGCACTGCACAGGGGATGCAGAGCTTCTTGGGTTTCCTTTTTAACAAGTTCTCTGATTTCCTCTAGGACAATGTCTGGAGCTCATCTTCTAAAGGACTAAATGATTCATGTTCTAAAGAACAACACTGGAACTACATAGGTTTTAGTCCCACTCACCGCCGCATTTTGCACTCTCAGGATGCTCCCTGTGCCACAAGTTAGTGCATGCAATGTGCAAACTTCAGCCTCCTGCTATTAAAACCCCCCACTCTGGCTGCAATACATCCATTTCAGGTGCACTGAAATAAAAAACAAAGGTATTTTTGGGGTGCCAAGTTGGGCACCATAGAACCAGGCTACGTAATTTGCAACACAGGTGGAACTGGGCTGCCCTGGGGGTGGCTACCATGAGAGGCACGGATAAGACCTTCTCTGTGCCACTTGGCCTGGCCACACAAGCACTTCATGTCCTGCCATAGACGCTGTTGTGGCTGCAGAGATGTATCTGAAGACACTGAAAACGGCCCCAGCAGAGATGACAAGAAGCATTATTCCTTCTTACTGCACAGTGAAATATGTAACATCCCTGAGTGTCAATTTTGCTGAGCTAGAAGTGAATTTGGCTTCTATGATGGGCATATGGGTAATCAGAAATGTTTTAGGCATCCTCCCTATCCCTTCTACCCCAGACTACTCCTGCTGAAGGCTGGGTTGGTTTATCCCATGTTCACATGTGAGCCTCTCAGTACCAGAACACAGCACTGACGGTCACAGCAGGCTAATAATTAGGTCTGCTTGTAAAATGCTTTGAGAGCATAAGAACCTTTCCTTCTCTTCACACAAATCAGCTTACTCATCTGTAACTAATTCCCAAATTACTTCACTATTTGTCCCCAGCTACCTCATTTTCTATACAGAATCTGCGTGCATAATTTGCATGGACTTGAGACAGGAGAGGAAGATACAATTTTGGTTTTACTCAAACTCTTGGATTTGACTTTGGCATAGGAAGCTCAAAACCAAAGGCCCAGAAGGGTCAGCTGGGTCCTACTTCATTTGCACATCTTTTATCCTCATCAGGCTTTTTAACAGATATCTCTCTCAGAGAACAAACTTGAGCCCTTTTTCTTTCCCTTGTGTCACCTTTTTTGTCCAGGAAGGCCACTCACTGGTGTAAAACTGGGCCAGCTTTCAACAGCTTCACCAGTGTGACAAGGACCACTGCAGTGCTGAGATCACTGTAAAGCAGGCATGGAAGAGAGTCTGTGGCTCTTCCCGAATTCATTGGTGGTGTGCTTTTTTTTGTAGTTCCCATCTGCCTTACATTTAGTGCCTCATTTTCCAGTCTCTTTTGTTTACAGGAAAACAGAAACGATTTGTGCCATCACATTGCATTTCTTGTCTATAGTTAAACAAAGGGTAAGTGGTGAGAATCCATTGTGAGCATTCACCGAGTCTTCTCTGAGCTCATCACTTCTCTGCCTTTGAATTCCAGGGGAAAAAACCTGCTATTCTCTTTTGCCTGTGAAGAAACATTTCAGTTTCAATCTTGCCTTTTAGGTTGTTCTGCTCTCCAGCCCACTGCTGGTTTCACAGAACACAAATAGTTGGAATATGCCATCTATGGGCCTGAGGAAGGCTTGCAAGCTTTAATAATCGGCTACAGAGGCCTGCTCTGCTATTTAAAGAGGGAGGCAAGCTGTATATTCCATTAAAGAAGTAATGGCAATGTTTGAAGGTGAAAGGAAGGCAACTCCCATCCCTCATCTTAAACCACTCCAATTCTAAATATAAACCTGCCTGGTCACACAAGTGCTTCCTGTTAGGAAGCAAATATTGATTGTGTCTGATTCAATAGCACTTTACAGTGGTGATAAGAAGGAGAAACAGAGGGAACAAAACTCTCCTGATGTTGTTTTGGTGTTTGGTTGGGTTTTTTTAAGTAAAATATAAGTGTGTTATTCATGTGGATTAATGTCTGACTTCACACAGCTCCTACCAAAGTCCCGGCTGCTGAGCCAGCCTAAGGTTGTCTAAGACCAGAGCTGGACTTTCTGTTACTCCTGTCAAAGTCATATTTGGGGTTAAATAAGGCTCTTTTGGCTGGCGGAACCTTTGTAAGTGAAACATCATTTCAGCCAATAAAAAGCTGCAAGGTGAAAACTTCAGATAGATCTAACACGGAACCGAGCAAAGAAAGCTTGTCCTGAAAGTGCACAGCATGACAAATCGTGAGAAATCTCGATGTAATCAAGCCTCAGCAGCAGTGAGAGGTACTTAGGAGAGGACAATGTTAATTCTCCTCCTGCTTGTTTTCTCTTCTTTTTCGTGAGTTCTTTTGTTCAGAGTTTGAATTAAAAGTAAGAGAGGCGAGGTTTTTCTTTCAGACTTAATGTTTATTAGTTCTTATCAGCAGCACAGCTGCATGGAATGCGCCTGCTAAGTTAACAAGGTGAAAAGGCAGGGAAAATGGCGAATAGTTCTTGCTACCAAGGTCATTTATATCTCAAATTATCCAATTAACAAATGCCAACTAATTTATTTTTACTTCTAACCCAGTAACTATTCATTTACGTTCTGCACTGCGGACTTTTTCACCCAATGACAGAACGCCAAGAAAGGTGAAGAAGAAGAAGAAAAGAAAGAACAAGAAGCCTACACCCAAACTCCTCCATCTTGTAACACACACACACATACATATATACATATATACTACTGAATCTCTACATTTCTACATATTCCACCCAGTGACATAGTGTTAATTACACAGTAACAATCTCAGTGTTATTGCACAATTTAGGAAGTTTTTCCCAAGGTCTCAGGTCGAATGCAGTGTGCTTTTAAAGATCATTACCTGTCAGCACTAAAAGACTGACATTCTCTAAGCCCAGGGTTCCAACAGGACAAGACTAATATTCTTATTCACGAGGCTGGATTCACTGCTTTTCACACTGGAGCTGCTCAAGTGTCAGTAGAGCCAGAATCCAGCGCTGGTCCGTGGCGAGGTGGTGAGTGACGCACTGGAGGAGGACAGAGGATTCAAGGTACAAAGTAGTCATCGCTCCATGTAATTTGTGGTAATTACTCATGTGCATGCTTTAGCCCAAAGTTGATTGAATTACCCCTCAGTGAGAGACAGTTAGCTGATCAATTCAAATCACCTGAAATTTATCTTGACCTTAGAGCATGCACAGGGGCACTCATCACGAACAAGCACAACCTGTGGTCAGGGCTTCCCCTCACCACCCAGTGGTGCAAATTCTGCTCTTGGTTACACGTGCCTACTGAACAGACACATCAGGGACTGAGATGAGTGAAAAGAGCTTCATGTCCCAGTTTAAGTCGTGGCCACTAGGAACTAACTCAGTGAGACAACAACAATATCAGCCAGCACTTTCAAATTTGGAGTCTTTGGTGCAGACCCTGAGATCTGTATTTAGCATCTTTTGACAAATTAAGGGACATTGTCTGTCTAGCACCTCTCAAAAGAAAGCAACTTTGGTTTTTAAATATTCTAGCCATTTAAGTCAAAGAGGACAGCTGTTACTGTCTCCTCAGAGGCTGCCTATTACCTGCATGTCAAGCCAAGTCTTTCCTGGAATGAACCTGTTGCTTTGTGCTAAGAGTTTGCGTTAAACCTGTGTAAACTTGTTTGTTCATTGATGGCCAGAAAGGCTGTTCCCAGGGCAAAATCAAACTTTGGGAAAAGTCCCCAAATTCTCATGGGGATAGTGCTCAGAATCTACTTCCTGAAAAATATTACAAGGGCATGCAGTAGAAAAGGCAACCTAGTCAAGAGACAGCCACTAGCAGGCACTTCACAGTGGACACTAAGAACAAGCAAAGAAAGAGGCCTCTGGCCAGAGAAACTGAAGCTGCTCACGCTACAAGCAGAAGCAACCTCTGAATTAAATCTGCTGCCACCTTCTTGAGTAAGGCTGACTTTCACTGATGTGTTGTTGTGGTTCACCAGATGATCCCTCAGAGCAGAAGTGATGCAAAGCCCAGATATTCTCCTCAGCCAGCCTCCAAGTGATGGCTCCCAGTGATGTTACCTTGAGGTTAGGGGCCTTGAGAAATAGTGACCGAGTCAATTACACTTGTTAAAGAGAATGACAAGGCTGAAAGGAGAAGGTTTTAAAGGTGTGTGAGTGGTTTCTATAAACAGTGAGCTAATCTAGAAGGGGCAGCTGCTCTGCACTCTCGTTTAATTGTTTCTGAATAAACATGTTCTTCAGCAAGTGTGATATCAATTCTCTTGCTTGCTGCAGACACCACTGCCATTAGACTCCTCTCATACATCTACAGCTTATCCATGAACTGCTACTTTGACCTGCTACTCCTTTTTCATATCCTCAGACACTGGCAGCATCTAAATCATGCCAATTTTCTGCACAGCTTCTTGCTCAACTCATACATGTATCTAAATATTCATCTTTCTCTAATCTCCTAAAGCTCTCCTCCAGGCTTGTGTTACTTTCTTTGCATCCCTACCATGGCTCTCACCTCTTGACAGCATCAAATACACGCATTTTCAAAGCCCTTCATAAGTGAATTAAGGATCCAGTCTCCCTTTCTGGATACAGACAGGACTCTTGAAGAGCTTCAGTGATGGGCAGAGAGGACTGTGGGTGTCCACTTCTTCCAAGTTAAAAACCTAAAAGAATAAAATGATAGTGGCTAGCTGTACTCCAGTGAGTGCCAGTGGTCCTTATCACATAGCTCCACAAGGAGCTCCAGGAATTACTGTGGGGGAGACTCCTCTGAGCAGCACAACTGCACGTCTTCCCTCCTTCTTGTCTTTCTCCACTGAGTGTAACTCATAAAAGAAAGGGAGTGCCAGGAGGATGTGAGGATCTATCACAGCAGTTGCTAGTGCTCCTTTGGTAGATCTCAGACCTGTGTCTTGAGAGCCGTGCATTTGGCTTGAAACAGCATGGACACACCACCAGTGGTGTCATGGCATTACAAGATTTGTGCTCTGGTAAAGCACCAGTATGTGCTCATGCAGAAGTCCACAGTTAAGTGGGAAAACAGATTCCAGATGCATCAGCCGCAATTTCCCGTTCGTTTTTCACAGTTTGTTAGATGGGAGAGGTAGTTCACTGCAGAGTTCTGCTTTTCAAATCCATATAGTTGCTGAAAGCAATGGTTACATTATTATGCCGGTTGCAGAGGGATGAGTAGGAGTACTTAGCTTTTCATCCACAAATAAACATTTTTCCAAAACGTTTTTGAAGTAGCCATCCCAGCATTTAGCTTCCCTTATGCTTAATTCCATTGTTTTTCCTGTGGGTTTGTTTAAAAACAGGAGAGAAAGAGGAGAGGAAGTTCATAGTTTAGTAACTACTGTAAGCTTCCCAAGGACAAAAAGGAGATCTGATCATGTGTGTGTGCTTTTTGGTGGGACACAGGAAGGCAAAAAACCAGACTGGTCTAGACTAGACTAGAAACTCAGTTTGGAAACATAGTGGCTCACCTTTATCCACTATAAATGCATTCTTCCAGATGCATGCCCTAAGTCTGATATGCATGAACCACATGCTGTGAACTGCTGGGCCTAACAGTCCAAAATATCTAAGAGACCACAGAATACACCTCCGTACGGCCCGGTGGCTGCTGTGCAAAGCTTTAAATTCATGTTTTGTTCTTTTGTTAGTGTTTGCGGGCTTCGGATGGGGAGCAGAATGTTAATATTTCCTTCAGTTGGCAGGAGATGGCTGCACACCCCACACCATCCAGCACTTACATGTTTTGTTGCTCGATTTGTGGCTGGCTCTCCCACTGCATTGGCACAAACACCAGTGAGATCCAGTGTTTCCAGCTGGCTGAGTGGATGAAGCCACTAAAAGAGCTTACTAAAAGAGCAGCCCTTGGAAGTGTGAAGCAATTAACACCTTCACGAGGGTGATAAAAGAAATAATGGTGGTGGGGACAAAGAGGCTTCCCAAGGTCACAGCAGGGTCGGGGCAATGCCAGTGTCAAAGCCCATGGCTCTCCCTTCCAAGACTTGGCTTCAGTCACCTCTGCCCTGGCTCAGCACTGCTCCCACTGACCAGAGCACAGGGTACATGCTGCTCTTTGTGACACGGCCACCTCGGTTCAGAAACAAGAACTTTGGGGGTTAGTTCTGCTTTCCTTGACTGGCTCAGATTCATGTAGCACTTCCAACACATCAGTACTGTAAATAAAAGGGAGACGTGAAACTGAGAGGGTTTTAGGCTGCTACCACAAATGGTTATTTATTTTCCTTTGCTTTGTGGTCTCACTGGCATGCTGCCTGTCTCATTTTACAGTTAAGAAATGTGGACCTCCATCACATGGTACTTGTCACTTAACTCCAGACAAGCTCTGACATTTCCTTTTGTTACTTCTAGATGAATAAAACAGAAGAAACAACTGACATATATGGAGAAATTACATGTCTTGTGATTTCAAAAGAACAACATCTTCATCTGGTCTGTATGGAGAAGGTTTTGCTGCTTCAGGAGTCCTTGAACATCTTCCATTTGAGTCTCAGTGAAACCAGGTGACACCCAGTGCCTCCCTGCTTCCCTGTGCTGGGCTCTCTGTCTGCTCAGTAAGTTTCACCAGTGCCAGAAACTCAGCAATGGTAATTTATGCTTACTCATGGGAACAAGCATTGCCTGCAACAAGAGCTCCTGCTCCCATGTAAGAGACTTTCCACTTTGCAAGGTCATCAGTCCGGCCCATCCTTCCTTCCTACACCATAGTACCTGACTTGGAGTTGCCCCAGAAATCCTGGTTTAAAAGCTTTCACTGTGCTTGAGGATGGACCACTCTGAGCCCTTCAACACACCACTGTAAGCCAAAGAAAAAGGATTAAGGCTTGTGTTCCAGGTGTGCAATAACTCTACTCATGAGAGACTGAAAATCCAAACAAAGTCAAGGCATGTGCTTCCATACATTACATACATTGCATAGTGAAACACCAATCTTCACTGCCATGTAACAAAGTGCAGCAAGTGTTTCATGGACATAACCTGGAAGCAGTGAAAATGTGGATAGAAAGTACTGGAGTAGGCAAAACAGGGTAATGTCAGTCTCGGGGAACAAGTTCTAAGAAAGCGGGAGTAGAATAACACTAGGTTGTTTTCTACATTGCTGTTTACCAGACAGGATGTATGTCTATTTGAAATTAACAGCAGCATTAGTCAAAAAATCTACTTAGATCTGCTGGAGTCACCAGAAAAGATGGTTGGCCACTGAAATATCTCCAGATCAAAATTCATGTCTGAATAGGAAGGTAGATTTGGGATTTAAAAGGACAGTCCATACCAAAACAGGGAAGTCCAAATGCCACGTTAAACGCCTGTTAAATAGAATTTCTTTTCCTTCCTGTTCCCACTCTTGTGAAAAATTGGTAGGTGGGATAAATAGTGTATGGCTCTTTTCTCCCTTGGATACCTCTGCTGCTGGCTGGAGACAGCACAGCACTCCTCAGATGGCAAAAGCAGGAGGAATTCCTTTCACAACATCTGCCTACGTGAGGGTCCTGGAATTTGCATCTTCCCTGAGCCTGCTTTAGCTCACCTCCCTGCCTTCTTGACATTCCCCTCTTGTCCAGCAGATAAGAGCACATTTTCAGAACCCATTTTGCAATTACCCATCTTCTCGGTTTTCTTTCCTGACCTTTAAAGGGGATGCACCGAATAAATGCCTTTGTACAAGCGCCAGACTTTCTGCAGGGTGGCTGTTTCAAAGGAGTAAATATGATCTTTTCATAAATACCATGTCAGGTCCATGTAACTCACAACTTATTTATTACAGTCCTAATGCACACCGTGGAAGCCAGGGCTAGTGTTGCACAAGAACATCCATCTAAAGCATTTCAGACCTCCAGAGCAAGGTAGACAGCTAAATTTTTGTGCAAGCTGCTAGGCCATTGTTGAGTCTAGCTTTTACTTGAGTTTCATGAAGCATTTGAAGCTATTCAGAGTTTAGAAGAAAATGATAAAAATATTGCAGCCCGTGAATTGTATGTTAGGCATGTGGTCTTGGCATTCAAAATCCAAACTAGTGACCTAGGTGCAAGGACAAAAAACTCTTCTGTGACACTGAGCGTATCAGTTTGTCCCCACTGGCGAAGCCTCCTTCAAAGCCTTTTGGTGTTTACACATCCCCGCAGGGCTCACCTGAGCTGGACAGAAAGCAGCTTTAGTGAAAATCTTTCCCACACTTTGCTGGCGGTCATTATATCCTCAGGAGGGAAAAATGGCCCCTGTCTTTGGTATGTATCAGTTCCACACTTGTGTCCCCAAACCTGGACAGCGGGAAGCCAAGAGAAATAGAAATTCCTTGTTTTGCTGAGAAGCTCAGCATGGACCTGGGGTGCCCTTACTGAGATGGCAATCAAAAAGTAAAATTTGTTGGGAAGCATGGCAGGGTCACAAGTGTCACTGCTGTGGTTAACCCCTTCATTTCCCAAACACAGCAGCGTATGGGAGGATTTCACGCAGTATGGAAGAGCCGTGAGTTCAGAGCATCTCACCCTGCGGCTGGCTTTCCTGCCATACAAGGGTAGCATAAACAGCTAAATCTTCCTTCACTCCTCTGTCTTCCCCTGGTGCACACATGCCTGGTGGATTGTGAACCTTGAGGAGGTGGTGGGTCCCTGTGCTTCAGTGCAATTGTGGTCAATGTGGTTGTGGTCAGTGCCTGTGCTCACAGTTTCTGCTGTGAAAACTGGGTGTGTAGATCAGAGACAAGTATTTTATACTTAGCAAAAGCAGAGAAAGCAGCTCAGGGGTATTTTAGTCCCATTGAGTATGCCTTGGCATTTTTACAGGGCTGGATGCTTCTTGAAAATGTAGCTCTCAGACCTTTGGTGGAAGCAATCTGTCCTTAACACGCAAAAATTTTCAAGCCCCTTTCTGTCTGCTGTCATCCCGCACAAAATCAGTAGCATTTGATACATCCTGAGACAAAGGCTGCCATACCAATAGTAAATGAACGAGATAAAAATAGTTAATGAGCAAACTGCCCTTGCTTCACTCTGTGCTTTATGGTTAGTCACAGACAGATCTTAACCTAAAAAGCTCTGATGCAGCATACGTTGCTGCTGAGGTGAAAACACTCGTGTACTCTTCACCTCACACACCCTGTTTCTGTTTATCAAGACACAAGCGGGTATCAGCACTGGATGCTTAGCTTTCACCTCTAAATCTGGCTTTCAGAACTAGTGGCCAGATTGCTTCCATTTTTTGGGGGTTTGAATTAAACATCAATTCTTTTTGGTGGTGAAAGTGTTTTAAAAGCAGCAACTCCTCCAAGAGGTTTTGAGAGTCAGCTTGCTTTAGAGCAAGTATAATAAAATTGTGAGTAACTGTGCTTTTTCACTGTAATTTTCAGATGGGAAGAATAAATCAGAGCCACAAAAGGGATGTTAGCAGAGCCAAAGTCATTTAGAGTTTAGGTTTCATTGAGCCATTGGCAAGATAAAGTCTTTTGTGGCTCTGTATCAACCTTCTTACAAATAATCCAGAAAGTCGTACTATCTGCTGAGCCTGGGGGTAACTTCATTAGTACTCACCACGTCTTATTTGAATTACACATACAGTTGGGTGTTTAAATTACAGGAAGACTTTGTGTTTAAGAGTTTCCGCATCATGCCGAGGCTTGGGAAAAAAAGTCAGGTTTGACACATAATAGGGATTGATGTGCTACTTCAAATGTTGGTGTTACTGGAAAGGAAGGAACTTCCACAGGAAGAGCAAAGGAAATTATACAGGAATCAATAAAGGATGCTAAAAATAGTGCTTGACTTATCTTCCATGTGAGTCAAAATACCCTACTAAAGGGATACACATGCGATGTCTTGGCTGGCATACCCAAACTGTGCTTACTGGTGTACAGGCTGTCAGGATTTCCTCAAAAGTCAATGGAGAGAGGCAAGTGTCTCTAGAGGACAGTTCATCTCACCTGCCTAAGGAATTGCCAGCAAAAAGAGAGTGCTGTAGAACCTGCCATTTTCCTAATTGCCATCAGCTTCACATGCTTAAAGTCAAGCATGTGCTTAATTAATTTCCTGGGCGGAGCTCAGGGAGCTGAGCACCTGGCAGGACTGAACAGCTAGCTTGGAGGAAAATGAAGAAATTTGCAAATATTCTGGATGAACCTGATGAACAAAACTGGGAAGCGAGGAGAGTTTACCTGCAAGGATGACTGAGTTGCAAGCTCGAAAGCGTAATAGGTCCCAGGAGAGAGAATGTGATTAGTCAGGTAATTTACAGGTAATATGCTTCGATCGTTTTCTACTTAGCATTAATTTTCTGAAACACCGGGCAGGAGCTTGCTCAGAGGGGAGGAGGGAGATAGCGGGGGAGCGAGGGGCTGGGGTGGCATTGTCCTGGGGGTGCCATGCCATGCCATGCCATGCCATGCCATGCCATGCCATGCCATGCCATGCCATGCTGGGAGCAGAGCTCTGGTCCCTGAATCCCCCCATGCCCAGCCTTGTCTGGCTATGCTTTTGCTTAGACAGAAGCCCTCTGGTAGCATCCATGAGCATCCTCTTTCCATCCCCAGGCTGTCCAGGCCCCTCTGACAGCATCAGCACAGGGTGGTCATGCTCAGAAAGGGGAACTGCCACAGCAATTTGTCTACACACTGGAAAAGACTGGGTATTTCAGGATTTGAAGCAGAAGCTTCAGCTCAGAAGTTCACAGGGATTTTAGCTGTGCAAAGCAGAAGCAAAACTGAGCAGTTTGAGCTGGGAGACGGTGTTGTTAACCAAAGCATTAACAAAGAGTGGAGAATGTGACAGGGAAAATGACGGGTGTATGGAGAATTCTGGCGGGGAGAGAGGATGTCACTTGGCTTAATTCACATTTGGGATTAACCTTGCTACACTGTAGTGGCTGTTAGATCTGACTGGGCAGCTGGTCAGATCTGTTAATTAGATCTATTTTAAGCCCATGTTTAGATGAGCACTCTTAAAGTACAACAGATTATATGAAGGACAAACACACTAGTATCCAAGGTCCTTCTGCAAAACGTGAGAAAAGATGGTTTGGGCAAAATTAAGGAGGAGATTTTTGTGTCTTAGATGCTATTAAAGCCTGTTACACAAATTCCTCAGGGCTATCTACACTCCTTAATGGGGATTCTGTGACTAGATTGAGAGCAATGCTGGGCCCTAAATTTGAAGATTATAGCCTGCAATGTGTCACAGAAAGTTTTTAACATTGCCCTTGTTAATCAGCACCAGACAAACATGTGCAAGGAATAATACCCTCCCTACATGCCTCCCACCTCCAACCTCCCCATCTTGCAAACAAAAAAATACAAGAGCCAGCAGATCTGTTCTGGCTTGTTTTATTTCACTTTGAGCTTATTAAAATGCTGTGTTTGCAGTTTATATTTCTTGGCACACTGTTATTTCAACGACATTTTAACAAGAACTGCATAAGCAACAGGCAGATCAAGAGAGTAGCTTGTTTCATTCTGTGTTTTGAAGGAATCCTATGCAGTCTTATAATCACCAGTTACATTATTCATGCTATTTATTCACTTTTGATTTACTTACTTCAGAGGATGTACCCAAACTCAGCTGTTTCCCTTCATTTTCCACTTGTTTCCGCTTTCAGTTTCTTGAGTACCAGCAGACAAATAGAGCAACAACCAAATTAATCTACCAGAAGCAAGTGTTTACAACCCAAAAGGATTGGCTGTGTGGATGTTTAAATTAACTAGGAAAGAATAAGTCTTTATTAACAACAGTGTTTGTAATGCGTGACTTCATTCCCTTCTCTACAAATCCAGACCTTGGTATCCAAAGTCCCTGGCACGGAGCAAGTTCTGCTTCCATGGCTGGCCATCCCCCAGCTGACAGCTGCTCTCTTACTGGTGTGAGGTTCGGACAGGGCAGCAGCAAAGACTGCCTGCAGTCCTTCATGGGTTGGTATCATCCAGAGCATTGCTGCAGGCCTTTGTTTTGGCTTGGTAAACACCCTTTTTACAATCATTGCTGGTTCCCAAATAGGTTGTTCAGGAGCACTCAAATCAAGCTGTTACCCTCTCTGTACAACTTGTAGCTGCATCTGTACAAGTAAATTTATTGTGCCCTGCTCCACTCCCTGGCACCAAGGGCCCCATGGCCACATGTTTAACCTATGCTACCCACCAAAGTGTGTGCCTATGCTCAAGTTGCCTTTTGGGAACAGTTTCTGGGCCAGGAGATCTCTGGGAGACGCTCTTCGGCAGGAGCTATACTGACAATTTACCAGTACATTGCAATTGTTCAACAATTTGAACAAAATTGTTTAACAACAGAACAAGCAAGTTCTGCCTCCTGGGAATGGTCCCAGGCATTGTTAGTGGTTGTGTGCTTGGACTAGTAAATTAATGTTTGCATGTGACTCCTCTTCCTGCTGCTCAGCAAAGCTTGACTTGGTCCCACCCCAAGTTCCTTGTACTCCTTCATCCCAGAACTGAATGTCCAGAGCCAGGCAGCACAGACCTGATGCCATCCACAAACTGCCTGAACTTCACCCCCTAGCTATGTCTTTCAAACAATCAGCCCATCACTTGGGACTCTAATTTGAATGTCCTTAATAAATGTGAGCCTTTTTTATTATTTACTGAGCTCATGTAGTTCCCAGGCAATCCATACAACTTTTCCCTAAATTCGGGAACAAAAATGCAATTGACTTCAGTAGTACAGAGTTAGTGTCACAGCTCTGTGGATGCTCTGCTTCCCTGGATACACCGGTGCCTTCACATGGTGAGGAGCTGGGCTCCAGATAAAAAGTTTTAAGATAAATTAATCTTCTGTGAGTTGCACAAGACAGCTTTAGCTCTATCTCCTGAAACCAAGCCAAGATGAGAGGCAAAATGTTTCCTTTCCCATAGTCCAACAATGATAATATTTTTCATATCAGGTTCTCTTAAGAAAAAATATACTGTGCCTGCATATATGGGAAATAAGTTCATCTGACTATTTCATCTCCATAATTTCTTCCCTTTCTTGTCAGCTTCATTTTTTCCGCAGGCTCTAAGAAATGAGCAATTCTTCCCTCTTTATCACTAGAAATAAACAACTATTCTGTGTGAGCTTTTCCATCAGGAAGCAAAGCTGAATCTGCTATTTCCCTACACACTGATTATTGATTGTTTGGTCTCTTGGGTGTAATGGTGCTTTCTCTGCCCTGCCAAGGGTGATATCAATGCTGAAACCTCTGAAAAAGGTCAGTGAAAATTTGAATCCTATTATATATACAACCCAGGATAATTCTGGATCAGGCTTCACTGTCTACCAACACTTCCCTCATCCTTACTGGGAGCCCTGAATGTGTTTCCTGAGCTCCACTGGGAAATACAAGCTAGTCATCTTCTAAAGGTTAAGGAAGCTGGAGTGATAGTCAATCACTCTGCAGCGGACCTACTGTAGGTTAGCATAAAAGTGCCAAAATGGGTAAACACTTCAACCACAGGAGAGCTGTGCCTTCCTCTTAGAAACAGAATTGAGAATGGTTTATACCAGATTACCCAAAGAGGCAGGGAAACGGGAAAAACAGTCAGAAATTATTAGGATTTGGTGAAATGAACACAAGGCATTTGGACAGTAAGTGGTCTATGGCCTGAAGGAAAGAAAACCTTGTATCAGGAAATAACAAGGTGATGTGTAAATGCTGATGAAGAAGGGATGGTAAGTTTGTGGCAGTGTGTTCTTAAAGGCTGGAGGAAAATCTTATCATGATGTGGGCTCTGGTATCAAAGGCTCACTGAAACCTGAGGAAGTGAATACAGCCCAGTCTGATGTCCCGACACGGAAAAGGCAGAAGAAAACACTTCCCACAGCTTTCTTTTCTAGGAGGAGGAAGTCTTACTGGTATCACAAAGACACTGAGTTATCCCCAGCTGAGGAAACAAGGAGGTGAATCAAAATTTCCCAGGTTTCCATATGGAGAAGAACAATGGTGGGGAATGCCAAGGTAAAAGCAAGGAGCTGCTCTGTGCTGTGTCAGACTGTGCCCCACCACGGCAGTCACTTCAGTGCCGGCAGGAACCTCACAACAAAGTGATGCTGGACAGTAGAGGAGGCAAAACATGGGATATCTGAAAGGCACAGTTGTCTAAAGCCACCTCTTTCCATTGGCAACAGGTCTGAGGTCCTTTATTCAGAGGTAGAATTATCTGGATGAATCCTGAAGGCATCAGACAGCAGTATCCTAAGGAGCTTCAAACAAATTCCTACAGGAAGAAGTAAGCAAACAAGAAGGACTCCTGGCCTATTTTTGATGTTCTTTCACTCACACAGGTTCATTAGCAGACAAAATTGTCTTACAGGCAGCACAGGCTCTTCTTCCTCATACTGCTTTTCCAGCCTCCCTGACAGGAGATAATGGCTTGCCAACTGTCTAAGGCTCATTAGCAGCATAATTTCACATTTTAACTTTCCTGCTGCTATGTTTAAGGCCCAGATCCTGGCTTCCCTGTTCCTGTGAACTAACTCTTCCTGTTGGAGAGAAAACCCTTGGCAGTGTATTAAAGGGAAAAATACCTTTGGAGGTTTTTTCCCCCTCAGGATCACTCTTCAGTCATTCACTTTGAAGCTGATTTAAACTGGGAGACCTGCTTCTGCAATCTGGTGGCTGGGTTAAAAACTCACAGGTTCCAAGGTACTGCTTATCTTCTCAGGAGTACTCAAATTGCACATGACAAGCCCAGTGACACAGGGTTCACCATTATTTTTTTATGTTTATGTCTGTCACCTACTCCTTAACTTAATCTATTTCCAGAACACCTAACTGGTAGTACATTTTTCAAAACATAATTTTAAATAGAAAACCTAGACATTTCCCATGAGAATCCCCAGGAAGAAATACGTAGGTTTTATCAGTATTAATTCTTAGCTGGCACTTCCTCCCAAGAATTATTGTTCCCCTAAAAAATGGTTTTGAGGCAACTATACAACGTAACTTAAAACATGCTGCACATTACTCCAATCTCATTCTTTTTATGAAGAGAGAAGACCAGCAGCCAGCCAAAGTGCTCTTTGTACCTGTCTTGCTTATGGCTATTTTATAGACTGTAACCTTCCTAAGGAAGCACAGTCCACCAAACCTAGCTGGAAGGTTCTCCAAGCAGCTACTTGTAGTGGAAAATGAACAGTACAAATGGACACCTGATGTGGCTCTGCTGAAGGGGTGTTAATGAACTGCCAGCCCAGAGAGTTCTGTCTCAGACATGTTGTTTTCCCGGTTGCCTCAAATGATAGATGGTGCATTTTCACAATTGTTGCACTGTAAGTAAAACAGCCACCTTATGTGTAATGCCACTCAGCCTGTAGCCTCAGAAAAATGTTAGGATTGAATACAAAAGGAATAAACAAATTAAAAACAATAATTAAGGATTGGGACCAGCATACGGTACTGCTCCTCCTGATGTGTTGTTCTGGCTTCTAGCAGCTGGCAAACAGAGGTTTCTAGAGCCAAAGAACATATCTGCAGCTCTGTGTTTATTAGCCCTGATAGCATGTCTTCCATAAGTCTAAGTGCTTTAGAACTAATTTAATCTTTCAGCCTTCACAGCATCCTACAGCATCCCACTGCTTAATGAAGTGCTATGGGTGAAAATACTTTCTCTTCTTTGCTTTAAACCTCCATCTGAAGCTTCCTGATTTTTGTCTTATGAGCAAGTGCCAATAATTACTCCTTATTCACCTTCCTGTCCCCAGCACAGGAAGGACATCAACTTCTTGAAGTGAGTCCAGGGCCACCAAGCTGACTGGAGAGATAGAGCACCTCTCCTATGAGGAAAGGCTGAGAGAATTTCTTTTGTTCACCCTGGAAAAGAGAAGGCTTAGGGGTGACCTAATTGTGTCCTTCCAGTAACCTGAAGGGAGCCCACTAGAAAGATGGAGAGGGACTATTTACAAGAGCATGTAGTGACAGCACAAACTGAGAGTAGGTTTAGATTAGGAAAAATTTCTTTACTGTGAGGGTGGTGAGGCACAGGAACAGGCTGCCCAGAGAAATTGTGGATGTCCCATTCCTGGAAGTGTCCCAAGACCAGGCTGGATGGAGCTCTGAGCAACCTGGCCTAGTGAAGGGTGTCCTTGCCCATGGCAGGAGCCTGGAACTTGATGATCTTTAAGGTCTCTTCCAACCCAAAACATTCTGTGATTCATTCACTTAACTATTTTATAACCTCTCTAGTTTCTCCTCTCAGTCCTCTTTTTTCCCAGACTGCGGAACTTCAGGTTCATCTTCTGTATTAGAGAGGCTGTATCACACCTCAGGCCAGCTTTTTTGGCCCTTTACGCACTTTTCAAATTCTGCCCTGCCACCTTTGAGAGACGGGGCTGGGACCAGGCACCAGATAATTAAGAGTGATATTCACTGTGGATTTATATAATGGCATTGCTGAAGCTTTGCCTTTCTCCTCCTAATAAACCCAAGAGTCCACTTGTGTTTTCCACTAATACTGAATCAATGTCCCAGGAAACTGCTGTTTTGGAAACCAGGTACCAAATCTCAGTTATTACCCAAATGGCCTCAAGTAGTCTTTACTACTTCACATGCTTCAAACTATTTTGCATTTTTAAAAAAGTCGCTGTACTGCTTTTCAGGTGCGGGCTTGCCAGCAGGAATTCGTAATAGAGGCTACCTGCCATACACAGCCAACACACCTGGAACGGGGTCCCAAGTGTCCAGGCCAGCTCAGAGGGCAAGAGGAGCCTGCCTCAGGTTCAGGTTGCCTGGCATTTCCTGGCCTGAGATCCCGCCTTTGCTTCCTTACGGCACTGCCAAAAGTGAGCGAGCTGAAATCTTCCCCGGGTGCCTACCTCAGGCTAGTTTAGACTTGTTGGGAGTTGATTTCAGTTTGGGATTTTTGTGGTTTGGAGGGGGCTGTTTAGGATTATTTTGTATTGTTTCTCTCAGGCAAAACAGCTCCACCACTGCCACGGAAGAAGCTAGGGAAGGTACCTCTTACCCATATTTAAAATAAATTGTGTGATCTTTCATTTGGAAATTACTAACCCTAGCAGGACTTGAGAGAAAGATTGTATTCATGCAGATGACATTTATGCAGTGTTTTGCTGAGTACACTGAGTAGGAGACTGATGGCATCGCCACTGATATGTACCTAATTTTTTCCAAACACGTGAGGAGTCCCAGTTTGAACAACTTTCAGGGATCTGAGTGGCTAAATTTGCAGAAAACCTTTCCTGGTTAGCCACTCACAGCTCCTGCAGGTCATGCTAGGCCAGGGCACCCCAGTTGGGTTAAAGCCCCATCAGTCCTGTGAGCAGCAAGGACCCCGGGCTTGGTGGGAAACAGCTCCAGGCTGCAACAGAAGCATCCTGCTAAGGAGGAGGATCAGTGAAACAAAGCACACAGGGAGCTTTAAAAAAGCAGTAGAGGAAGAGCAGGAGAACCAAGATTCACCTTGATGCAAAGGACTGACTTGCTCTGGAGAGGAAGGAGAGTAATTTACAGGAAGTTGTTACTTTATTCACAGGATCCTGTTTTATCTCTGTCCTCCAGCCTGGATCCAGACCGTTGAGCTTCCAGTCCTTACCGAGCGTAGGTACCTTCATCTCCCTGCTGTCCACGAGTGTCACTACCTCAAGCACCACAGGTACCAACAGACTGGATTCCTGCTCTGCAGACAGGCATTTTTTCTAACAAGTTTCAAGTCTGAAACATGGAGCAGGCTAAAACTAAATATCATCACTCCCCCCTGAATATCAACTGGGGCCCATCAACATTATGCGGACTCCTCCCAAACACCCACTCTCCAGGGACTGCTTTCTCCTGGCACTCGGGGGAATAATGTCAGATCCCAGCCAGCTGCACGGCGCCAGTGCAAAGGGAACAAAAGCCAAGGCAGTTGTGGGAAAAAGGCCATTGTTCCAAAAAATTTAAATGATGTCACTCTGCTCCCTAACAGTGTCAGTAAAGCACGCTTTCCAATAGCAAGTGCCTCTCTCTGCAGTTGCCTCCAGTGAGGGTAGAAGGCATGGAACAGATTAATGCTTTGCAGAGGCTGCATGATTATCATAGAAGACCGTTTTTCAGCATAATCTCCCTGGACACAGAGCTGAGCAGCGCCGTGGTGTGGGCCTGGATCCCTTGAAGGGACCTCACCCAACATGAGGGTGGGTGGGCAGCAGCGATGGCGTGAGTGTACCTGTCCTCAGTGGGAGGAGAGCTGCTCGTGCTGCTTGTTACCGTACACCCACTTACAAGCCATCGCCATTTGCATTGTGACATCTGCTAGAAATCTCAATCACTGGTTGTGGCCCCAGTGGAGTAGTCCTGAACAGAGGTAAGAGTTACGTTTCTAATTATCTTAACACCCTTCTGGCAGGGTGTCATAAACACAAGTCAGTTAAGCCTCGTCCTAGGCCTGTGATGCAGAGTTACAGCTACTTCTCTTCATTCTGATTTACAAACGAAGAAGATGAGGGACTAACTTATACCTGCTACTCAGTCCTAAACCCCAAGCCCTCTGCTGGCCTCTCCACTTTAGCCACTAGGTGCTCTCCCACCTGCCAGGTCATCAACAAGTTTTGACCTGTTGCTGATAAAATTAACAGGCTACATCCAGTATCCCTGCAAAATCCTGTAATAAAACAAAGTTTTATTACAAAGATGTAAATCATGAAGAATTTCAATGTGTGTCATTCTCCCTACATCATTGCCCTGGAAGTGCCTCCCCTGTTTCAAAAACCTGGGAGCTCACTGTGGATGCACTCCTGAAGACACCCGTACCCATGTGAATCATTAGGCAGGCAAGGGATGACTCTTAATTGTCCATGGGTTGTTTCTCTCTGTCACTGCCCAGCATGTGGCCCTCGTGACACCTGCACCTCCAGATGAATCCAAGGAGTGAAAGCCAAACATATCTCCATTGCACCCTGCAGTCCACTCATACTGAACAGCCTGCATCGTGGTAAATCCCAGCCAGCATGAAAATCTGCATGGTGGGTGACAGCTGTAACACCTATGTCTTGTGGGAGACATCCTGGGAGATCAGGATGCTGGCACCCTCTGGTGATGCATCCCAGAGCTGTGTGTATAGGAGGACTACAGGAAAGAGATGGCTCTGCTGCAGAACCATGCTGGTGCACCAGATGTGCTCAGGTGGACTTTGGGTAGAAAAGGGTGGAATAAGGCTTGATAGATATTCTGCCCTCCCTCTGAATCTTTACAGGAAAGGAGAAAACAACTTCAGCCCCTGTCTTGACACCTCCCTTTGGCCCTCTTGCTATTCTCCATGAGCTGGGTACAAGTATTTCCAGGCTCCTCTAGCCTGGAAACAAGGGAGGTTGGGGCAAACTGGGCTTGGTGGGCATCACTCTTTGCCCACAGGCAAAGTGTGTGTACCAGCAAGGCTGACTCCCCAGACCAACAATGATCCCTTTCCACAGGCAAGCATTGAAAGTGCATTTATTTCTCAGATCAGTTTCTCTAAGGAAAAGCACAAGCAGAGCTGTCAAGGGAACCTCAGCCAGATGGAGCAACTGCTAAGAGGACTTTAAAGTAACTCAAAGCAGACACTTAGAAATGGAGATATGCAGAATTACGCAACTATAAAACTCTAACCTGGAGTTTCTGTAAGTTCTTCATTGCACTTGCTAAGCAAAACTTGCTGATGTTCATGGTGAACAGGCACCAGTCCTCAGTTAGTGGAATCTCATAAATTAAATCCTCTCTTTTATCTCATAATCTTTTTATTGCAGAATCACTCTAGTAAACTAGCCTAAACCTAGAGTGCTGCAATCAGGCACCCTTTATTCAAAACTCTACAAGCTGTCAAGGGAAAAAAAAAAGAAGTCTATTTTAGCCCAATTTTAGTCCATCAGTTCTGAAATTAATGTTTTTTTTATTTTTTATTCATTTATTGTGAAAAACTGATCACAGAGAAGGCTTAATTTCTGAGTGAGTGCTCTAGTGCTCTACTACTCTGCAGTGCCCTTAGCAGTCAAAACAGTAGTTAAGAAAATACGTCTTGGCAAATGTGCAAATTATTATGAAGCCCTTTCTACTGGTGTCTTGTATTTTGAAGAAAACATTATCATTGAAAACTGAGGCTCCTTTGTTGAGCTGCTTTATGCTGGTGAGCTACAGGCAGAACTGTACTTAGTGGGAATGCTGCTGAACAGATGGGATCCCTGTTTTGCACATGATTCTGGAATGCAATAAAATTGTTTGGTTCTGGGAAACAGTTTTTTTCTCCCATGACACTGTCAAAATGACCAAAAGGTCTGATTCTGAAATCCATACTCCCATGAGTAATTCTCACTCATGTTCCGGGAAGATGCAAGTTATGAAGGGAAAAAAAATACAGGAACATCACCTCTACTTAGAAATATTCTCATTTCCTGATCTTAAGAGGGCAGAAAAGTGAACTTGCTCTGGGAGTAAACAGATATAAAGAACCTACGTACATTGCTAGCAGCAGAAACACGGGAAGGAAAATATGTAAATGCATCACAACTGAAAACCTGCGCTTGCTTCAGCAATCTGGCCTGGAGAAGTGGTGTCAGGAATCTTCTAAGAGATTTCTCTTTTCAGTACATTCAGCCAGCAATCCTGAACACTTCCCATCCCTTCTCACCTCACAAAATCATGTTCTTCAGCAGCAGAGGCTGGGGAAGTCAATTGGCTAAAACACAAAGGGCCAGATTCTTCACTGGTATAAATCATCGTGGCCCCCCAAAAAAGCCACACTGAGGCTCTGTTGCTTTACACCCACTGAACATCTGGCCCTCAGCCTGTGGGAAGAGAATATAATGTGCCTCATGCTTCATGCATTTCTAAACAGCTGCTCTGAAGGACTTCTTCAAGCCTCACATGAGGCTGTTTGCCTCCACTGAAAGCTCTGGAAAGGATTGATTGTGCACAAATGATTTAAATTTCAGTGTTTGCAGGGCACAAAGGCATGCTGAAGGACATCTCCAAAGTAGTAAGCTGCTTCTTGGCAAATCTCTTCGCAAATCAGGTGGGTGAAGAAGAGATTATGTCCAGTCCCAGCCAATTAGATCTTCACAGTGCCTTTCCGTACAGGAGTTTGCTTCAGTAGTTCTGACAGGATCAGGTGATTTCAGCCTGGTAGAACTGTGTGCAGTAAACATCAGATGGAGTTTGCTTATGTGAATATGTGACTTTTCCCTCTAACCTCTTTTTATCATTATTTTGAATCAGGAATGACATCTTTGAATCTATCTTTATCTTAACACTGCCGCTGGTCTAGCAAATCTGCCAAAGAAATCTTGCAAAGAGCAGACTTTAAAAGTCATCTGACAATTTTTTACCTTTTTTTTTTTAACTAAGAAGCTTTTAGCTGCAGGTTGTTACATTTTTTAGGAACTCAAGTCAGTGAGCAAACAGACAAGATTTGTTTGTTGTATGACTTGCATGGCTAGGACAGTTTCTTATTATTTTCCTTTATTAGCAGGTAAGACCACAAACCACCACTTCTGAGAGGGCTTGACTTACTAGCTAGACATAGTGCCTTACAAATTGCCTAAAGCTGCAGTTCAGGAACATTGGGGTTGCTTATTTAAAGTGACATTTAGTCACTTCCCAAATGGAAGTTCCCAATAAATTATATTCTCATGAAGATTCTGGTTGCTCCTTGCAGTTAGTTGCATTCCATGCGAAGCTGAAAACCTCTCTGTGCTCTTGGTGAAGGACTGAGCCAGTCTGGGCAAAATTCATACTCTCTTGCCCTGTTACCAGACCCTACACTTCAGCTGCCAGGAAGCAAAGATGGTAGACAGCATTCAGATGAGTTAAATTGTTACCCAAAAGAGATTAAAGCCAGTTTGTGATTGAGAAGAATGGCAGAAAGGTTCCACAGGCAGGATTCTCTGTTCACTGAGCAAGTTAGATATGCACTTCAAAGGAAGGCGTGATGATATCTTCATGATAGCAGCTTTCTCTTAAAGACATTAACTTTGAAAATCAACAATTCTAATTTTCTTTCCAGATCTGGTCAGCTTAACTCCATTAGAAAATTTGGTAACTACTGCAGAAAAATTACTCCAGTGTCATAGTGTGTTTCAATTTTCAGTTTCACACAGAAAAAGTGCTTGGGAAGATAAAGATGATGCCATCTGCATAAATTATCTGTTAGCATTGGACTAATTAGAAGATATATGCTACACTTGCCAAATCCCAATTATGCTTCAGTTTCCTGTAGAAGTAGGACCAGCAATAAAGGGAGAAGAGAACCAGGCAGACCCTTGCACACCCTAGGCCTGTGATCAGCAGTACTGCCTTTAAATCAATTCTATTTGAAAAGTATTTGCAGTAATCATTCTAACATCATGGGTAGCTGCTATCTGCAGAGCAGCACATTGTAAACAATGTTTTTAACCCACGAGGAAGTAGAAGGACCTACTTCTGGATGCTGGGAGAGGATGATTTTTCTGCTGCAATAAATGACATCCGGGAAACTTTACTGATTTTTCCTGGTTTTCTCCTTGGTAAAGAACAGAAAACCAAGAATCAAAGCAATTGAAAGGGAGGTAAAGATCATTAAATTCAGCAGATTCATGTACAGAACAAATACAGTGAATATTTCTGTATTTCATGGGAAATGTTGAATCCTGGCGAGTCATGTAGTTAAAACATACTTTGGATGCAGAATAAGGAGCATGATCCTCTCTCTTCCTTCCTCCCAATCCTAAACTCATCTCTGTCAACCAAACTCACCTTTCCCATCCTTGTAAAGTACTGTTGCTTTTAATCCCAGTTGAGGTGTAATTTGGAAAAAGGACACGATCTCATAACCCACCTTACTCCCTCTCTTGTTTGGCTGCTGGGATGGTGGTGTCCCAGCAGCTCTGGTTCCTGAATTATTTTCACACTGATACTAAAGCATAACTGGTTTTATAATATTCAGCAGTAAAGCCAAATGGGAAAATTTTCAGCAGACACAAGACCATGTTGGTCTCATCTGCTGAAGCCAGAGTACCTGTGTGCAGCCAGCCTGGGGACCTCAATCCACTCTCCCCAGCACATCTCTCTGGAAAAATACTGGGAGCTGCAACAGCACATGCTCATCCTCGTGCTTGCTTGTGAGCTCTGCATGCAGCTCAGCAGGTGCCATTCCCTCAACTACTGCTCTGGTCTCCCCTCTTCAAGTGTTTTGTAGAAAAGTCACACAAGAGGTTTCCTCAAGGCTTCATCATCCCTGGTAGAAAAGAAGCATCAAGTTCCCCACCCCTTGAGAATAACTCCCCTCTCTCTGCTCTTTCTCCTCTTAAATGCACGTACATCTCTTGTAGGCCTGAAGGCAAAAGCTCTTACAAGGAAAGAAAAAGAAGACATTTCACTACCACAAGAGATGCAACAATGGAAAACCATTGGAGCAGCTGGTCTCTTGTCCTGGAGCATCCATTACTGCTGTGGCTGGTGGCACTATTCTTCTCATTCCCCTCTAGGTAGCTCCTGCACTAGGGCAATGGATGCTCCCTGGCATTGTAGTCTGAATTTGATGAAGTAGAAACCATCTTCGCTGTGGCAGGAACATTGCCCGCTCCAAGCAAAACAATACTTGTCATCCCCCCTCTTCCCTTCTTCGTGCTCTGCTTCGTTTTGGTTTACATTTGAAGAAACCAAAACCAGTCTATGCCCTTCGGATGTGCTATTTGTAACTCTTGCAAATTCAGTGCAGGGTGTAGAGTTAGAAAAATAACTCCTTGGATGTGAGTCTGGGGTATTTTTTCCTCTCAGAGCATGCAGATGACTTGTTAATACTGATGAGGCATGCAGCAAGTCAGAAGGAAGCCCCTTGCATGCCGAAAAACAGCATTGCAGGAATGTGAGTCTGGCACATGTTGCAGCACTTTTTGTTGGTCTGGTAAATAAAAAGCAGTGAAAACAGAAAAATCTGATTATTTTTTAAATGGCCTGTTAGGATCCCTGGACTGTGGCTCCCTGCCCAGTTTAGGGCAAGAAACAAGAGTATTTGTTGTGGTGCTGCATGCAGGAAGGGGTTGGGTGACAGCAAATGTGTCCCCACGTTCCACATGCATCTGGGAACAAGGCTGCATGGAAGGACTGAGAGACGGGCACCCGGGAAGAAACGGTGATTTAAAAGCTCTGCAGGTCAGAAACGGGGTAAAGTAACCACAGATTACTAAAACAGATGAAGATTTATAGAAATTGTCAAAGGAATGCTGTGCCCTTGGCAAGCGATGAGAAAAAACCAAAAACCTGAAAGGTGGCTGAGCAAAAGCAGTTAAATTGAAACCATCTTTGTGACCGAGCCTGAGGAGGAAAACAGCTGGCAGGAGCTGGGCCGGCCTGGGAGCGCACCCAGGGCTTTGGTTCCTGCTGGTGTGTGGAGCTCAAGTCACTGCTCGTTACAGCGCAGCACGGGCATGGAAAGGGGAGGCATGAGGAAAAGGAATTTTCTCAAGCTGTCCCAGTCGTGCCTCAGCTCTGCTCTGGAGGAAAGGGACTAAAGCTGCAACTAATTTGGAAATAGGGAAAAGTTTATCTTAGGGATTGTACAAGAACGGACTGAATTGGATTTCAGTGAAGCTTGATTGAGAAGCACTCACTTTTAATAAATTATTAAATGCTATTAAGAAATAATATTGATAAATCATACATAATTTATAAATACTTATGTAATATTCTATTTTTCTGCTAACAAAAGAATACAGCCAATTTTTCATACTGTGACCCCCTCTTTTAGCCTAAATAATAAGCTATCCAGAAACTGATAATTTCTCAGATCAGAGTGGGTTAAAAGTGTCTCCACTGATCTACAAAAGGGTGGATATTTAACTCAGATTGAGAAAAAACAGCAGAAACCAGATCTTGCTGAAGTAATTTGAAAGGAACCTTTCCTAGCAGTAGTATTTTTGGAGGTATAAAAAGTGTATTTCCTCATATTAGTGTATTCACCTTGTTTCCTATAATAAGTGTTTAATGCAAGGTTGAAAAATTGGGAAGGAATGGAACAGCTGAAAAGCAGCTTTTCTTACAGGTGAATTAAAAAGAAATGGAGAGGCAGTAATCCACCATTTCTAAATTCTTGTAGAAGTAATAGAAAAAAAAATTAGCTCCGCTTCTCAAATAAAGTAATTTTTGTCCTCAATATACCTGTTAGCTTCAAAGAAAGGGTAGATGAGAAGAAGAGAATTGTCTATTCATGTGGTGGTGGAAATATGAACAGGATCTGCAATGGCTGGGGAAGGGAGAGTGGAAATCCCTTTAGCTCTGCTGGTAAATAAACCCCTGGTTTATGCTTTGAAACATATATCTTCATTCTTTATGAATTCAGTGTGGCTTACCAGCTTTTATCTCACACAAAAATGTTTATTTTTTATTCATTTCATTGAATTCTCATTCTGGTTACACACAGCTTGGTAGGCATTATTAGTTTGAAGAGTCTTTATTAATATAAAAGAGATGGTAATGAAATATTTACTTTCCTTGAAGTAAGCATAAAATAAAAGACAAGCGAGTTTAATCTGTACTTCTCAAATGGGCATCACAAATACAAAAAGCACCAAATTTAAAATTAAGACTAAAATTGCTTGCTGATTTCCCCCTATTGAAAACTTTGTTTCTTAAAAAAAATAAACAAAGAAATCGAAACAAAAAATTAATACAGCTCTTCCTTCTCTGTGGCTGTGATTCTAAATTCATCCACATCACCATATGTGTAATGTGTAAGTCCTAGGACTGCTTCCTGACCCGGGAGGTAATGCAAGCAGCAGGGTCCCTTTCCAAGGGTCAGCTGGAGGACAGGCAGGCTGGAATACCATCCCACCCCAAGTCCCTCTGCTGCTCCCGGTGATGTGAGCAACACCAGCACTGGACCAGTCCTTCAGCTACCGATTAACTTCATGCCAGTGAACCGGCCTTGTTGCTACAGATGCTGAACCACTGAACCACACAGATCCAGCTGCTGGATTTCAAGATCCATCTTTACATCAAAACATCCCAAAAGGGGTGTTCAGCCTCTGAGCACCCCGGGGATGCTGCATCTCCACAGCTTGGCCTTGGCTATCACAGCAGGAAAGCAAAGCTGCTGCATTGCTCATGCTAAGATGAAAAGAGGAAAAGATCAAGTTCATACAAACATTTCCTTTCTCAGCTTGCTAGATTTTATTTTTACAGTTTAACTTACAGCAAGCCTTGCAAACACAGTGCAAGCCCAGGACATGTGGCAAATGTTCATTTCAGGTCCATTTTCCAATAAGATGGAGCTGATTTGTATCTGGGGCATGTGCTTTGATCCTTCTACTTGGAGTCACGTGAAAAGTCAACTCAGTTCTTGTTTTTTGCCCCTAAATTCGTGGCAATTCCCATCACTGCCATTGACACCTGTAAGTCTGGAGAAGAGATGGGTGGCTCGTAATGTCTGTTAGGACTTTATGCTCCTTACTTAGACGGGCAGACGATCCTAGGAGATGTCGAGCAGCAGAAAACTGGTTGCACAGGTCTGTGCAGTGTCCTGAGCTTCTGTACATCACGACTGATGTTTTGGGCAGGATTGTGTAGGAAAAAAAATACCACTTGCAAAGGCTCTCCATGACTAAAAGAAGTTGACTGAAGGAAAAAGATCTGTTAAAATTAAAAATAATCCTTGGCAGAAGATGGAAAGAAGTTAAGTTCCTTCGAGATTCTCAAATTAATAACCTACCTAATTAGTAAGAGCTGCTAGCAGAGGGAGGCAGTCTACCGATTTATTTCAGGGAGGGCGTGGTGGAAACTCTCCTGGCAAACCCGGTGATCTGTGGTCTCAAATTAATGACTCGCAGCACTTCTCAGATCCCAACCCTTTTTAAAGAATAATCAGCGCTGTCTGGGAAAGTTTGTGCGGATCTCCTTTGTGGCACACAACGGGCCCCTCCGGGCGCGGGGGGGCCCCCGGGGAGCCACCGTCCGCCGGTACCGCGGGTGCGCTTTGTGCTCCGTGCGCGGCAGCGGCAGCGGGACCCTCCGGCCGCCCGAGACGCCGGTTCCCGCACGAACTCCTGCCGCGCGGCAGCTCCGCCGGGAGCGCCAGAGCCCCGCGGCCGCCGAGGGGCGTGCCCGGGCCGAGCGGGGGCGTGTCCGGGGCGTGTCTGGGGCGTGTCCCGCAGCCCAAGGC